>CAHIKZ030004686.1:757500-827500 GCA_903632075.3 Acanthosepion pharaonis
AGATTTTACGGTGTGAAATTTATTAAAAGTAAATTATTGCAACACCATCCATTAAAGTAATGGTTTTCATATTAAAGTATATCTTGTGACAAATCTACAGACATGGGTAAATAATTTGCGAGGGTGTTGTTCGGTATGCTAGTTACAGGAATGGAAATATTATATATCAACGAATGTGATTATGAAGAATAACGAACAAGAATCTAAGCAAAAATTATTCACAAGAGAAAACAATAAATGAAAAGATTCAAGGAAACCGAAACAAAAAAAAAATGACGTTGCATTTAAATTTTGAATATCGATATTGAAATGAAAAAAGAATATACGCGAGAGTTACACAATTGAGAATGACAAGAGACAAATATAATAAAATAAACTAAATCATTTTATTATTAATTGTAAAATATTCTGTCTATATTTCTGAGATGATGTATTATGTACACTATTTATATAATTCGGACTATTGTCCTCATCTTTGTCGCCATATTTATTACAACATTTCGGCCCTTCAGTATCTGTCTATATTTCTGAGATGAGGTATTATGTACACTATTTACATTATTCGGACTATTGTCCTTAACTTTCTCGCCATATTTATTACAACGTTTCGGCCGCTGTACGCTCCGGCCTTCTTCAGTGTTCTTGAAGCCTTACCTGACGTTTCCCCTTTATATTTATTTCCGCAGCTGCACGGGATAGCGTACACACAGTCTTTAGTCATGTTCTCCTCTATGGGGTCTTACTCGAGAGTGCTATCTGCGAAGTGTCGTCATGCTTTTGAAGATTGTCCTGATGTTATATGAACAGCAGATGCGTTGTATTTTCTCTGATAACCCCTTCACATAAGGCAGACAGAAACATTGTAATTGTAACATTGTTTAAATATTTTATTATAATTTTCGATCATTCTATATCTTTGTTTGTGTATTACGTTATCTTTTCCTGTCTATAAATATTTTTGACATATTATTTTTTTTAAATTAATTCTTCCTTCTTGTACCAATTTTTTGTTGATGCTCCTAACATACCATTAAGGCTGATCCAATCTACCATCATCTTGAGTTGAATAATTTCATTAGAAAGTGTTTTCTCCTATATCGTTAATTAAAAACTCCTGAAGATATCTATGGAAAGGATAGTCAAAAGTTTTAACAACCTTAACATCAGTTAGGAAAACTATCAATTAGCTGAGCCAAATATTGTGAATTAATGTTTGAAGATACATTTTCTTATCCCTAAATGAGATATCACGAGCGACGTTGCAATGTTACTACTCGCCTTGTGATTTTAACTAACGTAGGATTATTATAATCGCATTGACGTTCATACTAACGGTACTATTGCCAAAGATAACTGTGAAATTACAGAAACGAAGGCGTTTTAGACAATATTGTAAATGCTGAATGCTTATCTGAAGAAAAGGCAACATTCAAATTCTTAGTTTGGTTTGATTGTGCATTGTTAATTTTCTTCACTATGACATTCTTTGTTCAGTTATTTTCTCATCAGAATAAATTGTATAAATTTTGAGAAATATATTAAAAATGTTTTAACTGATTCTTGTGCAAAATGAGTGCATGTCGTGGTAGACAATATAAAAAGGAGCGTTGGGATTTGAATTTTGCAAGTATTTATATCTACTTTCTGCTTTGGTTTTACCTTAGAATTTTACGTCTGATGGGTCAGGTAATCGATCGATATGTCTTTTCCCCCCTTTCATTTCATGACTGTGTCTCATAAAGAGTAGCACACAGTTTCTTCATATTATGTCAATTTTTACATTTGTACTATCAATAATAATTTTTCAATAAAACATTTATTTTCCTCTGTGGTAAAATTAGCCATGTCAATACAGGAATCTCTTGGCATTCATTGACCGGACAGCTAGTATTACCGTTGGATGAAAATCATGAAATATTTTTTTCTGTAGAGAAGAAATATTTGAACATGTTAGTAAAACAATCATTACAGAAATAGAGATTATTAAATCAACGGTTATAGATATTTTAATATTGATAGGAGTTTCCTTTTAAGCCATTGAGTTTTGTTAGCGTGGAAAGTCGAAAACAGGATAATAATATCACTGCCTATGCTAGTTATATATGCAAACATTTCTTCGGTTTACAGGATTGAATGCGATCAAGTGAGGTGGCTTCAGATATTTAGTGTAGAATTTGTGGTCACTATTTACATTGTTCGCCATATTAATCACTTTTCGGTTGTATGTACGTTCCGGTCTTCTTCATGTGGCTGAAGTGTAGAACTGAACACTTTATTTTCCTCGATGGGGTAGACTGTTCTAATTCCACTTGCTATGTCTAATGAATGCCAACTATCAGTTATCTCTTTTTAATTACCCTCACCAAGTTGTCCACCGACTTAACCAGGTATTGAACTCACAACTCTTTGGGTCTTGTCACTGGATTTAACCAACGTCTCTATCCACTGTGACATGTGTCCTTGAGGAGACATGGCACAGTGGATAAAAGCGTGGATTAACAGGAGATATCTGATATCCATTAGACATTTGCACGTGGAACTAGAACAGTCTCCCCAACGAGCGAAATAAAGGGTTCAGTTAGACATTTCAAGGACCTGAAAAAATCTGGAGCGTACAACGGCCGAATCGTTGTGATAAATATGGCAACAAAGATGAGGACGATAGTCCGAACACTGTAAAATGTGTACACATTACTCATCTCAGAAATATAGACTGATACAAATTTTGTGATGAATTTCCCTGCTAGGTTGATGATAAATTAGCCATCGCATAATTTGTTTTTTGCAATGTATAACATCCATATGAAAGTCTGGATGTGACGAAGTTATAGAATATTAGTATGATTGCAAAAATTACCGTGAATACAAACTATGCTGAGTTCAAATTACTCATCTCTTATAATACATTCGTTATAACTAATCAAGACACTGATGAACCTAACCTGTGTAGAATTTCTCAATTCAGAATTATACATTTTATGATAAAGTCTGTGTAGGTTCAATCACTACCGTTATTTTGAAGTCCAGGTCATATTTTATGTTTTAGAATGCTTTATCTGATGTCCACAATTTTGAAGCACTTCCGATACAATGTTGATCAATTGTTCAAGTGAGGCTTTCTACAAAACATGGGCATTTCTCCCCAAAATACTTGTATCTAAACTGGCAATTAGAGGGCTGGTTCTTTCAGTAGAGTCGTTTGAATTTAGGTAACATATATTCAAGAGATGTAAGACTACAATGTTACATCTGTGCTAATAGATACGAAAGGAGTTATCTAAAGAAATGAGCAAAAGAGGGCTCTTTGTCGGAATTCTGAGGAGATCAAATATTTTGTGGTATTACGTATATACAAACAGAAGGAGCTCCAGACCATATATGGCAACAATACTCCATGCAAGGGCGAATGGTTGTTTTACAGATTTGAAGGATTGACTCCGACGAGAAAAAATTTCCTGGCGCCAACTTTCCTTGTGATGGACGAAGCTATTGACTCAATGTATTTGTTCCATCTCAGGTCAGCAGTCAATGTGAGATCAAGCAGTCACAAAGAGGTGCTCTCGTGGAGTTGAGCGTCGGACATTCTAATGAGGGGCAGCGATGGTTCACTGTGGTGAGTAATAGAGAGCTGTTTTGTTTTTGAGGCAGTAAAGTTAACAAGCCAATTCCTGCCCCAGTCCACAACCGATTGGAGGTCCTTTTCGCGACAAACGGCCAGGTTAGTTTTGTCAGCGACACAAGATTTGTTTTTGAGGCAGGAATAATTAATAATGTCGTCCGCGTAGATGCCTACTTGGGAACCTATGGCGTCAGGAAGATAAGGAACAGAGTAGAGCCTAGGATAGAGCCTTGGGGAGCACCTGCGTTTGTGGGATAGAAGCTGGAGGAGAATCCGCTGAGAACGACCTTCAATACATTGTTTCGACCTGAAATTCCATAAACCTGTAGCTTGCGAAGAAGGCCGGCATGCCAAAACCTCTCAAACGCTTTGAAGATATCTCGAGCCCCGGCACGAGCCTCGTTATTATGAAGTGCTTGATAAACAATTTCAGTTATGGCCATAAGCACTTCAGCTGTAGATCGGGAAAAACGGAAACCAAATTGCTTGTCTGAGAGCAGATCATGAGATGTGAGGTGGTTAACCATTTCGACGTTGATTAAAGCTTGGGAGACTTTGCCGAAGAGGGCTAGAAGACTGATATGACTGTTATTAGAAGGGTCAGAATGGTCTCCAGAGTTCTTAAAGACAGGAATAATTAATGAGGAATTCCAACAATCTGGAAAACAAGAAACATTGAGGCAGTAGTTATAGAATTTGGAGAGGGCAGGGGCCAGTTCAGGCCCACATTACTTCAGGACAATGGCTGGTAACCCGTCTCGACCACTAGCTTTGTGGGGGGGTCTAATTTAGAGATAAAGCGCAATAGCGATGTCGGGGTTATGTGCAACTCGCTTAATAGTGCCTCAGTTCTATGGAGGAAATAGGGTGTGGGTGCGCTGGAAGAGTCAATCGTTGAATTGAATGAGAATTTCGGTGAAAAGCATTCAGCCTTGTTGGCAGAACGGGCAGAACATCAAACTGGTCGAACAAAGGAGGTATAGAGCGTTAGCTATTGTTATGGACGCTATTGCAGAGACGCCAATAGTCCTTGGAGCCGAATTTGGGAGATGCAATACGTTCTTACGAGCAGCAAATAGTGACATTGCTTCTTTCAGGGCACGCTTACACTCGTTACGGGCAGAGATATCTATTGCAGTCAGACACGTTGCTACTGTGGAAGAAGTGATTCCTATGGGCTATGGCTGGTGAGCAAGCATCGGAGAACCAAGGGGAGGAGCGCGATTTGGCCTTATATTTCCTTGAGGTTATGAAAGCCTCGATTGTAGGTTTAACCAACGAGTAGACCTCGGAAGCACATTCTTGAACGCGGAGTGTAAAGACAACATCCAAGGAGACACCTCAAAAGAAATCGCGGAATGAGTCCCAATCTGCTCGTTGATAGCAGAACGAGGTTCTAGTGGCAGGAGGTACTTTGCAGGGGTGGAGTTGAAGGATATATATATATATATATATATATATATATATATATATATATATATATATATATATATATATATATTAGACATTGAAATAAACACTCTAAGGCAAAAGTCTGTTCCATGCTTAAACGCAGTCTTCAGACCAAAGAGATCAGATTATTGCTTAAATTTGGCGGTTAAGCAAAAAACAGACATTCACCGCTCGGTGTTGTCCTGACTGTCCACATTTATATTTACATATAGTCTATAACTTAAATTGGCTATATTATTATATACATATAACATATTTGAATGTTATATTTTCCTCATATATATATATGCACATTTCATTGAATACGACAGACAACTTGCTTCTATATATATTTTTTTTTATGTTTGACGCGCAGACTAACTCTACACCTTTCTGCCAATAGTTCAATTAGATTATATTTAAGTATTCATGGAGACCTACTGGACACTATTCGCAACATTCTTGTTTACAACACTAATATAATAGCATGATCTACATGCAAAAACGACTAAAAATGATGGAAGCCTTATTAATAAAAACAAAAAAAAATCTAACACTTAATAATATTAACTTTGAAGATGGACACTATATATTGACCGTGGTTAGAAAAATGAAAGCATTTTATAAAATATATACAAACTATATCTTATTTAACAGTTAAAATATTTAATCCTTGAAAATAGCTAAATATTTAGCCGAATGCACTCTCGGATAAAAAACAACATTCGGACAGTTTTTATATAATATATTATCCGAAAAGAAAAACAAATATTTGATCGCATGAGAAATTGTATAAAAAAACAAATTAAAAGTACTTTGTCTGTTGTATTCAATGAAATGTGCATGAAAGAAGGATTGCTGCCTAAATACACAAATATATATATATATATATATATATAACATTGTTATTGAATATGAAAATATATTGACTCTTAATTGGCTACACACAGACCAATGATCCTATTTTTTCACTTTTACTCGAGATTATCTTCATTTTTAAGAAATGACTATTTTCCGTGACGCGATGATCTTTCTTACATCTTCACCATATTTAGATACCTGCAACTGAAAGCATTCTAAATAAGGTCTCATCCGCACACGTTATACGGGAAAGAATATATCACATACGCATACGTGTTGTTCTTTTATATGACTATTCACTTGTTTGCAGTCATTCTTGAGGTACACGAACCTATATATGAACCATTTGTTTATTGCTGTGATTCTTTTGAGGCAATGCAAGGTGATACCTTTCTTATCGCAAAACTTTTCAGGAACACAGGAATTAAATGATGATTTGCGTCTTCCTTTTCACCACAGCCATATTTACTTTTACTTAAGTCTATTGTAATTGTTGAATGATGTTATTGTATATTTGAATAAAAGGAATCAACATAATTACATCCGTTTTCCACTTTAAAAAATGCAGTATTTCTGATTATTCTTCCTCGGGCTACTTTAGCATACGATCGTTAATGGGTTGCAATTTCAGTTCTCACTTGATACGTTTCTTCTTGTGACTTTAACATTATCTATTAGAATATTGCCGCAAGTTTATGGCAACAGTAACCACAAGAAATGTCACTCGTTTTTTTTTTTTTACGCGCCGTGTAATTTCAGTGTTTTTGTAATCATTTTTTTTCATTATTTCCTTGTACTCGTCTTTGCTGCCTATATCACAACCTTTCGGTTGTTTTTCTTTCCATCCTTCATCAGTTGTATGTCGGGTTACCAACAAGAAATTCTGAATATAACCATTCATTTCCTCTACAGACATAAACTGTGCGAGTGGTATTTCCTTTAGTTATAGTACTTTTAGTACTACTCGATTATTGCTCTCCCTCTTTACAATCAGTCCAATATTCCCAGCTTATTGATTAACCTCGTAATTACAATGTGACCAAATTCAGAATCAACGCTTTAAGCCGTGGGAAAATTCTCTGTGGATCACTTTGAGCTTTAAACCAAATATGGCTGCTGAAGATTGTTGCTGCTTCTGCTTATCATGTTTAACTGCATTTACTGATGCTTTACACTTATTTTACATCCTCTGCTGCTGCTGTTGATGACTTGCTCTCATTTGTTCATCATTATAGTGTGTAGTCATATTTCTACATTTTCTGAGTTCTTTGTTGCTCTCAGTAATATTTACGCTTTATAATCCTTCATTTTCTATCTTGCTTCCACCCTTTTGCATAAATGTGACTATTCATGCGCAAAAAATGTCTTGTTTCGTTTTTGATTGTACGACAGATTTTTTATATCGAGTTAACCCCAAGCAATGCAGTGAATCAAGTGGCTACTTTGCGTGAAAGAAACATTACTAAGGGGCGCGTAGAAGAGTAATCAGGAAAACGGTAGAAATCGATTGACATGGCATTTAATTTTCTGAAGATTAATGTTAACTGGAAAGCATGAATCCAGAATGCATTTCACCAATCGAGAAGTGCAAGAAAAGAAACTGTTAGCATAGAACTTACGGTTTCGTCTAAACAAAATCAATGGTAAATTGGTGAGATCTCGTCGCCAGTCTAGTACTAAGCCTAAATTCATAAAAAACTAGGTACTATAGCTATGATCTCATCACAAATGTTACCATGAAAATATTTATAGAAAAAGCACAGGCGAATAACTTTACGGCGGTAGGAAAGTGAGTGAAGCTGCGACGCAAGAGAAAGACCTATAATATGGCAGATTCTTCTTTGGATGTTACCTGTTATATTTATATATATATGTAACCGTCTTATAATTTCCTCATTCTCCACATCTCCTGCCCATGTTATGATCTCCCTTTGTCTCATTTTCCTAATCTCTTTGCATTCCTTTCTCAGAAAAAGTTCCGCTTTTCGCTGTAATACAAAAGCTAGATTTTGCATACAAATATAAATATAATGTTATGATTCGTTTGCTCGTTTCATGGGCCGTCTTTTTTCCTCTGTTTCTTAGAGATATTTTTCTGTATATCTGTCTATATTTCTGAGATGATGTATTGTAATTAATTACCCTATTATTTACACTGTTCGGACTGCTGTCCTCCTCTTTATTTTTGCCTGCTATTGGTCTCACAACTCTTTTGGTCAAGTCACTGGATTACTTCATCCAAAATTTTTATTCATTGGGCAATATGTTCAATCCCTGGCCACAGCAGAGTTGAATGAAAATTTGGAGAGTTGAGTTACTAAAACGAATTAACTAAAACTGAGATAAACAGAAAGGCACGCCACGTGGAATTAGAGCAATATACATCCTTTGACTAAATAAAGGTTTTGGTTCAAAATTACAAATATATCACCTTAAGAAATCCGGGACGTACAACGTCAAGACGTTGCGAATATGTCAATAATGATTGGGATAATTGTCCGAACAATATAAATAGTGTAAATTATTTGTTTAATAATATTTTCCATTTCAATATTCACCATTTGTAACGACTAGCCAAATGGTTTCTGCTGGAGTTATATTGAGAGATGATGGAATCTCTCGTAATAATTTAATATCTGTGAAAGATATATCAGGCAATTTGTGACCATTTAGATGATTACGTAATAATATATTACATGATTAATATTTAGCTTAGAGGATTTAGATTATGGACAATGCCATTAAACAATTGATATGCCCAAGAAATTATAATAATCGTCTAATTCCTATATGAACACAGTCAACAAAATGGAAGTGACATTTTACTTTACTGCCTGTATTACTAGCCTAAAACATATACTGTTTTTTTATTATATCGTGAAAACTCCAAACTTTGGCCATCCATCAAATCAAACCATGTAATGCTATATTCATTACAGAAATCTGCATTTGTGGAGAATATGCTGTTCGTAGTCTTCCCCTCCAGGACGGAAGCAATCAAGGTAATCGATGACTTCGTATACTCTATAAATGTTAGTAAAGTTTATCGTTTACCAGTTGCTCTAAATCGATTTTCCGCTAACCAATTTAAAATGTAGGTTACTCGCTGTATTCCTTTGTCCCTGTTTCTTAAGAATCTCAAATTCTGAAAGACATGTTTCCCTGAAATTTATACACTTTTTTATTCGAAGTATATATGTCCATTTTGTTTTAATTTTCCTTGAGACGAATTTAATGCAAACACGTTAAATCTATGGAATTCAAAGATTCTTTGTGGAGAACCTCATTTCTGTTGTCGGTGAGGAGATTTAGCAACATTCCCTAGACATAGTGGAGGGACGACATTTCATAACAGTTCATAGCGTTTTAGAATAATTAAGTGAATATTTTAATTTGCTTCATTTCATGTCTATTTAATAATAATAATAATAATAATAATAATAATAATAATAATAATAATAATAATAATAATAATGATACGGGAAGGAAACTGAAAGAAAATGGTATGAACACCACCCAGACCCGGTTACGGAGATAGGATCTGTTACAATTCTATGAAACTACACAATACACACTGACAGAACAATCAAAGCCCACCGCCCAGATGTTGTTATTAAAGACGACAAACAATAAAAGTGCCTCCTTATTGATATGGCAGCCCCTGCTGACGGCAATGTATCTTTGAAGGTATTCAAAAAGCTGTCAAAATACAAAGACCTTGATATAGAATATCTCCAAAATTGGCACATGGGAACATCAACAATCCATGTTGTAGTTGGAGCGATAGGATTGGTTGGAAAAGATTCCAGTATACTAAATGAAGGGATTCATGGAACTCCATGCCTCAAAGAGATAAAAAATATTGTTCTGACAAGTACAGCCCATACATTACGAAGGGCTTTATCTATGGAATTTCTTTTTTTTTGCTTTTTTTTTTTGTCAGTGGAAAGTGTCATGATGCCATTTCTAACCTTAGGTCCGTGGGCGGGACACGGAAAGAAATGTGTAAACGCCAGAAATCAAAGAAAATAAATAATAATAATAATAATAATAATAATAATAATAATAATATATTTGTGTATTTAGGCAGCAAATTCTCTTTTAGGCAAATCTGATTGAATAAATTACAGACATTATGCCTGTTAATTCGTAATAAAATCCGTTCATACTCACGTATAACCTTCTGTGTATTGTCGTTAAAGGACTAGAAAAATGAGCTATATTTGTTTACATGTCTTTTATTTTCATTTCCCAAGTAATTTCGATCTTCACCGAAGATCATCTTCAGGGATGCAAGTGGTACAAAACAATATGTTGTTCATTAGTGTAAGTATTTATATAAAGATGTGTGTTGTTATGCATTACCGTAACTTTTTCATTATGCTTTTAAATGCAAAACTGTTGACGATGTGTTGAGCGTTCATTAGAACGTGAAAATAATACCCATTATTTGTTTTGCATTTATAAACATAATGAGAAAATTACGGTAATGGAAAACAACGTACATCTTTATATAAATACTTATAATAATGAACAAACTATTGTTTTAAATTTTCACGCCCTATTTATCTAAATATTTACCTAAACTTCATATCACTATTGCTTGTCTTTATTGTTGTTTTTATCATTATTGCTTTTAATTTTCCCATAGTGTTTCAGTATTAAGGCTTTGGAAAGAAAATAGATTGTATGAAACCGGACGTACATTTAACGAAGGTGATTGATCCATTAGATGCATTTTGTATATTTACACCTCAATAAGTTACTTTCACTTTTAGTGAGAATTGCAGAATTTACGTTGAAATTATATTACACCCAAGTGTCCACATTATTTAGACATGATCGGTTTGCATTGTTTTACTTTGTTTTACGGCATATCAACTTCAATGTGTTATTTAAAGCCGATAACATTTGTAGGATAGATTCGTATGAATAGAACATGTATTCTTTGTTTTGGATTGGTTTGGATTATTTTGTTTTACGGCATATCAACCTGAATGAGTTATTTAATGCCGACAACATTTTTTATTGCGGTAATATTTTGTTTTGTCAAAAATCTGTTTCTGGTAATATTTTTCCTTCAAAATTGTATTACTGGCAATAATTTTTTTTTTTCAAAAAAGTATTGCTGGTAATATTTAACTATTTGCCCATAGCTGGGACTCTAGCCGGTGCTAACACCCTTAATCATGGTGGACCTGTGAACACCAGCAATAAAGAGGTGGTTCCACGTTGCTCAAAATCAGAGATCCTGATCAGAGACCTTGCTGCTGGATGTATTTTACCATCTTACCCAGGACTCGGATATAGTTTAACTTCTTACCCAGGACGTCTTGATAGATGGACTCTATTCCATCAATAAAACAGTTATGGTGCTACTAGAAATGTCTCACCCAACAAAGAATTAACCTTCCATTTTTCTTGTTTACCTATGGCGCTATTCCGGGCCACAGTCTGCTCTCTTTGGTCAGGATCGATCCTGCTACCGAAGAACAAGGCGTCAGCCCACACTCGTCGGTGGTTGATGGCGTTTAACACAGCAGATGGTTGACTTCTTCAACTATAACCTCTCTTACCCATGTTGTGACTCGATCTTAAGAGGGTCAAACCGAATTATCACTAGGGTATCTCCACCAAGCTAAACCAAGGAGTTGAACACGCGCACACAAAATGGAAAAACAAAATGGACGACGCCTGAATAATTCACGATATGAGGTTTATATCAAAATAAAAAAAATTCTATTTACAGTTTTTTTTTTCTTCTCTTCCCAACCCGTTCTAATATTTGGCGACGGAACGAAAATTTCGGGTAATTTCTTTAAGGGTGTTCAGACTTAACAGCTGGGTTTATCTTCATGTACTGTGGTTTGTACTTTCTAGAACGGCACAAGGTTTATCGTCAGAGTTTTTCTTCTTCGACAGATAATTATTATTATTATTGTTATTAGGTTGGCAAAACAGCGTTATGGCAGAAATCCATTAACTCCCCGTTGCAACTTTACTCCGACTGCAACTCCAACGATAACTGCATCAAACTGCAACACGCTTTGCCCCTCGTGGGCGCTTGTATTCATGGGTGTACCTTCCAAATGGTGTGGAACGGGTGAATAGTTTGCTTTTATGCAAATCTTCTAAATTCAACCAGTCTCTTTCTTTCGTTTTCAATTTTACACTTTGAATTTTGAAAGATCCCCTCCTCTTTCGGGAGGAGCCATTATATGATATCAGCTTTCCTGAGGTCATATTCTGCCTTTACATTTGCTCATAATCAAAGTTTTTTTTGTTTTTGTTTTTTTTTTTCTCAGGGAAATTTTGTCTGAGAATTTTCTCAGGACGCATACTTCGGATACCTTTCAACAGACGACTTAACCTCTGGCCCCTGAACCTGCCAGCTGAACCGCATTGTGTAACTTTTTCAACCTGTTCTTAATCTCCTGGGAAAATGAATCCCTTTCTGACAAATACAATAAAATCGTTGTTTTTACCCTTTTCGTCCGTACGCCATGTTAAATAATGTTACATATCTCCCTCCACCCATCCTGTCATTTACCCTAAATATCATTTCAAATTTCAATACACTATTTAACATGCTCTAATTTTCATGCACCTTTTGTCATGCGCCGTTTCCATGCACTATAAAATTTACACTGGTCTATGAAGTATCAACATCGCCATGTAATAAATTGTTACAAAACCACTATTAGTCTAATATACGAAATATTACAGTTTATTTTTCAGGATGCACTAGAATGTTCGAAAATTTTCCACTATCACATTTTTAGACGTAAACCATATGCGTCTTATTCTCGTGTGCAGGAAGGTAAGTTTTACCTATTCTCGTTATACTTCTAGTGTAACAGATAAAGATTAAGAATTTTGTGCCCTTTGCAGAAAGAGGAGCGAAGCATTATCCCGATTAGAAATCACTGACCTCTGATGGAATGGAGTGTTTAAGCGGCTCGAGAAGGACGATAATAACAATAACAAAAGAAAAGTGTAGCCCCACATAATGAAAACATGCGTAACGTTGTTCGTTTTAATTAAACATTAAGCGATCGTCTGACAGCAGAAAAAACGAGATTGTGAGAAAGGAAACAATATTGCAGTTTTAACAAGAGATTAAGAAATTAAAAGAATTTCAATGATAGATTCTTGAATCTTAAGCGACAAAAAGAAACAGCCTAGATTTCACGATCTGCTGATCTTAGCTTTTTGGTAACATGATTGATGTAATTTAAACGCAGTACTCAATGAGCAGCTAGGTGTCGTTTCACTCGTTCCATCATTTTGCAGTTGAAGTTAGTATATGTAACCATAAGATGTATACAAACAGTTTCTTCTCTCGCTCTTACGGAACGCTTTTGCGGCTTCTAGGTTTCCAGTAAAATTTGATATTCAAACATTTAAGTGCAATGTGAAACGACATCTTAAGTGTACTTAAATTTTGTTAATTATTCTGCTCACTTTTTAATGCTACTTTTTCAGATTCCTTCGAACGCTGTAAAACCTTCCGTATTACTTTTTTTCTCTACTCGCATATGTTGAAATAACAGCTTGAATATGTCTTCACTGGTAGAACTTTATATATATTCTCCGTATTGGATGCACACTGCTGATGAGTCCCAAATATAGTACGAAACGGCCGTCCAGTGCTTTCTGCATTCTGTTGAGGTTTCTTCTAGAGTCAATGAATTAATTATAATTAATAATAATCACCTGAAAAATTTCTATCATATATATATATATATATATATATATATATATATATATATATATATATATATATATATATGTGTGTGTGTGTGTGTGTGTGTGTGTGTGTGTGTGTGTGTGTGTGTGTACTTATATATATAGTTAGTCAATGAAAAGTTTGGTAATCCGTATGGATAATCCCAAGGAGGATGCAATCCAGAGAGATCAATATCAAACAAAAGTAAATATGAATTTAATTAAAATTAGAAAACAGACAAAATTAAGGGTCTGTTGATTATATTTTATTTATTTTTTGCATGAATGAGTCATAGTAATATAAATTATACTGCACCACATATTTGACACACACACACACATATGTGATAATTTCTTACTAGTATATAAATTACATTTAAATATGGAATCAACTATAATTCGTTGGTCCTAATTTTCAAATATGAATTATTTCCTCATAACAAGTGACTGAGATTGTATCTTAGGGGTGATAATCTGTTACAGTCACGAAATCTTCGCACTACAGTAGGCTCGTTTCTTACTGACCTTATATCTTTACTTCAATATATGGTTCTCACTATTAAAAAAAATGTCTTTCTCATTTTCAGTTCACCCATAAAATCACAATTAATTAATGACCTACACTATATGACATTAATCATACTCCGACATAATTTTTCATTTTATAAAAAATAATTGTTTTCAGCCAAAATTCCTTTCAAATAAGATTTCAAATCTGATCTTGTCTACCACCGAGGCTATTGATCGAGTCATTTAAATACTGACACTGTCTGTTATTGAAAACTTATAAATGTCTATCACTGTGGTATAAACATTTCAGTATATGTTGTTATATGGCTCTTTAAGATCAAATTTTCTCCATATTTATGAAAGTACATCGCTTATAGGTAATCAGACTCTCGGTGTTGCGTTATCGTTTAGACACGGGATTTTATTGTCTTATGCGTCTTTTATGTCGACATTGATATCAGTTATTAAACGGCTATTCACTTTAAAGGTAATGTAAAATTTGTTGGAAAAACAAATAAATGATTATTTGCTTAAGTGATGGTTGCTTCTGTGAATTGGAAAAGAAAGATGATTAGCTTTTAGTCGGACAGGATGTAAAACGGAGGTCAAAGTCGATTGATGTTGTTTGTTGAGATTAAGTAACTACAATACAAGACATACATTTTAATGTTTGTTAATCATAGGATAGGAGAAAAAAACAAGGAAAATATATTAAACGTACCACAATCTACACAACTAATTGAGTGCAATGTTTCCATCATGTACTGGTCATGAAATATATTTATTAAAATTTTCATTATTTTTTATTTAAATTGTTTATACTATTTACATTATTCGGACTATTGTCCTCATCTTTGTTGCCATATTTATTACAACGTTTCGGCCGTTGTACTCTCCGGCTTTTTTCAGGTGGTTGGAATGTCGAACTGAACCCTTTATTTTGAGTTGTTTGTACCACCGATTTATCATCTCTCAGTTGCGACTCTCACCTTTGAACTCTGACCGAAGAAAGTGACGCAACTGAGAGATGATAAATCGGTGGTACAAACAACTCAAGAGATCAGCTTACACAGAATATACACAGCTATTCATTGATATGAGCATCGTCTGAAATATTTAGACGAGGGTGCAGAAGTTACCATTTTAAGATCTTCTTGGCAATCCTTAAATGTTCAATATACAAGGATTACATTTCTGTGTGTTTCGGTATTCGTATGTGTAGAAGTAGTATAAGTTTACAACATTGTCGATATGTGGAGAATAATGTGGCATCAAGAAAAAATTATAATTGCAATAATAATAATAATAATAATAATAATAATCATGATGGCAAAATAAAAAAGAATTCTACGCTAGGTGCACAAGAATTCTTATCTTGTGCGTAGGGATAGCAGTTTAGCGCCTTAATAATAATGATAATAAGAATAGTACTAATAATGATAATAATAAACATTCCATTAGTAAATTAATTTACTAATGGAATCTTTAATAAAAACTCTAGTTGTATTTGCACCCACTTTATCGTATATATTTGTTTAGTTGTGTGGATATATAAAAAGTACACTTTCTCATATATACATACATATATATATATATATATATATATATATATATATATATATATATATATATGTGTGTGTGTGTGTGTGTGTATGTCTGTGTATGTATATATATATATATATATATATATATATATATATATATATATATTTTTATTTACAGATAGAAAATAAAACAAAATTATACTCGATCAATAAATCAATAAAATAGATTAATATTGGAAATGATTGGGTGACTTTCCCTTAATTTGGCGTCTAGGAAAACACTTTTTTGCACCGTTGGTATTTGTCCGTTTTAAACAAAGTAAACTAATAATATACACTTAAAGTAATATAGTCTTTAGGTTAACGCCTCTTGGTCATAACCTTTAATACGCAAAAAGCCTCTCGCCTAAGAAATTACAATATTTCTCTGCTCATATCTTAATAAAATCATTATATGGGAAAGGATTTTTACTGCTTAAATATTATTCACTCACCCCCTATTACTTCAAAATTAAACAGATCAACAAGGGTTAACATATCGTAAAATCAACCAAATTCGCCTAATCTCCTTCGTCTTTTAAATTGCGTTTGTCGACAAATTCTACGAAGAGCCTAGCCTCTAGCTCAGCCCTTCAGTCCATACAATGTAATTCTATATCCATCGCAAAAGGAACATTAAGAAATCAACTTTCATGTATTAATTTCGCCCGACTTCGAAATTTTCTTTTTGACAATGACTAAGAGGTCTTTCACTAATGTTCTTAATATCCAAATTTTTTGCTCTGTTTTTAAATATGAAACAAATATATTTCTACCTCCTCTGTGTACCCTCAGTGTGGGCACATGTAGGCAATCATGTATCTCCACAATTTCCTATTCTTTGTAGCACTTAATATATCTACATTTTGTTATCGCTCCTGATATCTGTTCTTACATCTATTTTCTGAAGCCAGTTAGATATGTAACACATTATTTTCGTCTGTCTCTCTTGTGTTGAATCACTCTAAGGATTCGAATTTAGAGTATAAAAACTTTCTTTCCTCATTATATGTCACACATAGCTCAAATGTTTGTACTTGAATCAGCGTCGCCTTCTAAAGTGATGTGGGTCATAAAACCATAGATGAATGGTCTAAAATCAGGCTTTCGTTAGTTCGAAATATTGTACTAAGTCCAATATGTCCTGTAGTTTCTGTTGCCGCTCGAAATAAAGGGAGCAGTTTCCTTCTTAGAGACGAGATTCAAGGTGGATTTTTTTTTGAAGTTAACTTCTAGCCTATGTTAAAATGGGACGAACAACAAGGTAGCAGATGGATTGAATTCAGAATGTCCGTTCTCCTACACTGGTTGCCAGTCAAGGCTATATATCTTTGTTTGATTGAAATTAGCAAAACATACTTCCTCTTGTTTCCTCGAGAGTTCGTTAATTAATTATCAGGTACGTTACGCCGGGCCATTGTTTCAAATAATGGAAAATAGCGTTTTTTTTTCTTTTACTTCCCCGAACAATCCTAACTTTTCAGGTATTATTATTTAGAATTCATTGATACAGCCATGAGAAAGTGGTTCGAAATCAGAGAGATCCACGGCGACCTGCCGTGTCCCAGTTTTGTGTTTGTTGAACCATTGTACTAAGCTTTCAGGTTCTGCTGTCCCTCGAAACAAGTTCCATTCGAGACGCGATGTGAGGTGGATTCGTTTTTGAAGTTACCTTCTTATTATTGCCTAGACAGGTAGGACATACAAAGCAGCAGGGGGTACCCTCAGGTGGATTTAAATTCAGAGATTTTTTTCTCCTAGATTGGTTGCTCCCAAGGCTATTTAGCTAATAGTTGGAGAGGAGACGAGATGGATTAATACAAAAATAACTTCAATAACTTGAATAAAACACAATGATTTCGATCTACTACGGCCTTTTATTGATGTTTGCTTCGTCGTATTAACATTTTTATGGATATACAGGTGTCCAGTTGGTATTATTATGTTAATAATACCAACTGAACACCTGTATATACATAAAAATGTTAATACAACTAACATTGATTAGTTGGTATATAGATGCCATTTATCTAACGGTTGCATATTAATTTGCCAAAAATGATCTGCATTTTTCATCAGTCTTGTTTTTGGTTTTGTTTTCGTATTCTTTTTACCAGATTCTAAAAGGGACTTTTTACTTATCAACTACAAATTTTTATTTAAGAAGCTGAACAGGCATATAATTAGTAAGTATTATGTTAAATTACGTCCCGAACACTTTCGTTGTATTACTTCTTAGGAAAGTTGAACGTCAGACTTCGAAACATCTCACGAAATAATGTACCAACCTGTATCTTTCCAAAGGAAATTGTCTTTGTTTTATATGCAGTCCACTTCGTGTCATCACATATATTGAATTATTCCGGTGAATTTGAATTTAGCATAGGTCTCATTCAATTGTGTAAAGCCAACAATGCCGACGAGCTTAATTTTTTTTTTTTTTTAAATCTGCTTTAGTAATTAAATTAATCTGTCATGTAGTCTAACATCGCCAGAGGAGACGCATTTATGGCGTTGAAATATAATTGCTATTATTTAGCGATTTTTAATGTTTTATTATCGTAAAATAAATAATTATACATACATACATATATATATATATATATATATATATATATATATATATATATGTGTGTGTGTGTGTGTGTGTCTGTGTGTCTGTGTGTGAAAAGTGTATATAAATATAAATAAATATATATATGTATAATTATATATATATTATATGCGCGGTACTTATTAGAAAATGCGCTCAAAATCAGAGATAGAGCTAACATATTTGGTTCCTACACGTCTATCAACCAAATATATATATATATATATATATATATATATATATATATATATATATATATATATATATATAAAAGTTAACATAAAGTCAACACTTAGAGGCGACAGTCTGTTTCATGCTATATGCAATTGTGGCCTGACGATTGCATATAGCATGAAAAACAGACTGTCGCCTCTAAGTGTTAACATCTATGTTCACTTTTATATTTACACACGCTCTATCTCTGATATTGAGCACTTTATCCCATAAATATACCACACTTTAAGACTATATTTCTTAACATATATATATATATATATATATATATATATATATATATATATATATATATATATATATAATTAGACCTATTCTATCCATGATAGCGTCATCTCAACATGGCGTGGCTAAATGGCTTTATACTACATCCTGTTTTGAGGCAATATAACTCCGATTGTATTATAAATTCGTTTGATTCTCTCATTTTATGCTAGGTTATTCATTGACGGATAAATGTATGTGTTCCTACGACATTTCCAGTTTATTTACCTGCGTTCCACTTGCTGAGACTATTGATATATGTGCTGATACCCTGTATCGTAGTCAATTGTCCCCGCTTGTTATTCTGGAGTAAAGTTTTTTTTTTTTTTGAACTGTTGAAATTTGGCACGATATCAGTCGAGTTTAGTTTTGACGGCTTCATGTACAGGCAGTTGGATGGTGTTTCGATGTGTTCCCCCTTGTGGCCCATTTTAGCAAATATTTTTTTCAGCTCTTGAAACGTAATAAACCTGACGTTTATTTCCGTTACGTCAATGACACCTTTTGTTTCTCCAATAACGAGATTGAAGCGGACCATTTTCTTGTAATCCCTTAATAATATGCATCCGGCTTTAAAATTTACACATGAAAAGGAAGATGATTCGTCTCTTCCCTTTTTTGATTTTTTGGTTAACAGATCTTCGTCGGGTTTTGTTACTTCTGTTTAGCGTAAACCGACGCTTACTGGTTTGTATAGCCGCTGGGATTCTTTTTGTCCCATGAAACTTAAAATTAATTTAATTAAACCCTTACCCATAGGGCTCTTATGATCTGTTCTGAAATTAAGTTGGATGATGAACTTAGGTTTATTACTACTACTCTTTGTAACAATGCCTATCCATTAGACATTGTTCAAGCTATTATTAAGAATACAATTGCCGAATTCAATAGAATTAAACCTGCTACAAGAAAAGGATGTCCTGTTTACCTGCGCCTTCCTTGGCTAGGTAATATCAGTGATAGATATGATAAGAAGGTTTCTGTAACAGTTCGACATAGTTACTTTGCCGTTAACACACATGCGTCCTTTTCTGCCAAGCCTGTCGTTCCGTTCATGTGTAAGGATGTTCTCCCTTCACATCATAATATATCTTTAATTTAAATGTAGTTGTGGTTCATACTACATAGGGAGAACGACTCAAAGGCTGAACGCCAGAATAAAGCAACACGTTCCAACGAAAATCCGCAATCTTAAATACACTCTTTCAGATATTCTGACCAATACGTATGGGTCTTGCATCGCAGAAAACCTAATAAATAGCCATAATTATGCTGATAGTTTCAGTGTTGACTGATTTACCATTCTTAGAAGGTCCCACTTGAATTACCACTTAAAAGTGTTGAAAGCCATCTATATATTCTATAGTTGAAACCCTCTGTGTGTAAACAGAGGGCCTCCAACTAATTTCCATCTAAATAATACCTTTTTTCCTTTCTTTTCTTTTCTCCAATACACTTTATCCATTTTTTAGTGATAACTCAGTTTATTAACCACGATTTCGCTTTGTTGAGTGAGGTTCGAAACCGGGTAGGTAGCCCGGTTTTCAGTTTTTAATTGTTTTTAACATCATGAGTGGTAATAAAAATAATTTTTTCTACTTAAGGCAGTTATAAAATTTTGTACCCACACACACACACACACACACACACACACACACACACACACACACACACATATATATATATATATATATATATACGTATATAATGAATGAAAGAAAAAAGCAAGTGAGAGAGAGAGAAAGAGCCGTGGAGAAATATTTTTCACACTACAGATTTTTAAGAAAAACCAACAAAACTCGAAAGGATAAAGATAAGGAAAAACAGTGCTCGCTTCAAAAAATCCAGTTTATTGAATGTTTATTTTCAATAACTTTATACATAAACTAGTTTTTAGTATGGACATCATTCGACTAGGTAAGCGCTGCGATACGTTCGTCTATATTGGCTTTGGGGCTATGATAATATTCTGCTGAAATTCTAGGTCATTTGAGATAGTACACAAGGGACATTATTTTGGCTAGCAATATGTCTTCAACAGTGGTCGTCATGTAATCCCACAAATCTTCGATGGGATTGTTTTCAGAGCTGTTACTTGGTTATTTCAACGCAGGGATAATGAACTTATTGATACTGGCACTTTTTCCTGTGACATTGGCTACCATGATGCATAAACAGACTGCAGACATGTGATTGTAACTCTTTAATTCATCCAGAAAAATAACCTTTAACCATTGATTCTTTCCATGTTCAAATAAATATAAACCAACTCTTCGAAAATCATGTCTGGGAAGGTTTTTTTTCCAATTTTGATGGTATATTTTACATCATATATCTTTCCTCTACGTCTGCTGGCATAATTCTGATGCATAAAATCTGCTATAGTCGGTATTCATCAGAGAACATCAGATTTCCTTATTTGACTTCTATCTGATATGCATTTGTTTTTTGTTTTTTTAGCGAAAGACAACAATTTCTTTATCCTTTCCACAAACAATATTGATTGTATAGGAGGCTTGCAGGAACTAATTTTAAATTTCATTGACAGATCCCAGTGATACAACCCACATGAGTACCCATGAGTATCAGAGCAGCTCGTATATTTTACATGATCTTGCTGGAGATCGTAAAATGATGAATGCGATGATACAAGCATCTATCGGGGTTACTTTCCTGGGACGACCACTTTTCTCTCGGTCGGAATAATAGCCAGTAGCTGATTACATGGAGATATCATTGTGAAATGAAATCATGCTAAACCCCATTTGTATTGAGATTATTTCACGCTTTGTGAAACCGTCTCTGTGGTGTTTTATTTGCATATTTTGCCCTTATCGCTTTCATTGGCAAATTATGAGACGTTCTAAACAACTCTGAATTGATTAAGCATCTCAATTCATACGATTTTCTTTCAGATAAACAATCTTTCGTTTCTCTAGGTCAACTCCAGATGAGTTAGCACTTATTATTTAATTTGTGTAACAATGTTTAGATAAGAATAGTAAGGCTCGAGTTGTGGCTTAAGATATCCCGAAGGAATTGGCCAGCGTTCAACATACAGGCCATCTTCAAAAGCTCATGGGATATAGTGTCTCTTCCGAATATTTGACTTGATTCAATTGATTTTAAAAAAATCGTGGAATGAGAATCGTTTTGAACAGCTACTCTCCATTCCTTCTCCATTTTCTGTCAGTGTTCCTTATCTTCCTAAACGGCCTTCATCAGTTCACGTCTGAGGATTAACGCTAATGATATAACTATTTAGTCTTGTCTTAATATAAACTGAAATACACCAGACAAATTAAGACTAGTAGCTACTGTCGAAAATATCAGCCAATCAGTTGGTAACTGTGATTTCAAGCAATAATTTTATCGACGTTTTTTTTATAATCATGAATGTTTTGGGCAAAGTTGTTATTGTTGTGCGTCTTACTTGTTGCATTGTATTATAGTCAATATTGCTCTATAATCATGTGACTAACCCGGTTGTCAAGCGTTGGATCAGACCACAGCCATAAAGAAAGATTTTTCCATCTCACATGGATACATGGCCGAGGCTGTTTGGGAATTCTTACAATTTTGTCAACCCCGCCAACATATAGATTCTTCATGCCTTTACTTTGAATTGCTTGGCCTATTATATCTGATGTTGTAAAGTCCTCTTGTTCTGCGGGTCTCTTAGCTGACGGTCTTAAGGCAATCATAATAAAGTTACATTCTGGTCTTTCTTCTCTCGGCTGAATGGTCGCTAATTGGTTTTTAGTTCGAAAGTAAAATAAGAACTTCAACAAAAAGGATTTTAAACTTATCTATTTTATTAAACACGTTGACGTGTACATTTTCTAACTAGAAAATAGGGGTCTCTCTATTGCCTCCTCTTGAGAGAAAGTTCTATATACGAAAATAACACGTCTGCTTTCTTCGACGTGAAAAACTTCACTCACTGAAAACACTTTCTAAATCTAACATTCCCACCTTGGGCTCAGCCAATCAAAACCATCATTCCTCTTTTGTATAACATCTGACCTATAAGGTAAGCCTCAGTATGTCTGAGCCAAAACACACCATTAAGAATAATAGTCTGAAACTATTATTTAACATCTGGTAACCAGTTAAGTGAAAGACCAACCAGAAGATCTAAGATGAATGTTGGTTTAATTGACGTGATAACTGATAGGAAAAAAAAACAAAAAACACCTGATCAAGGTATTCATTTTCGCATTTGCATCGTGTCCACTATTGGAGTTGAATGCGGTTTTACTAAATATATATTTTTTTTTCCAAATTGAAGTCTATGCAAATTATTTGTAAAATATCTCGATTTATTTTCCATGAAATAAATTTCTTAATTTTACATTACCGAAATTATATACCGAAATTCCAGTATTAACATTCTCTCACTTATACGTCAGTTTGAAAATTCTTCCCGGCCAGGAGTCTGGAAAATGATTAATCTTATACGTATGATTCGACATTTACTCTAAAGAGACAAGGAGACGGTCATCTGATGAACTATACTGGATAGAAGAGTCCACTGGCAGCCTGATGCTCAACACTCTATACTCTTAATGAGATTGTGCTAATAGCAACCTCGTCAAAGAAACTACCATGACTGCTTGATGAAGTGAAAAGAGACTGGTGAGCATCAGAAGGTAATAAGCACCAAAAAGACGAAGATCATGGCAGCCACTGGCGAAGTGTAACAACGGTGAATTCTGTGACAATGCGTTACGCTGGCTCAAGGGAACAAATTCAAGTACTTGGAAAAAATAATAAATCAAGCAGAGAATATTAGTTATCAGATGAGTATTCGGGTTGGGCTAGCAAGATACTTAACCTGTTGTGGAAAGAACCCGGTCGTTACAAAAGCCTGCAGTTGAAGCTTCTGACTATCACAGTGTGGCCAGTGGTTCTTTATGGCTACTAAATCTGGACAATGAAAACGGTTTATAGTAACTGATGGACAATCTGTTAATACATGAGTAATTTCAGGTTTTCTAATCAAATGAAATCACCAACCTGTGATTGAAGAATGCAGATAACATTTTATTGAAGTCATACTAAATATGCGATTCATTTTCTATTTTTCTAATGTAAAAATATTATTCGCCATTTCTGTATTGATGAAGTGAGATAAGATACAAATAATGTTTACAAAAAATATATTCTAGTTTCACAGTGGAACAATGCGCTCTTTTTTTTTTAGAAATTTTGTTCATTCTGTAGTTTTAATTACAAAAATCTCATTGATACAAATAATTTTTCTTCGCACATAATCTAGTATGTAGATATCTAGATGGTTACGATATTGTTACACCTCGGATCAAAGATAAAAAATTGTTGGGAAATATTGTTCCCTTCTTTGTATAAAATAGACATAAATATATCATCGGATGAAATATATGATTGAAATATATGCATGTAATCTATAGAATTATTGATTCAACTTTAAATAATTTGTTCTATCCTCTATAAAGTTAATATTTATAATGGTTGGTTGTGGATTTCCTTTTTCCGAATCTTGATTACCTATATTAGTGTTTTTTTTTAAGAAAAGAAAAACACACACACACAGAGGATCAAACGTAGCTGGCTTGTACATTCTTATAGTCCCTTGAAGAAAACAAATAATCTGTCGTGAACAGTAACTGAATAAAATGAATACGTACGAAAATGCAGTTATTTAACGTGTATCTAAGTCTTCCGAAATTTTCATATTTGCGTATAATATATATATATATATATATAGTATATATATATATTTAATTTCCGACAATTTATTTATTAAAGACATTTTTATTTATGTTTAACGTTGTTATTTTATAGAACAAGTATTTAAGCAAATCTCTTTATGATAAAAGTCATTTACCGGCCTGAATGTCCGAGAAATTTTCATAGAAAATATTCGTTCATAGACAGGATTTGCATCTATACGGAATATATACAATGATATATATATATATATATACAATTTTCCATATATATGGCGTATCGAATGTAAACAAATGACGTCATATATATATATATTTTATTTATGTTTAATATGTTTGTTATATATATATATATATATATATATATATATATATATATTCGTTATAACAGATTTGTATACCGGAAGGTTCATGGTAAGTGGTTAACCACTCAGCGTATATGACGGTTCCGTATGTTAAACAAATAAATCTTAAAAATACTTGTACTATAAATAAACAAGTTAACATAAAAAAAAATGTTTTTAAATAAATATAGAATATTCTTCCTGAGGTAAAACATGTTATAAATACAAGTTTAAATGAGAATATTCTTTGAGGCGATAGTAAATAAATTGTGAGAAGAAAATTATTTTTAAAATTCAAAAGCAGATAAAAACAAAACTAAAATGAGGGTTGTGAGTTTATCCTGATTAACCAATTAGGTGTCAGACCTACGCGAAAAATGAGTGAATATTTGATCATGGAAAAATGTGGTATGGCATATAATCCTAGAGAAGGTGATGAGTGGTAAACAAGAAATTAATACAAACTATAGGTGACACCTGTGTATCTTAATGTATCTTGTTCAATTTTATAAGAAGATAAGGTGATGGGTAGGACGACAATCAAACTTATAACTAATTGTAACATATATTTTATTTATTACACTTTATTTTTTTTAAACACTTAAGTTTTATTTACTGGTTTTTTAATAGAGCCTTTTTATTATCAAATATAAAAAAAATGATACGATAAATGAAGCCGCACCGTGAGAAAATATAAGAACCACGAATAAAAGACGAATTTACACTATTTAAATTATTCGGATTATTGTCCTCATCTTTGTCGCCATTTTTATCACAACGTACTGACCGTTGTACGCTCCAGCCTTCTTCAAGTGGTTGGAATGTCGAATTGTACCCTTTATTTCGCTCACTGGGGTAGACTGTTCTAGTTCCACGTGCCATGTTCAAGTTATCTCCTGTTAGATCCACTATCATAGTTCTCCACAACATTCACCAGGTATAGAACTCACACATTTTGGGTCTTGTCACTGGATTAATTCATCATCTTTGAGAGAGGGGAATTAACAGTAGATAACTGATAACTGACATCGATTAGACATGGCACGTGAAACTAGAAGTGTCTACCCCATTGAGCGAAATAAATGATACAGTTCGACATTCCAACGTCTTTGATAAGGCTGGAGCGTACAACAGTCGAAACGTTGTGATAAAAATGACGATAAAGATGAGGACAAAGTGCGAATAAAATAAATATTGTCCATAATACTTCATCTCAGTAATATAGACAAATACAGATTTATTAATAAAACTCAATAATATAAACGATAGGAATAAAAAAAAAATACTCGGAAGAAGACGAATGTGAATAGTTCAAAATGAGTATAAAATGGGGAAAAAAATCACTCACATATCTGGTAAAAGACAGGGACAACAAAGTGGTCTTTCTTTCTACAGAGAGACGTTTGATGTAACCGCTTCGAATAAACGCAAATGCTAAGGGATGCGAGCCCTACGCCAGACAGAGAAAAATTATTCCTATATGCTGTAGCATACTCTGTATTATTCGATAAGTGTTGGCCAATAACCAAGTCAGAAACGGACTGGCTTTTAAAGCATACTGCGATTAATATATATATATATATATATATATATATATATATATATATATATATATATATATATAAAATAAGTTTTTTTCGCTACACAGTAATAACCATGTTTCAAAAACTGAATCTAAAAACTTCAAATTAATTATATAATTAAATTAAAAGCATTAGTTCCGTTTCATCTCCAAGCGAATATTGGAACCAATATTTATAATATTTATGCTCTGTAAATTTACATTGAGCACTGTTTTGTAAATATAAAATAAAATATATCAATAAGAACACCGGATTATATATCTTACTGTTCTTTATATATATATATATATATATATATATATATATATATATATATATATATATATATATATATATATGGACAGTGACAATGAAATTAATATGTTACAATGGAATTCTGAAGTTTGGGATTCATGATTGTATTTTTGTTGATATATATATGTTTTACTTGTGAATAGCATACATATTAAGACTCTAATTTTCTATAAGTTATATTAAGATTTAAACGTTTGAAATCGTCGGCAGATGAAATGTTTTGTTTTTGGATACATTGCAAATGTTTACTGCAATATCTATGCGCCTACTTGAATTAATTGATGTTAATGTTTCCCTGTGGTGTAAATTTAGTGATGCTGCCGTTTAATTTAGGCAGGAATAAACCTATTTAGTTTCTGACCCTGTAGAGATGATAGTAAATCAATGTTTGTTTAAGTCGGAGGAAAAAAATTGTAAGAAGATTTAGTTTAATGAGTTCTATATAGAAACATATATTACCGCGTATTTTATATCGTTGGGATCATTCAAGTTTACACACCAAGAACCACGCTAATAACTTGGTATTGAAATTCAGGATATCTCGTTTTTCTGTCAATTGATTTTGATAAAACTTTTCCCAGCTAGTAACACAATATGGCAAAAACATTGATAGGTTTTCATTTTTTTTTTAACGTCCTTTATTTTTATTTCTTATTCCAGATTTTTGGGGTGAGCCACGCAGATAGATTTTGAATGAAAATAGCCTATTTAAACATTAAGGAGGGTGATACATATTAAGCATATCTTGTGTATATAGTTAACAGAAAACTATAATAATATTACAGGATTTATATCCATAATGAATTATTTGAACACATGAGCGACATTTTGACTGATAACTTCAAAATCCTATTTTCAAGAAATACTTGCCTGCCTCTTTTGTATCTTTGATCGTCGCCAATAAGATATCTTTCGACTCGAAGTGGCATCCATCGGCATAAACATCTTGTTTAATGATTGGCTTAAGATGTTTGATAGGGTTGAGAACCGGAGAGGTAGGTGGCCACACTATCAGAATTTTACGTTGTATGACGTAAGAGCCCAGTTATGCTTGGGTGATCCTGGCAGAATCGGACAGTGAGTAGTCGTACATTAATACTAGTGCCCATTCAAGTGATAGAGGTATGTGATGTCATGTAAACAAGATCTCCTTTAGGAGATTGCGGTAGGCTGCTGCAATCACTTCTAATACTTCAAGTACCATGACTGGGTCAAGAAGTCAGTCTCCAATGATACCAGCCCATAAAATGACTTCTCCACACTGTTGTTGACATTGTAAACGATGGTGACGCTAATCTCTGAAATAGACCAAACCATTTACCCAGCCGTCGGGCCCGTCAAGATACGTTCTAGTCTCATCACTAAAAAAAAACACAACACATGTCCTAATTCAACCTCAATTTCTTGTGATGGAGCATTTAAGGGTGCAATTTCAAGGGAGCGCGCATGGAAGCATGGAAGTCTGCGGATGCAATTTCCGGAAGTCCAGCTTCGGGATGTCCGGGTTTCCAACGTGACTTTCGAATAAGATTCCTTTAATACGTAGCTGTCATCTTCTTGGAGGTCCAAAATCTTTAGGCGAAAGAACCCTCAGAAATCGTCAGTGTCAACATGAAGATATAACATCTCCACAATGGCGTAAAGAGAGGTGTAGAGTAGTTTACCCCCCAAAATATCGAATCTGAAATAAAAACATAAAGGGCATTACATAAAATAATGAAAACCTAACAATGCTGTTGTCATATTCTGTAAACCAGCTGGAGAAAGTTTTATCAGAATCAATTCACAAAAACCGAGAAATTCTAACATTCGCTACCAAACTATTAGCGTTGGTCCGAGGTGTAATTGAGAAGTTAGGAGTTTATATTATTCATATATATATATATATATATATATATATATATATATATATATATATATATATATATATATATATATATTAAATTCCCAGATCAATTCTGTGGACAAGACAAATTGGTATAAAATGACAACTGGAAAAATATCTTAGAAACCCCAACAAAAGCGTCGGCAAAATCTAAGATTATTTTCCAATTGTCATTTTATAGCATATATATATATATATATATATATAATTATTTATTTAAAAATTATAACATATATATGTTAATAAATCACTACAAAAATAGCCATTTTGTTTCAACACCTTTGGTATCTTATCAATTGATGCTGTTGAATGTAGAATAAAAGGTTTTAAATGTTTCAAATTAATTATCCACCCCTCGTAAGGGGAAACGCTGTTACATAATCTGGAATGACTAATCAAAATACAAGTATACGAGAATTCAAAATGTTTGACAATGAAGTAATTTTATAATAACTATTAAATTCTTTAAAGTTGGTGTTATGCTAAAATAGAGTTTATTCTGACAAATAAGTATTAAATTATACGATAAAATTAGAAAATTTTAAATTAAAATTAAAAACTACCTATTTTAAAATTTAAATTTTAGTTTAAAATAAAAAAAAAATATACTGAGGAAAAAATACATATGGTTTTTATTGAAATTTTGTTGGAATAAACGTTAATATCGACTGCGCTTAAATTCATGACAACATGGATACAAGTGAAGGCAATACATAAGCAGGCAGACATATTTAGATATGTACACACACAAAAAAAAGAGACGAGACAGGAAACACCATCACTTGATAAGACACAGAGGTGTTGAAACGAAATAGATATCTTGTAGTGATTTTATAATATATTTATGTTTTTGGTTATAGGAATATATTCCGTATACAACAATCCTTTACTTGGATATATATATTTTCAGTAGTAAGTGATCTAGCAAGACAAGCTTACTAATCATTACACCACGCCGAGGTGCCCCAAATATCTATTTAGATGGGAATCATTCCACTCCAAGAAATCTATAAAGCCATTGGGGTCTACAAAGCGTGATGGAAACTGTGAAAAGATTTTAAGAAGAGCGGACAATAAAAGAAGAAGAATGGATAAGGCAAAAGATGGCGATAAACGTTGCACTTACACGTCTAAAATTTTAGTAGACAGCAAAGCACGAAGCTGCAATGGAATTGTACATACGTGAAATTCAAAGAGGAAACTATTAACGAAGAACGTTTTTTTTAAGCATTTTACCCCAAGCAAGGATGGAAGCCACTAGCACGCAAAGGGTTATAGTGGATTTAGAGCGAGAGCAAAGAGGAATGATAGAGGAAATGATGAGGAGAAGGATAGTGGATAGATCAAGGCAACTGGAGATGTCAATTGACATTAGATTTGAATAGTTGGAGATTATAGCTATCAGGGAAACATGGATAGGGAAGGGAGTTCCACAGGCGAGCATTGCGAGATATGAAGCTATTGGAGTAGAAGAGGCGGTTACATTTAACAGTTTCAAGCGTGAAAGGGTGAGAGCGGGATGCAAGCCTCGGAGGACGCTTGAATTCGCGAAGTCCTGGAACCAACGAAAGCAGCTCATCGGAGCAGTTACCATGAAAGTATTTGCAAAAAAAAGACAGAGAGAGGCGACGGCGAGTCTGCGAGAGAGCGACTGCAGACGAGATGCCAGATCAGGTCCAGTTATATTGCATATCCGTCTCTGGATCTTATCAAGAACCCTGAGGCAAACAGTAGGGGGTCCAGACCTTATATGGCAGCAATACTCCATGCAAGGGCGAATGGTTTATTTGTAGATTTGAAGGATCGCTTCCAGGTAGAAAAATTTCCTGGCGCGGCACATGGAGCCAACTTTCCTTGTGGTAGACGAAGCAATTGACAATGTATTTTTTCCATCTCAGTTCAGTAAACAAGGAGAGACCGAGCAGCCGAAGTGAAGTGCTCTTGGAAAGTTGAGCGTCAGACATTCTAATGTGGGGGAGGGAAGGATCTCTGTGGTGATTAATAGAGAGCAATTTTGTTTTGGAGGCGTTAACGTTAACCAGCCAATTCCTGCACCAGTTCACAACCGATTGGAGGTCCGTTTCGAGATGAACGGCCAGGTTAGTTTTGTCAGCAACACTAGATTTGTTTTTGAGGCAGGAGTAAATTGTAGTGTCGTCCGCGTAGATGCCTACTTGGGAATCAATGACGTCCGAGAAATTTCAACAGTTAAATGAGGAAATCTAGCACCGAATCTAGTACTGCGTTTAAATTCATGAAGCCAAGTTATCAAAGAAGAAAGTTAATCACTTACCATTAAAATATTAATAAAAAGTGGGAAGTGGCTCACGACGCTAGGAAAGGGATTGTAAACTGTCAGCATGATCACGGGCGATAACATAACAGATTACCTATCTATCTATCTATCTATCTATCTATCTATCTATCTATCTATCTATCTATCTATTGTATAGTCCATATAATGTGACATACCTGAAATTAGCTAATAGGAAAAAGAAGAAAACTTACATTCGAACACACGAGCACACACTCACAAACACACGCAAGCTCAAACCTTTTGGACAACATATAAATATGTGTATCATATACAATCAATAGAGGTAAAATATTTTAAAAATGCAAAAGACGTTGTTTGCTTCCTCGCTTCCCACGGTATGAATAAATCCTAATTTACAAAAATTCACGTCAATGTAGTCCTCAGTGCTACATTGACTATAAACATGTATATTGCATAGTCATTTTTCAGCTCAAGAAAAAAAAATGTGGAACAGAACGTCTCGAAATAAAAAAAAAAATAGGAAAGATTATCTTCCAAAGCAAGAGATAAAAAGAATACATAATATATATATAGTATTTTTTTATTTTGTTTTTTATACTGATATTATACATCGTGCACTCCATTGAAGACTGAAGAGATAAACCCCTCAATACAAAGAACAAAAGAATACAAAACGAAGGCTCTCCAAAAATTACAATAAACTTAAACGCAGCTACAAGGCGAGATAAGATTTTAACACAGATAGAAGCAACCTTTCTGGATATCGATATCGATAAAATAATTGAAATATTGAACAAAATGTCCTTCAGTGGCTACATGATTGAAAACCTTACATTATTGACGAAACAAATTAATCCAAACGCATATGAACATGAAATCCATCGTACAATCAGCTTAATAAGTCATATAAAGATGATTTTCTTTGGGATTCTAATACACAAAACACGAAGAAGAAGTAGAAAAGAGCAAAATCAATGAGTTTTTAGTCTAGATACTGGAAGATGTAATGATAACTTCATTAGCGGAATGATATGAAAGGAAGTAGTGTAAATTTAAAATACCTATAAGTTTCATAGATTACGCAAAAGAAAAATTGATAATATAAGATTCGTAACAAAAAAAAATGTGTGAAAGAGGTCAGGACGATTTAAAAGAGGAAAACTATTTGACTAATGTGCAACATTTACTCATAATAAACTATCTGTATATGTATAGAAAACGAATTAAACATGTACACAAAAATAGAATGTAGCGTAAGACAGGGATGCGTTTTTTAACGGGATTCATTTTACAAATGCACCGAGCCGATACAAAGATCTATCATGAATTGCAGGGGTAATATTTGAATATTTAGTATCTCAAACATAAAATATACATGATTAAAAACTGGGCTGTTGATTAACAAAGAATGATATGTAAACAGAACCTCCTTGACGAGGGAAAAAAGAATGCCAGAAAAGACTAATAATTTTATTTATTATAAAACACAGATTTTGTATGTGTGTGTCTGTACGTTTATATATTGGATCGGATTTCCTACATTTTTCAACCGAATTCAACGAAACTTCACAGGATTACGTAAAATTACCTTGCGGTGGTACTGACAGCGCCAAAAATTGGAAAAAATACAATTGTTTTTGCATGAAATCAATTTAAAAACACAATTAAGAGGTATTAATGAAAGTGGGACAACTCATATCGAGTTATACTTATTCATACCGGGTTATCCTTGTTATAAAACCCAGGTTGGTTGTGTGTGTGTGTGTTTTCATTTTATATATGGGATCGAATTTACTACATTTTTCAACCGATTTCAACAAAACTTCACTTTTTTTTGGCAGGTAGTGTTTCTTATTGTCTTGCACACATTTTTCTTTATTTTTACATTCAGAATGCTTTAAAAATTCCATTTACAAGACAATTGTTTGTAATAAAATTCTATTCAATCGGTAGACTCATAACGATTGAAAACAATGTTTTTGAGTTTGGGTTTGACCAATTCGTAAAAAAAAAAATAAAATAAAATAAAAATAAAACTAATTAAGGCATCCTTGTCCGGAAACCTTAAACAATAATCTTTGTCAATTTTATTTTTCAGTCTTTATGATGGTCGATAATTGATCTATCTCTTACTGTTACATCCCCGGGCAACGCCGGGCTCTACTGCTAGTTAGTTATAAAAAAAAAACTACTAAGCGTTTGGTAGCAAGAGTGACAGCCAAAATTATGAACATAAAACCTAACAGATGAATAGCAATTATGTACGGAAAAGTAACCACCTGCTTAGTACAGTAACAGTTGATAAAATGATTGAAAGAATGGACATCGGAATAATATATATGTCTACAAGATACTAAGCAAACTACACAAGAATGCAAGGAAAAGATTGCAGAATTATTATGTAATAAGTATCATCTTGTAGGGTAGTGAAGGTTTGAAATTTTTCTTATGGATGATATCGTGCTTCAAAAAGAAAGTGATGTGCATTAAGTGGGTGATGACTAAAATTCCAGGGAGAGAACAGGTGAGCAAGGAAGACTTTCTAAAGACAATAAAGCGTAGAACCAACCTGAACTCAAAAACAGAAGAATTGAACACTATTTACATTATTCAGACTATTATCTCCATCTTTGTCGCCATAATTATTACAACGTTTGGGCCGTTGTACGTTCCGGCAATCTTCAAGTGATTGGAATGTCGAACTAAACCCTTTCTTTCGCACACTAGTTCCACGTGTCATGTTTTTAATGGATGTCAGTTATGAGTTAATTACCCTCTCCAAGTTCTCCACTGCCTTAACCGGGTAATGAACACATACACTTTGGGTCCTGAGACTGGATCTAACAAACGCCTTTATCCACTGTGCCATATGTCGTTGAGGATATTAGTTTATGAATTTCTGGCAATTATAAACCTAATTTTTTCAGCCCAAAATTTTTGCCAGTGCTCATATTACACCCCTCAGGCGAGTGCCATACTTGGACATCATTGCCAGAATCGAGGAGGTAGCCTTGAACTTCCCTCAAGATCAGGCGGATGAACTGAGATGGAAGGTGAGACAGACCTTGGAGAAGGCCATGCCACCCATGTCAAACAACACGAAACTGGAGAGGCTGGCGATTTGATCCCTACAGAGGAATGAAAACATCATCATACTACCGGCTGACAAAGGCAATGCTACTGTAGTGATAGACAGATCAGATTATACAAGAAAGCTGGAAGACCACATTAGCAATGGTAGCTATAGCAAAGTAAAAAAAAGGATCATACTATTAAAACGGAACACGAAATGTCACAGATACTAATCAATAACAAGGATCACTTCGCACCTAAGACTTATAGGCAGTTATCGCAGCGTTACAGCAAGATACCTCACATATACGGTCTCCCTAAGATTTACAAAGACGGTATTCCGCTCAGGCCAATTGTTAGTTGCCAAGGCTCTCTGTGTATCACCCTCTGTGTCGCTACCTTATAGATATAATTGACCCATTGATCGGAAAGTCTCCTTCATATATCCGGATCTCTACCCACTTCGTGGAAATAATCAAAGATGCTCCCATCCTATCCAACCAGATGGTGAGCTTAGACGTGGTGAGTTTGTTCAACAAGGTACCCACGGAGGAGGCACTCTCAGTAGTCGGATAGAGATTGGCCCTTGACTCATCCCTAGAAGAACGGGTCAGTATTTCAATAGATAATCTGACGGAGATGTGGACTTTCTGTACACAATCAAAACACTTCAGAATGGGATCACACATTTATCAACAGGATGAGATCTTAGCAATGGCGAATATATACATGGAATACTTTGAGGAAATGGCATTAGAATCTATATCTCTAAAGCCAACTATATGGTTAAGGTACGTAGATGACACCTTCATCCACTGGCCACACCAGGAAGATGTTCAAGTTCTACTGGAATATGTTAACTCAGTAAGACCTTTGATACAGTTCACAATGGAGAGAGTAACAACACACTCCCATTCCTGGATGCTTTATTATCACGAACAGTGCATGGGTCCAAACATCCGTATACCGTAAACCGACATTCACCGGACAGTACCTCAATTTCAACTCCCACCATCCATACAGCGTAGAGAAAGGGATCGTCCACTGCTTACAACACGGAGTAAAATCATAAGTGACAACCCAGAGACATTAGAATCGGTCAGTATATGTAGTACCCTACAACGTAAGAACTATCATGGGTACATGGAATCAGTCCGCCAAAAATGGGATAGGCGGGTACAAGAGGAGGACAACAAAACTTAGAAAGCAGTCTGCCTACCTTATGTGAATGGGTTATCAGAGAAAATACAAAGGATCTGCTGTCCATATAACATCAAGGCAACGTTAAATTGCTGGACGACACTTCGCAGATATCTCTCCCGTGTAAGAAACCCCAAAGAAGGAAAATGACTAAAAACTGAGTGTACGCTATCCCGTGCAGCTGTGGAAAGAAATATAAAGGGGAGACACCCCTCTTTCTTGACTTCCCTTTAGTCTTTCTTTCTAAATTTCTTTTTCATTATTTTCTTATTCTCTTTCTTGACTTGCCTTTAGTCCTTCTTTCTGGATTTATTATTTTCGTATTTCTCATAGTTTTCTTTCCATGTATATTTTTCAATTAGTCTCTCTATGTCTATTTCCTTTTGTCATTAATTTATTATATTTCCTTATCTCTTCTTCCTTCTTTCTTTATAGCAACACTTTTTTCCATCGTCCTTTTATTCATTGGTTTTTATTTATATTCTTTTTCTTTTTTGTAATTTCTTTGTTTACTATTTTCAATATTTTCGGTTTTTTGTCTACACATATTATTTTCGTTCTCTTTATATTGAAGTATACACTTCTTTCTTTATGTTCAACTTTCATTCCTTATATTAATAACATTATTTCTTCTTTTTGATTTTTTTTCATTTTCCAGTATACATGGATATATATATATGTCCATATTGCTGAAGGGTTATGCACGCACATGGGCGTATAATGCATATCTAATATTGATAACAATATTGTGACATTGGCTGTAATTTTTTAACCCTCTCATTTCCATTCTTATACTTTGCGTCCTCTCATATTTTCAAACCTCCCTATTAATCTGTATATCTCAGTCTATTCATTTCAATATTTCTATCTCTTTCTTATCAGTCACACAAACACATCCACACATCCACACACACACACACACACACACACACACACATATATATTTATATATATATATATATATATATATATATATATATATATATATATATATAGATAGATAGATAGATAGATAGATAGATAGATTTGTGTCAATGTTTATTGACTCTTTGTATTTCTCCCCGTACTAATGTCTCTGATTTCCCTGGATTTTTCTGAGAAAAATATATTTCTGTAATTCATCCTTCTTTTCAATATATTTCATTTTTTCTTCTTCTCGAACAACAGTCTTTCATCCGATATATTCCATTATTACCTTTTTTAGCCCTGTATTCTTAACTTACGCCGAATTTTCTTGTTTCTTTTTATTCTCACTGAGGCGTAAATTACGTCCCTTTGTCGAGTGGCCTATCATTTTGATACTCCTGTATTTTCCCTATAATTTCCATTTGTAGGCCAATGGTGATATCTAGACTTCGTTTTTCTTTTATATTTTCCTACTGTCATTCGTAACATTTAATATAAAACTGAAACATACACTGTTATGTGAGTGTTGAGATAAAGTACAAAGAAGAAATGATAAATCATGAGATAAAATATTAAAAAAAAAACATAGAGATGTACATTAAAAAATACAGACTTTTATCGTAAAAACATGGTGTAATGCAGAACTAGTTGCATTTACACTATGCAAATAATATGGTCACTTGTGTGGACTTTAATTTAGATGTATATTTGGCAGGAGCTCGTAGAAACAATGAAATCAGCAATACCTTTCTCGTATTCTAAAAGTATTCTTTCTCGCATATTCCTAATAAACCCAACATTTATTTTTATGTGTCGATGGCGTAAATGATTTAAAATAAATAAACATTGCTTCAAGATGACGTTTCTTTCTCCATTCTATTCCCAATTAAATTGATTGATCTCAACTAAAAATCAGCGAGAGGCATTATATGATTATGTGTAAATATTAAAAGAGATGATCACAAATCGTTTTTAATAACGTTTAGAATTATTTTATAATACATTTATAACGCAAATGATTTGTTCGGGTCTCTTCTGGACGTTGGCGAACGTAGCATTCCCCATTTTACTGTCCTAGATCTTGGTAACGTTTGGGACTTTACTGTTACTCTTTTCCTTTTTCTTCCACATGTGCAAAGTCTTTAAGTTAATAATTGTATCTTTCGTCTGTGATTCTTGCTTTTAATAAGAACTATGAGAGCCGAATTCTCCGAGTCATCTTTCCTTATTATGTGCTGTAGAAAGTTCATCTCTGTCTTCCTGATGCAAACTGTCCATTTTTTAAAAATTTCGTCTAAAGCCTTCGTCGTTGCTCAAATGTTCAGTCCATGGTATACTCAGCGTCCTTCTGTAGAGCCGCATTTCTATTGATTCAATTATCTTCTTCATCCATGAGTAGATTGCCCAACATTCAGTGGCATATAGGATGATATACATTTGATAATATTTCCGTATTTTTTTCTTTGTTTCTAAAGATATTTTCCTGTTTCATAATGCTTTATATTTTGTAAGCCATCATTCTTTTACTTTATATTTTGTAGGCCATATTTCTTTTCCCAATAAAACTTCGGATTGCGGTGTCATATGCTTCCCCTTCGGTTAATAAAAGCTTTGTATGTATTTAATTTTTTGCATTTACTTGATTTTCGTGTCTCTATTTTGTCATTCACATGTTGCGTTTTTTTCTTTTTCTGACACCGATACATTCTGTTTTCTTTCAATTGATGGTTAGCTCTTTCTTTTCGCTTTCCTTTACTAACTTTAGTAAGGATATCTATCGTTTCCTTTCCGCGTCAGCTATTAGCACTTTGTCATCTTCATATTTAATATTGGTATAAATGTGTCCGCAAAACGTGACTCCTGATAGGACTTCTAGTTCTTACGGTACTGAAACATTCTAAAGTTTGAGTAAGTCTTCTTTCAAGACACATCCTTATCTTACGATTCTATCTGTTTATTTTATATTTACTGAATTTATATTCTTCAGTATTCATCTGGTTTGCTTATGGTATAAGTACTGAAATGTTCTTATAAATTTACTGTCAGAAATTGACGCTCCCAGAAGAACTGGCTATTCTAATATTCCAAAATAGATCAAGCTTACCTCGCAGTCCAAACATTTCCCAGGGTTCTAATAATAGCTTTTATTTATATATACTGAAAAAAAAAATGTCTAAATTTCTACGATCACTAATTATTAATATTTATCATGATTTACATTATTTACTTTCTGACTATTGGTCTTCTTTTGTTCCGTTTCAGCCGTTTAGCCACAGCCCTCGTTCTTCTTTAGTTTTCTGTTGTACCAGAAAGCCTTCAGGAATATTGAAATGAACCTTCTCTTTAAGTAACGAGATTTCGATGGTTTTCGTTCCATTGTCCTTAATTAGGGAAATCTCGTTTTGTTCATATCACAATTAATATTAAGGCTCTCTTATTGCCGACCTGTTTCCATTAGGTCTAAGTCTGTACTAACCTGATCTGTTATTGAACTCATAATTACTATACAACCAAAATCACAAATCCTCACTTAAATTTGTTAGACTACAGAGACAAATCTGAGTATAGCATTTTGACGTTTCACGTACATACAGACCCGCCTGCTGTTGACGTTGCAATTTCTATTGTCACTCTTTATTAGCCATTGTTTTTTTCATTTCTCATAGCTCCTACATAATTTGTTCGCATAAGCAGTGTATAGGATCTAATACCTCCACCCAAAAAGAAGTTGGTTTGATTGTAAATAGATACAATAAAATATCGTACTGATGATCTGGCCGTGATCTTGCAAATTTAAATAGCCTTTCTTTTCAAGTCTCTCCGTCAAAATTATCACGATAGTTGAAAATGTAAAGCCAATAAGCTAAATTTTAGGTGCCTTTTAAGATTGGTCAATAAATCCGTAGTTAACAGTTTACTTTTGATTGACAATTTTCATTGTATAATATCCATTCTATTCAATTAATATTCAGCTGTGAATGACAAGAAGGGAATTTAAAAAATACCCTGCATGAAATAATGATATTCATCAATAAGATAAGTTTTTGTGTTAACAATCGACTTTGTATCAATGTGTGGATATATTTTTGTGCAAGTATATCTCGGGTTACGAATAAGGAAATCACATCTAAAAAGCCACAGAATATAAGGAAATATCTTGGATATTAAAACATCAATTATTTTGTGGAAGAAATGTTTTCACATAAAAAATGTGTTACCTTCAATAAATGATGTGATTGATATTCGCTTTATGAATAAAAAAACGACCTAGCAACAACAATTCCTGAAAAGCAAGAGAATGATATGAAAAGTATATTTAAGTATTTAAAATAAAAAATAATAGAAGCAAAGCAAAGTGTAAGACACTAAAAGTGATAAAAGCATCCGAAAGTAAAACCAAAACTAAAAGAATAAGCGAACACATCAAACTTGTGTGCAAATTAAATGCAAAATAGACACAATTCAATAGAAAGGTTTGAAATATTTAAAACCTTCTCCTTACCGTGGAGGCTAATTTGCCTATATGTTACCTCCCACCTCATATGGAACTGGTATATTTGTGCCATCGCAAGAGAAGTTGGAGAAATGTTAGGTTCCTTGTATTGCCCTGCAAAATACCATGCTATAATATTTATAAGAGTCAGATTTAATCAAGAATGGAAAATCGTTGGCGTTTAAAGACTTCAGCTAAACGATCCTCACTATTCAGCCTTTAAATAACCGCTTACACAAATTCCTGGGTGATGAATTATTTTCCATTCATACATGTAACTTTCCTAGCCACTCGCTACTCATTCGATATTATTATAGAAGACGTTCGGACGAGTTAAATTACGTGGTTTCGCGAACTAGAAATAGCCAGACAATATTCACGGTTACATTCATTCCGTCCCGTCATATATCTGAATGATCTATGTAGCACTAAAGATTCCCCGATGTATTTGTAAAATCCTTACAAGCCAACGTTCACAAATATTTTGAATCTTTTCCTTCAGTCTGAACAAAATAAAAAAAAACATATTTTTATTACTGTGAGTTCTTTATTTTATTGGATATGAACATGAGAGATTCCGAAAACATTGTTCTAACAACAGGATCAGCCCCGTATGAATTTAAAAGAAAATCAAAGTTCAACTTAACTTTGATACCTTTGGACTGAACTAGTTTCAAAACATTAGCCACACTTCTTACATGAACTTGAAATTCAGCACAACCCTAATTCCACAAACTGCTGCTTAATTTGCTTCAGGCAGTTCTCACATAGAACAGAAAAACTGTGATCTACGTATGAAGAGACGCTTTTCCTTGATCACTTGGCTCAAGTTCAATTCGCTTTATGTAACAGTTGACCTGTGCAATGAAAACTATCTCTTCGTTTTTGTGTGGTGTGGCTTTTTCGCCTTGGTCTGCCAACCTCTAAACTTCTGCCGAATTTATCACCTTATTAGCAAAGACACAATTTGCCAATGCATTTGCTTCCTCGACCCAGGCCAAAAACAAAAGTTAAAAAGCACAATGTTGTATGCGTGATAAAATCTTGTTGACATTAGGATCTCACTGAATAAAAAGGGCAAGGCATTATCGCTCAGAATGATCGCAAAAAGACATTAGCTATTTAATAAGCTAGAGAAATTTTTCGATTGATTTTCTATATATGAATAAACATATAGAATGCAGAGTATGTATAGATGGCCACTCGTATTCGAGGATACCCGTCTACTAGAGCGGCAAGCCAATCCTTATTGCAGATGCTTGCTCATGCGTATTTGTGTTTATTCAACAGCCACAGAGGCCACATTTCGTTTATACTGGAACTCAGCTAAGCAGACCTTTTTTTAAAAGTTTCTGGGAAAGAGATATCTAGCGTGATCAACAATTTGGACAAGGCAAGCACGCTCAATCCCTCGGTCACAATGGCTTATGACTTCGTGCTAGCACAGCTATAGACGGGGCGAAGGGTTCCATCTGCTGAATCTCAACTCATAAGGCTTAGATCAAACCGCGGTGCCGCACGCTGGGATCGACTCCTCTAGTCCGATAACATCAGGAAGTCTCCTTCCTGATAAATCGATCTTGGTGAGAACCGAACCCGTGTCGCATGGTCAGAATGCGAACATTCTAACCACTCGGCCACTGAATGCAGATTATCCAGAAATTAACACTACAGTCATAGGAATGGCTTCGTGATTAAGAGCGTGTGATATTTTGCATCAGTGACATAAATCTACTGATCGAACCCAGAAAAAATATTTTCTAGGTCGATATCTATCCTATTCAGGTTATCAGTGAATATCTACGCATATGTTTCACCCTAAGTTTTACGGGCAAGAAAGCAAGTTTACCAAGGGTTGCCAAAATTTTCTCGACTGAATGATCGATCCTTTTTGGTGGATAAGAAATTTCAGGGTTGGAGAGAAAAATATCTGTTCATTCTTTGCCTAACTTATAACTTTCATTATGTTTAAATTATCATTTCATTTATATCTTAGACTTTTTAGGATTACCTTAAGTGAGCCATCGATTGATTCACTCAATTGCATTCCACTTCGGTGTATAATAAATTTATGAGCTCATGGTGGAGAGCGCAATAATCACTTATTACGTATTTCGATTCTCTCTTTTGTCGCAGAATTAACGCTAAACTCTACTAATTTTAGCAAAAGAACAATTACAGATTTTTATTCGCCTCAGAAACGGGTAATGGTTTACGAGCTTGTGCCGGTGACAATTAATAGTGAATAGCTATTTCGATTATCAATTCGTCACCCAGTTGGAAATTGGCAAAATCGCTGGCAAAATATAAAACAGCTACATCATAGCTACACTTTACTTTTTGAACCAGAGCTAAATGTCAGTTCGAAGACGTCCTGGGTAAGAGAATAAACTATATTATTAATATAATATAATTTATTATATTAATTGCTGGTATTCCCAGGTTCACCCTGAGTAACGGTGGCAACACCTGATATGGTCCCAGCAATGGGCAAATAATTAAACTGCAAACTGGGGTCAAAGCAAAATGAAAGTTTAAAAATATTATTTTAATACCTGCAATACATTTTTGTAAAATAATATTACCAGTAATGGATTTTGAAGAAAAATATTACCAGCAATATATTTTTGAAGGAAAAATATTACAAGCAATACAGTTTTGGAAAAAATATATTAGCAGAAATAGATTTTTAAAAAATTATTGCCAGCAATAAAAATATTTTGGCCATTAAATAACCTATTGTGGTTGATATACCATAAAACAAAACAAAGCTCACAAACTAATCAACTTGTAGTAACAAATATGTCTAATGAAGAATTGTAAGACTATCTGAAAAAGACTTATGGATAGGAGGGTACAACAGTAGGACAACAACACTCAGAAAACATTCTGCCTGCCTTATGTGAAGGGGTTATGAGAGAAAATACAAAGAATCTGCGGTCCATATAACATTAGGACAATCTTCAAAAGATGGACTACACTCCAGAGTAAGACCCGCCCCCATAGAGGAGAACATGACTAAAGACTTTGTGTACGCTATCCCGAGCAGCCGTGGAAAGAAATATAAAGGGGAGACAGGCCGCCCCCTTAGGGTAAGGCTTCAAGAACAGCAGAAAGCTGTTACACGAGGAGAAGTGGAACAATCAAGCGTGGCTAGCCTCATATGGAGAGAAAAGAAGAGAACCACCCTCTGTGAAATCAGGTTAAGAGCATAGACAAATAACACTATTCGAAATTTCGTAAACTGAAGGAATCAGCACATATGCTAGGCCGCAAAAATCTCCTGAGCCGACCAAGTATAGAAATGAATACAATAGAGGAACCAGTAATAAGGAGTGCCAGGGAAAAGCGATAATAACCAAAAAATTGCTATCTGGCTCTGGTAAAAACATGAAATGATAACAGCAAAGATTTCAATATGAGCACGGGTAAAATCGGTTGCTGAAGACATTAGGTTTATAATTCCCCAAAATCCATACACAAATGTCCTCAAGGACACATGGGATAGTAGATAAAGGCGCTGGTTTAATCCAGTGACAGGAACCAAAGTGTGTGAGTTCAATACCTGCTTAAGTCGGTGGAGGATTTGGTGAGGGGAATTAACAGGAAATAACTGACATAACGTGGAACTACAACAGTCTACCCCAGTGAGCGAAATAAAGGGTTCAGTTCGACATTCCAACGACTTACAACAGCCGAAACGTTGTAATAAATATAGCGACAAAGATGTAGACAGTAGTCCGAATAATGTAAATATTGACACAAATAGCTGGAAAGAAGTTCTCAGTTGAGTCCGTTTCAGAATAACATAGACAACTGAAAGATAATTGAGAAATAATTGAAAGATAACTCATTGAAAGAAAAGGATAAATGATATTCTGAAAGTGAGAATAATATTCTTAATACAAGAGATTCCGATTGTCATGGCTACAAAATAAATATGCATTGAATATTTCAATATACAAGTGAGTTTATATCGATCATATTGTCAATTAATATAATCATAATCTGCAAATGGAACTTTCAGTAGAAGATATGAAAAATCTTGGACGTAGAGCAATGTTATGCTAGAAATTCTTAGGAATTGTTATCATGCGAATAATTAAGAGAAGAATTTGAATCACTATGAAATTTGCAAATCGGTAGGAAGAAGACATAAAAAAATGAAATTATTTAAATGATATATTTGAGATTGGAAGCAACACAAAATAATTTAAAATGCCCTCAAGTTCTTTGATATCAGAATATTTAATGTGATCCACTAGGAATTTTAAGAGTTTAAGTTGTATATGTTTAAAAATAAAAGTATTTAAATACTTAAGAAAAATAAATTAATAACGACTGAAATATATTTGCATGATTGTCAAAACTGACGATTATAAAATTATGAGGAATAGTGTCTTAATAAAATGTTCTTTTAGGACAAAGTCGACCATGGCTCTCCACAGAGTTTTTTGGTCTATTATCTGTAAACGGCTTATTGAGAAATAATCGTGAGTGTTTTTTCGATGAATTCTTCACGGTTTTGAATTTAGACTTGTCCGTCCCCTAAACAAGCTACCAAACAAGGCCAGTCTATTTTGCTATTTAACCATGATTACAGGAAAGCAGTTAAGAGATGGATTTATGCTTTTTCCAAAGACATTTTGGGCGTAACACAGGAAGGCCGAGATTGAACTCGGCCCGGCGATTCCCTTTTACTTGTCGTTAATCGATTTTACCCAAACCTAAAAAATCTGTTTACTGTTTCTAAAAAAAATGAAAATGTATTTCGAATGCATCAAAGTATGCCAATGGTTCTTTATATCATTTCTTTTCAAAAATGGATTTATATCACATCTTCGTAAGAAGGGATTACGGCCATATAATTTTGAGATATCAGTTCTCGTCGGATCACCAAAGTTAAGCAACGTTGACCCTGGCCAGTAACTAGATGTGTGAGCCGTTTGGAATACCGGTTACTGTGAGCTTGATTTTGCGTGTGGTGTAATGAATACCGGATCCGAATGATCAATCGAAGAACCAAGTTTTATTTCCAGTCGTGATCGTTATATATACTTACACGCATATACCCTTGGAAAAGGTGTGAATCCATCGCTTCTTTCTCCCTATTTATGAGCCAAAGATTAAGAAATATATCTGAAATTCATTATTTTCTAAAACAACTATTAATACAATATTCACTTAGAAAAAGAAAGTATTATTATTCTTACAACTCAACAAATATTTTTGGTTTTAATTAACTTAAAAAGAGTGATAAGCTGTAAAATAACAAATTAACGAATCCAAAAATTCAGTAAGATAGATCGTGCATAAACAATAATATTTAGTACCGCAAAAAATATCAATATCAAATGGAATCAGCAATGCAAATCTCTATGGCGACCTAACAAAAATAACCAGCGCTATTGGAGAGAATACATTACGTTTCTCAGGACACAGATGGCTTAGCGAGCAGGAAATTATTCATACATTCATAGTGTGTGATCCTTCTCATGGAAAACATGTAAAGTCGTGGACGACTAACCAAAACATACATCGAACAGCTAATGGACTCTACATCTCTGAGAATAGACTAGCTACCAAAAGCTATGTATAATGAATTATGGAACAGGTTTGTGGTAGATGTCCGATCGAGGTCGAAGAAAGATGATGATAGAATTTCCACACAGAAAATATACTGAATTTTAAATTCTGTCACAAATAGAGTTTTTTTGTTGTTAATATAGAAAACGTTTCCAGCATTAAATTTGTGATAATTTGTATTTATTAATTAAACAGGGTTACTGCTTTCAGGGCGGAAACTATTCTAGAAGTACTACAAAGAAAGTAACATCGTTCGATAGCCTTACTACTATACAAATATATGAAACCAGTAAAATAATTTTAAATAGTAAACATTTCAGCTCGGCGTCCCTAAACAATTTTAACCCTTTTTTCTGAGCTCTTGGATCAAAATTTGCAAATACTTGGTATGCAATGTTTCCCAGCAGATATAAACATAGTTACAAGTGTTTACCCACCATTAAACCGGTGGCTGGGCATTAAGTCATTTTTCTCTACCACTGTTCAACCAACGACTGGGCACTACGCCATATCCTTGGACAGCACTCTAAATGATTAACCAGTTGAGCCCAACGTTCTTGAATATTTTAAACCATTCTGCCTGAGCTACTGAGTCGAAACTCGCAAATAATTGGTATGTAATGTTTCACAGTAGATATAAAAAGAGTTACAAGTGTTTACCCACCGTTTAACCGGTGGCTGGGCATTATGTCATTTTTCTCTATCACTGTTCAACCGGTGGCTGTGAATTACGTCAGTTTTCTCTGCCACCGGTAAAGCTGCGGTCAGAGGCTCACAGGGTTAATATAGTTATATTAACATGATAAATATATCACTGCGAATATGTAAACGCTAAACACATCAAATAACACGGTGTATAGATCAATTAAAACAAATGAGAGAAAAAGACAGTGAAAATAGAATAGGTAGTTTCGCTCAAAACCGCCAATTTCTACAAAACCAAAACATTGAAATCTAAACCTGTCTTGGACTTAAATTGTCTCCTCAGTTCGAGATATGGATGAAATGTATGGCGTAAAACCTTTTCAGAAATATCTTATCTGCTCGATGTTTACAACCATTTCATCAGTTCAATTGTTAAAACGGCTTTCAGTAAGTGAATATTTAACCCTTTGCGTCATGCTTTCCTGAACAATTTTAATCCTTCTGCCTGAGCTCCTGATTCAAAATTCTCAAATAAATGATATTTAATATGGCGGATATAAAAATTGTTACAAGATTTACCCACCGTTCAACTGGTACTTGAGGAGTAAGTCATTTTTCTCAACCACTGTTCAACCGGTGGCTGGGCATTACATCAATTTTCTCTATCACCGGTAAAGCGGCAGTCCTGGTTCAAAGTGTTACTCAGATCTTCTCGTAAGCCTATATCTACATGATCGTGCTATGATGCCGAAAACAATCCAATACAGTGATTTGAATGTCTGGTTTGTGTTTTAATCTTTTGAGCCCTTCGTTCCCGAACAAGTTTAACCTTTCTGCCTGAGTTCCTGAGTCAAAATTCGCAAATAATTGCTATGTTTCACGGCAGATATAAAAATAGTTACAAGTTGTCACCCACCGTTTAACCAGTGGCTAGGCATTATGTCATTTTTCTCTATCACTGTTCAACCGGTGGCTTAGAAGTACGTCAATTTTCTCTGCTACCGGTAAAGCTTCGGTCAGGGCTCACAAGGTTAATATAATTATATTAACATGATAAATATATAACTGCGAATAATAGAATACTAAACACTTCAAATAACGCGATGTATCGATCGATCAATTAAAAAAAAATAAAAGAAAAAGACAGTGAAAATAGAATAAGCTGCGATTTAGACGTAGTTACGGTCAACAATGCCAATTGCTAGAAAATCAAAATATTGAAATCTAAATTGTCATGTCCTTAAATAGTTCGAGATATGGATGAAATGTATGGCGCAAAACCTGTTCCGAATGTCTTATCTGTTCGATGTTTACAACCGCTTCATCAGTTTGATGGTTCAGCCGCTGGCTGTGGATTGGGTCATTTTTTCTCTACTACAGGTAAAGCGGTGGTCAAGCGTTCAAAGGGTTAACGTTATAATATTTCTATTAGTGTCATGAGTTAAAATATAATGAGTTGCTGCCTAAAAATATGTTTTTGTTATAGTAAACTAAAAACAAATATCACATCTGCCACCAATGCAGATAAAAGGAAAAGAGTAAACTTAAAAATGTTTAATAGTAAGAAAAAGAAATAGTTTTAAATTTTTTTTTACCTTTCTTATCAGAAAAGTTTGAATATATTTCAGCAATAACGTACGGCGCATGAATGAAATCGCGATGAATTTTTTTTTTTATTGCGCTGGATGATGCATTGGTTTTATGTGGCGCCGATGTATGTGAGGAAAAATTGTGTCGTACAACTACATATAAACACACATGCACAGACATGCGAACGTATACACAGTAACACATTTCTATATATTGAGATATAATTATATTCGGAGAAAACAAGAGCAATAAATCCAGGAAAAAAAAAGAATATGCATTAATATTTTATCGATAAGAATATTTCGCATTACTTCCTACATGGAGTGATAAAACATGTCATTCGCGAAATACACATATATATATATATATACATACATACATATATATATATATATATATATATATATATATATATATATATATATATATATATATATATATATATATATATATATATATATATATATATATATATACATATATATATATATATAAATACACGCATACATACATATATATATATATATATAAATACACGCATACATACATATATATATATATAAATATACGCATACATATATATATATATATATATATATATATATATATATATATATATATATATATGTATGTGTGTATTTATTAGGTTTGTGTGGGATATATATATATATATATATATATATATATATATATATATATATATATATATATATATATAGAGAGAGAGAGACAGACAGAGAGAGACATATATTTGCTAAGAATTATAGGTCCGCCTAAAAAGTAGTTACTTAAATCTATTGGAAATCTTTATCAGATTAATATTTTTTTTAAGCTTATGGATTAAAATTTCAATTTTGGAATTACATTTGGTCACCCCTGTGTTTCGATTTATTTTCTGGTTTAAAACAAAAACAACTATCCTAAAACCTGCGTCAAATAATCGCTAGAGACATTGTGATTACTTCAGATCTATAATTTGTCTGATACTCGCTCTGTGAGATACGTCCCTATTTTTTTTTTTTTTTGTTTTTTTGTAAATACATGGAAACGCGCATTATTTTAGTAAATATACAACAGAATGCTTAAAAATGTCGGAAAAGATGAATTTATTTTTTACTTTCATTTCTGGCTATCTGTTCATATTTTCGGAAGTTGACATGGCGGATAATTTTTCTGTATGTTCTCATGTCTTTTGAAAAACCAGATTTTCCCTATGGTACAATCGGTTACATTTAAAATAATACACATTTTTTTAAATTCCCAAACTGAACTTTTAATATATAAAAGACAACATATTATTTTCATATGATTTTGGGCGGTAAATATATAACAAAATCTGTTTCAGAAAATGTTTAATATACTCATAAATGTTATTTACATCGAGAAAATGGTAAATAGGAGAGAGTTACAAACAATCAAATGTCGATGTATGGCAATTCAAAAAGTTATTTGAAATTTTAGCTCTTCAAAATTTTAATCTATAATTATGATTTCAATATATTAAAAAACGTGTCAGGTTATACTTGATGCCATTAGAGTATATGGGCCAAAATGAGTGGATTTAAAAGATCAGTTCAGTATCTATTTTAAAACTGTCTACATTACGACACAAAATCATGCATTGAAAGTTTCTTTGATTTTTTATCATATATATCAGGATCCGACAAAAGTAAATTAAACGTATAAACACATATTTTAAACGTATTAACAAGCAAATTCAACGTATTAGCAAGTATATTTTAACACCTTCGTCTTCAAATATGCTTTTCCGTTACATTTGAAACTAAAAGTAATATTTGTTTGAATTCAGATTAGCGAAACTTGAAATTTAGCTAATTGTTCTTAAATAACATTTGATAAAAGTATATATTATTTTCAAATACTTTTTAAACACAAGGTTAATTTCGTTGACATAAATAGCAATATGAATTAATTTAAAGATGACAGTTATAAGGAAAAAAAAAGACGTCAATCCATTTCAATTCGGTTAGAAATACACCAATATATTATGAATATTTTGAACATTAGATTATATCAATTTACTTGGATTTAAAACTAAAATTAAAAGTTCAAGAAATATATTTTTAAAATGTATTTTAAGCTTAAGTGTAGCTTATTTTGGATACCTATATATATATATATATATATATATATATATATATATATATATATATATATATATGGGGGCGGGGTGTATATAAATTGCGTCTAGTATGAAACAGCCTGTCGCCTGGAGTGTTGACTTTAATTATCACTTTCATATTTACATACGAACTGTCTCTGATATTGAGCACTTTCTCCCATAAATATAGAAAACATAAAACTATATATATATATATATATATATATATATATATATATATATATATATATATATAGTTCCTAGTTCTATGCATGATATTTAGTACTTTACCGCAAAAAATTGTGTATGTGTGTGCGTTTACACAGCAGCGAGCATATTATATATGAACATTTATACGATGCTTAATATGCAGTCGAACTTCATGTTTAACTATATGTATTTCGATATAAAATTGAAAATTACTAATGTTTATATTTTAGAACCTAATGCACAGCAGAATGAAAAGAAAAAAAAAAGAAAGCACTATAATAGTAGCCAGAAATAAAGTTTTAACATAAATTTTTTATGTAAGTATAAATTTAAGTAGATTTCTTTCTGTGCTTGCTTCATTTCCTTCTCCCTACAATAATCGACTAAGAATGATGCCATTAATGTTGAATTTCACGTCTTTAGTTTTCCAACCTAGCTCTAACGTTTAATTAAAAACAACTTCCAATGAGACAAAAGAATAGTATATTTCTGAGATTATGTACTATGTGCACTATTTACATTATTTGGACTATTGTACTCATCTTTGTCGCCATATTTATTCCAACGTTTCGGCCGTTATATTTCCACGTGCCATGTTTTAATGGATGTCAGTTATCTTCTGTTAATTCCCCCATCCAAGTTCTCCACGGCCTTAACTTTTTTGTGTATTGTCACTGGATTTAACTAACGCCTTTAACCACTGTGCTACGTGTCCTTGAGGACAGTATACCCCAGTGAGCGAAATAAAGGGTTCAGTTGGACATTATAACCAACTGAAGAATGCTGGAGCCTAGAACGGTCGAAACGTTGTAATAAATATAGCGACAAAGGAGAAGACAATAGTCTGAATAATGTAAATAGTGAAAAGAATAGTACTAAGTAATGAATGTTTGACTAATTGTGCCATTGGTATTACGGTAAGTAACCTCGTCAGTTTAAGTAGATGTATTATTCTGAGATAGAATATTGTCAACACGAAATCCTTCTCGATCCAGCGCTCAAGTGGAAATCACTTCAGGTGCTTCCCAATCAATACTTAGAAAATCGACATTACATATTATTTCAACATGTTATCCATGCGTTGTTGACAGCAGTCTGGATATCTGCGGTAAAAGGAAATATTAGTAATTCAATCCACAAAATATATTTTCAAAAAGGAAACTGTAAAATCGCATTAGTTTATTTCGTGTTTCTTTAAAAAAGACTAACAAAATCAGGATTGTATTTTTTCGACTATCACCAAGCTAGTCATGTATAGAGAAACATTTGATGTAGCTGCGATGTAAGAAAATTTTCTGTCATTGTAAATCATGGCAGATGAAACATCATTTGAATTTCTTTTCGTACACTTCTCATGACTGATGGGATCTTACGTGGAGTTGAGTGACTGAGTATTTTGAAACTTGACTTATTGTGTTCGGGACTACAATTGGAGCTTGATGTAGGTTGGATCTTTCAACAGAATAACGGCGTTGATCGTAAAGGCAATGTGTTTGCATTTCAATGCCACTAGGATATCCCCAGATTTGATGGAAGCTGACAATTTATGGCGAAGCCTGAAATAAAGTAATTATTTAGCGGGAAACTAGAAACTATAAATATTTGAAGATTGCTTGCAAGGAGGGACATGTGAATTTTCAAGGAAAATATCTCGGCAAAAATAGTAAAAAAGAATTAAATATTAAATCAGTTTTTCCATATAATTCATTCAAGCTCTAATATTTCATTCCCTATTGGCTTTGTGAAATATTTATTTTTCTTAAAAGTTACCTCAAGTATAGTTAAATAATTATAAACATCAGAAATGTATCCACTATTTGGAAAGTTTCTACATATTTCTTTACACCTCTATATATGTGTGTGTTTTCTCTGTGTCTCTGTGCTTGTATGTGTTTTCAATGTGTGTGTGTGTTCCTCGTTTTTACTAATGATATTTTACTCTATATTGTTTCTGAAATAAACAAATGTATATAGTTTTCCACGAAATATTCAAACTGGCGTAATGCGTAAATGCAATTACGTTAATATATATAGAAAACAATTTAGCGTTTCAAGACACGAATATAACCAACGCCTTCTAGCCACATGTCACAGATTTATTTTCTGAGGCCGATGTAGCTGATGGGGGGGTAGCTTTGAAATAGAACATTGACTACTTAACCTCATGCATTTTTCTATCATACATTTATTTCTAGGCACTCAAAATAGCCTGCAATCGTGTTACCTTAAAGCAATGTGTACTTCCACAATTAATGTCATGGATTTTTTCCAATTATTTGAGCTCTGTCGGTCGTAGCGAAAATGTAAGCGTTATTCTTTATCTGCGATCGATGTATATTTTTTACGCATACATTAAGTGTAATTGCTGTTGGATTCACGTTATTCCAGCTTCTAATGTTTTTGTTTATATTGGAACGCCTGAATTACATGTAGAATCGAAATCCTGTACATACAGATCTTGTATCCTAGCTGCATTTGAATAAATCTATGCAAAATTACACACACACACACACACATATATATATATATATATATATATATATATATATATATATATATATATATATATATATATATATATATATAGCGCTACACGAAGATCGATATCATTAATGAAGGCTTGGGGACATATATATATATATATATATATGTTACGATTTTTAAATAAATATATATATATATATATATATATATATATATATATATACATAGATAGATAGATAGATAGATAGATATCAAAGTGAACATTGAAATTTTCATGCTAGACGCAATTATCAGCCTTGACGATTGCGTCTAGCATGAAAATTTCAATGTTCACTTTGATATCCATCTATCGATCTATCTATCTATCTATCTATCTATCTATCTATGTGTATATATAGACTGTAGCCTATAAGTGCTGACTTCAATGTTTTCTTTTATATTTACACACGTTCTATCTATATATTGAGCACTTTATCCCTTAAATATAGCACATCCTAAGGGTATATTTCTTCATATATATATATATATATATATAGATAGATAGATAGATAGATAGATAGATAGAAAAGAGAGATAGAGATAGATGATAATAATAGCATGTCAGGTTAGAGTGTGAAATGCATATCAGCAAGTTTCATAATAATCGTAAATATAAAAATATATACTAAGCAGCAGCAATGTTCCCCGAACCTTCATTAATGATATCAATCTTCGTTAGCGCTACTTTTGTGAAAACTCTCAAACAGAAAACTGTTGGCGAAGATTCACCTTTTCTTTAGCACTGCTAATACAGTAATTCTACCTAGGCATTGTTTATTGTTTTAAAATGTTTTGTTTCCTATTTGGCACTTCGTAATCAATTTTCCTCTTTGATACCCGACATTACGAATTTAAACGCTGTACTAGATTGGCAACTAGGTCTTATCATTTTAGATTGAATCTGATAGGTTTAATGCTCAGAGTTTATTCTATGTCATTTCTAGCTTCTGGAACTCTCTTCCGGCTTTAGTGAATATAATGAGGAAAGAAAGATTAGACACAATTAAGGCAAGAGTGACAGAGGAAAGCAGCGAATAAAATACCTAACCAGTTTTTGCCAATGGTTGGCAAAGAAGTGATCAGATGAGATAGCAATAACACAAGCATTGCTAAGAGCTACAAAAGACATCAACTTGTGGAATGCCAGGGTCGCCCATATCCTGAAGAAGAAGACGACGACGATGTTAAAAGATATCATTTTCCATATTATCGCGTTAGAATATTAATTTCTTAAAGAATATAATAAATATTACCTCCATAAATCTATAAACTGAAACTAAAATTCGCTTTTCTTTCTCTATGTGATTTATTCTGTATTGCTTTCTTTGTGTAAGTGTTCATTCGTTTCTGTGTGTATATCTCACTGTTGTGTGTATGTGTCACCGCAGTCTATTGTTTTGTGGAAATGTGTCATTGTTGAGCATTTTTTTATCTGTGTATGTGTCATGGATATGTAGTAATTCTTCTGAGTATTAGGTATTGTTGTATATATGTTCCTTTTGTTGTAAGTTTTTGATTACCTGTTATTCCGTGCGTATGTATGTTGTGGCCTGTATTTATGTATATGCTGTATTTGATTAAGCATACAAGTACGCGTTGATGCATGAGTATGTGTTGCATTTTTGTGTGATTCTGTGATGGTATTGTGCGTTTATCGCTATATATTTGTTAAGTGATTCGTTCTCTGTTCTGCTACCTCATGTGTGTAAGGGTATATATAGTGTGTGCGTGTTTTTGTGGGTGTATATTTGGCTAGTCCGTGTTTATGTAGAGTTATTATGTGTATGCTGTCGTTTGTATAACTATGGGTTATCGTTCAGTTTATACAATTTTTTTCTATCTATGAATAATTAATTTTGTGCGTATTTGTTGCTGTCTCAATGCACGTAGTGTATGTATTGCGTTTGCTTTTTGAAATTGGCTGCATGTATATGTTGTATGTTCTTATGATATATTTGTGTGCGTATATGACATTTTGAAAGTATGTAAAGTATGTGTGTATATGTCGTGATTATATTTTGTGAATTTATATGTTGTGGTTACATGTGTTGTTTTGTAAGCTTATGTGATCGTGTTTTTACTGAGTGCACGTGGAAATACGATAGTAATATCCAAATTTAATACGAAACTACCGAAGCACGTATCATGAGCAATCTCTTCACTGATATATACAAACGCATTGCTTATTGCTTACATGTACGTAATTTTTATATATATATATATATATATATATATATATATATATATATATATATATATATATATATATATAGGAATAGATTAGCATACATGCAGCTGCATTTAGAAGTTTCTGCCGAAATATGCAATCCATAATTCACAAACATTTTCTTTTTAATTTGTTTCCTTGTTCAGAAGGAATCTTGTTATAAATTATGTTTTTAATAAGAGGCTGGCATATTTATTTGAGACTAGTGTCAAAACAAGTTTTCCCATTTCAGTTTTTAATGTACATTTAACTCTCATATTCCTACAGGTAAACGGATGTATAGTCATATCACTGTGTACGCATGCGTCTGCTCATGCGTGCGCAGGAATTATCTAACAGATTATAGCAGCTGTTTTTCATGGTTTATTCTACAATTCTTACTCTACTCAACACGATCACTTTGCCAGCACGTATCGCCATTAAATTTCTTTAAAATTTGATTAATATAATAAACATAACCATAATTCTTAGAGCCAAGATAATTATTTTAGAACCTCTACATTTCGTCACTTTGAATGTTGATATTCGATGCTATGAAGTCTGGTTTGCCAATTTGGAAAGAACTGTAATCTTTGCTGTAATCAGCCGTGTCCATTCAGGTGATTGGCGTTTTGTGCACTTCAGAAACATTTTGCCTCTATTTAAACGATGTACCGTTACATAATTCCCTTGTTCTCTTATTCATTCACAAAAAAAAACCGTTAAAACGATTTGCTCTTCTTGGAATCAATATCATATGCGAGATTTATATTCTTCAAGCCCAGGTTTCTCATTATTTTCTCATGTTTCATTTTTTTTCTGGTTTTTATGTATAACGTACCCAGTAGTTTTAACACACCATCTCTGTTTACATGCATTTTCTAATATTTTTAACATTCGTTAATATAAAATAATACCAATTTATCTACATAAAAGAATCCAAATTTATCTATGTCTATAAACTGAAAATTAATTTTTATTTTCCTCTGTGTATGCTTCATTGTTGTGTATTTTTTCTTCTGGGTATGTGTCATTGTTTTCCCTTGTTTTATCTGTCGCTTCAAGTCTATTCTTCAACTGTGAAGAGAATCAGTGACATATAGAAAAATATACATTGAATAGTCAACTGTAATTATTTTCGTTTTTTCTAACTACATTAACCTGGCACCTCGTTGATTACCGTTCCAAGTTTGTCTGCTGAATTGACACCTTAACTTCTCGACATCTGACACATATCTCCTCGTACCTGACGCATCTTTAGAATCAGTGGTGACTAAATCGTTTGCAACACCAGTGAAGAGGATCGAAATCACGACCATTAAAATGGCGATGTGCTTTCTGCATTAGCACGATGAGATTGAATATGCTGCATAGCCATCTATACAGCCAATCCGGTGATTAGACGTCATTGCTCCGCGGGTAGGTGTTTTTCTACTCTGAATTCAACGGACCCGGCGGAGTGTACTCCCGATCGGATAAACGGCCATGTGTCTGTGACGAAGGCGACGCTTCAAGTTAGATGACATCGACTGTTATTTACTTCAAATCTTTTTTCCCATGATACGTTACGCGGAAATAAATATATCCCCCACATTCAAGACAGATATGGGAAGGGAATATGTGATATGATCAAACGCGAAGCGATTGTAAGACCACACACGGTCAACGGACTCTAGGATCACACCGGCTGATAAAGGTGGAGTGAAGGCATTTGCTGTTGCTTCGTATCTGTAGTTTAAGTTTTTCATGAAACTTCTAAATAAATTCATGGAAAATCAGAAAGCATAAAAAGAATAATTGAGGCTCTCCATCCTGCAGCTTTGGTGGGATCAGAATTTTCTGAAGAGGATGCCATCTTGTATTCATAGACAAACAATTAAACATTAAGCTTGGCGAAAAGAAAAAAAAAACTTAGCATATCCAACATTGTGACATTCGGCAAATGGCTTACATTCAAACGTTTAGATTGAAGTTGAGAAAGAATCGGACAAAAAAGAAAATATTCAAACAGATTAGGATCAATATTGAACGTTTATAGCAAGCACAAATAATGGATGAAGCTCCTACGAGAGAGTATAAAAATTAAATGATAAGGCTAACCGCTCGTTCTATACAATGAATACTATATTAACGTGCCAGCAAATCTTTTTTCCTCAGAGTCCAGCTTGTATATTTACAAATATACTACTTTTCCTTGTATTGAATATTGCTGATATATCAGGTCTAGTTGTTATGCTATATATTGACAAAATCTAAAGATGGATCTGTAACTTAATCGATCCTGTCTTGGTATCTCGACTTCGGTCACTTTTGCGCTGATTGTCTTTTCTACAAATATTCTCATTGAAACTGCTCTGACAAGCTTTTTATCCCTAGTACCGCGACTAGATGAATTTAAGTGCGCTACTTGACTGGCATCTAGATCCCTCCTCTTTGGCGTTAAATGCAAACGCCACTTCTATTTCATCAGTTTCTTTTCTCGCCCTTCCCATCTTTCGTTTACTTGTTTCCCCGACAACTACAATCTTATAAAATATCAGACCAAAACTAAATCGCCATTTTCTCTCTTCTTGAACCCCGTTCATCTTTTGTCCTTTCCTTAATCATCCATATTCTAAATCATTTCTCTCACTCCTTGTACATCCCTGCTTACTAATGACAATCCTTCCTTGCTTGGGTTGAAAGTATTTAAAAAAAGAAAAGAAAATATAATAGATCGATTTATGTGACCACAGAAACTAGGGAAAATAGAAACAAAGTAATTCGTAATAATTGTAGAATTTGGAACAGTTATTCAAAATCTTGAAACTAGTTTTAATAAAATAGATATTTATGAATGTAGTGGAATTTTCCAGAGAGCCACATCACATGAAATTATGTAAGTTTGGGATATTTTCTAGAAACTTGCATTCATTATTCCCGACACTACCAAGACACTTCATGACAGAAGATTCCTTAAATAAAAACAGAATAATTAAGAACATGCAGTTATATACGCTGCTATGTTAATTTAATTTATTAATATACATTATTGTTTGTAGTGAAATCTGAAGAGATAAGACGGAGGTTAGTTTTACTGTGGACGGTAGAGGTCAAAAACTCAAGTTTTAAGGAAAAGGAGACGTTGTTAAAAGAATAGAAGCAAGAAAAGAAACAAAGATGTACACAGTGGGTCCGATAAAGTAAAACTTTGCAGCTGCTCTCGAAAATGACCAGCAATCAGTGGGTAAATGGGGGCAAGAAATGGCTTGCAAATTTAACGACTCCAAAGCAAAACTGCTATCATTTTAATCAACATAAAGAGCATTTTCCCCTTCAAACATCATGTCTAATGCTAACCTCAAATAGAGCGATACATTGTGCCTTCCCGATTCTCACATTTTTCAATGTCATGAATTGGAATGATTATTTTAAAACAGTAGCTATGATTACTGCTATGTAAGACTTTTCCCTGAGTCGTTCCCAAGAATTTTTCTCATCATGAACTTGCACATTTGAAAGTCTACCTTCCATACGGGTATTGAATAATGTTGCCATATCGTCTGCTGCATATCTATAAACTCTCGAAAAAATAGATGAATGGATCTTGGCTGGCATCTATATTTCAGCAACTTTCCCATAGTTATGGCTCTCTTCTGTTCTATAAATATTTACAAAACAATTCTTTCATATTTGCCATCTGGAAGATATAGATTTAAGCATACTAGTAAATTTTGAATTAGATCTTATCGTTAGATACATAGGTAAGTTTTACTCGAATAGTTTATTTTCTAGCATTTCTCCTCTGTAAAACTCTCTGGCAGTTTCTTGCTTCATAGCAAGCAAATGAAAAAAAAAACTGCGTAGGTAGGTGTTTGAGGAAAAGATAAAAAGAATTACGTAGGAGGATAAAGAGAAAAAAAAGCGGTCAAAGCCACACAACGATGTCAGATCTAATAGTTTATTTTCTCGCTCTTCTTCCCTGTAGAACTATCTTCCAGTTTCTTGCATCCCTGCAAGTAAGGGAAAATACTGGGTAGGGAGGTGTTTGAGGAAAGGATAAAAAAAAGAAATCGATAGGATGATAAAAAATAAAAACGGCCACAGAGCGATGTCAAATCTAATAGTTTATTTTCTCGAGCTTCTCCCCTGTGGAATCCTCTTCCGTTTTTTTTTTTTTTGCTTCCCTGCCATCTACGATCTTCAAAAATTTAAATGCAACCTCAATCGGGAGCATCTGTCTTACTGAATTCTATAATTTTCTTTTCCTTTCTCCTCTCTAAATTTTTCTCATCAACTTCCACCCCATTGTGTCTTTGTCGTATTATCGTCTTGTTTAGACTGAAATGAAAACATATCTGAAGTAGATACATTTACTATGAAGTGTAAATGGCGAAACGTAATTAAAGAGAAAGGAAAATACAGATTATTTTATTAAATATATGAGCCGATATTTTGGAAAGAAAACTTGGTTTTGGAGCTGCAAGACAAGTTGAACGTATAGGATACGACAACCTCTCCTGTAAATGATGAATTACTTGAACTACTTCAAAAATAAAAATGAGATAAATAAAATGTTTTGGGATTACTAAGACAATAGTATTGTTTTTAGGTTTGCAAGGATAAGAAAGTAATTGGAAATTTGCACACGTGACATTAGAAACCTGATGCGAAAACAAAAAAAAAATGAAGAAGTAATGTCATGTTAAGCAATACGACCAAAGCAAGGCTGGGATTCCACTGGTATGCACGGGGCCTCACAGAGTGCAACTAAGGGAAAATACTGGGTAGGAAGGTGTCTAAGGAAAGGATGAATAAAAACATAGGATGATAAAGAGAAGAATGTCGATCAGGGCCACAGAGCGATGACAATGACAGTATGAAGGCAAAAATATTGGCAATCAATAACAAATTGAGAGAAATTACATTTTAGGCAGTCTTTACAATAGAGTGCTCGATATCAAAGATAGAGTATAAATTGAGTTAATATGAGTACAAGTTTGTCGCTTAGCTGATTGATGTTACCTTCATCATTCCGACTCCAAAGTTTCACACTTCAGGAAATTTACTTAAATAATTTTTTATCTATAAAAATAAACGTATAATCAGAAAAAATATATTAATTAATAGACCGACTTAATCCATTTCATTACATGTTGTTATTTTTTACGTTAAATTACATTCCAGGAGACCGATCGAGAAAAGTCGTCAAAGATAGTGTATAGAAATACAGTAATTTCGACATTGCGAACCAGACGCTTTTCTGTAGCTAAATGGTATAGCACATCAGATCAAATGACGATTTCTGTATACGAATTCATGATCGATTCCTATCGAAGAATGCATATTTTCTACGAAATTTATAGAGCATTCATGTCGGTAAAAACACACCATTTGCATATAAACTCTATCAGTATTATTAGTATGTATATAAATATATACATATTATATATATATATATATATATATATATATATATATATATATATATATATATATATATATATCAGGTCGGTAAATGTTTTAAAAACAATGAATGTAAATTGTATTTAAAATAGCGTATAAAAGAAAAATATATTAAATTATTTTCCGCCCTTTCAGCCAACATCATACATATATATATATAGGATACAATATATTATATATATATATATATATATATAAATAATATTGAAATTGATTTTAATGTAAAAGTCCCTAAAGCCCTTTCAGCCAAAAAGAGACAATCGTTGGAGAAAACAAATAACGACAATGAAGAGCAAAAAAGGGGTGAAAAAAAAAAAACAAACAAGTGTATATATTTGTAACGAGGGGAGGGGAAATAATCGTGTAAATAAAATTTGCGAGGGACAGTTAAAATAAAATATCCCCCAACAGATTAAGAGACTTTACAAATTATTTCTGCCGGCAGTGAGAAGGTTTCATTAATCCTATGCAGACCGATTCCAAAATCTTCAAATGATTGTTGGAATCGGCTGAATGAATAATTTTAAACCACTCTTTTTTAAACAACTTAGCGAAGGCTATATTCGCAACTAAATGCTGAGCAATAGCCGATTCCATATTCATAGGGGTAAGATAGCATATTTTATTTATCTTACCAAGTCGTATTTTGGAAGGTACATGCTGATTGATTCTAGTTTCCAAATGCAAGGTTGTACGCCCCACATAACCAGCAGCACACTGGCAATTAAACTCATATACTAAATTACTCAATTTGATGTAGGGCAATACATCCTTGCGAAAAGACGGAAACACAGACCCAGTTCGAAAAATGCTACGTAAAGCAACTGATGGAAAACAACAATATATATATATATATATATATATATATATATATATATATATATATATATATATATATATGAAAAATATATAGAAAATAGGAAGGAACTGGTTAGGTAAATAATCCAAAGTCCCTTAGTATTTTAGTTATTATTTTTAAAAAATAGTGCTCGATTAGTTAAAAGAAAAAAGAAATTTATAATAACTTGTTTAACAAATAGCCCAATCTTCAGATTCATAGTAGGAATAATTAACTACAAACATGCATACAACGTAATACACTTCATAATCCATAGCCCAAATAAGTAGTTTAAATACCTTAAATAATAGATAACCCTTTATAAGTCGTCAAAAAACAAACGTTACGAAAGATTTTCTTTTTTTATATATGCACAATTCCCTTTCATAATAAAATAAAATAAAATAAATAAATAAATTTCCATAGACAAACAAACTAGACGAAGGTTAATACATCTTCCGTTTCATTTTAGACACACCCACCTTTCCCCGACTTGACATCTTGAAAGTATCTCTATACCGCTACTTATTATTAACACCGTACACTCGCCTACCCAATTTAAACAATTCGCCCTTGCTATTACCATGGAGATTTTGATTTCAATTTTTAAAACAAGTAAATTTCAGATATACGTTATTCCAACAAAAATTTCGCTTGAAGATGGAACGGAGCCCATTTTAATTTAAACTCAATTTAATTTTAAAGGATTATATTGAAGTTTTCGGCTCTTGTTTTGAAACATGAGACCTCTTATGTAGCGATTTTGGAATCATATTTTTAATATAATATATATATATATATATATATATATATATATATATATGTTAATAATAATAATAATAATGTCAATGGTCAGAGTTAAATTGGACTAGGAAACTGTAATATTAAAAGTGCCTAATAACTATGTAAAAAGATAAAAATCGAACAAGCATGAAGTAATAATTTTTGTATGCATGAATGTATCCATGTCAGTTAACAGAGTTGATGTAAATTGAAAAGATAGTTAATATATATTATTCGTGTGTTGAGGAAGTTATGGAAAATATATATGAGAATGTTGTGCCATGTATCAGATCACTGGGAACAGTTCTTTGTAGCTGAGTAAAGAACAGTGAGGAAATGCGATATTCAATGAAAAGTTGGAAACATCCATCATTATTGCTAAGAGATCGAATACTTAAAATAGCGCAAACGCTTAGAAGAATTGTTATTCTCATTTTACAATGTGATGGCGACAATATAAACGACGTCATCAATCACCTTCTTGCTATTGTTATTAGTAGTAGTGGTACAAGTATTAATTTATTTTTTCTTTTATTTATTATCATTTACCGGATCATTACCCGAGACCTTGAATAATACAAGTTAGCAAATATATGCAACGATTTCACAAAATATGATGTTATTTGATACATATTATTATCATTATTATTATTATTATTATTATTATTATTATTATTATTATTATTATCATTTGTCTTTACATTGTGTAATACGCTTTGTCACCAAGTCAACGTAAACGTTAAGGTTGACATGCAAAGAAAGAGACCAAATAATGTAATTGTTGTCCCTGCAGAGAAAAGAATCTACGCAAGACGTGAGAAGTAACCATGTTTCTGATATTTTGGAATTCACATCATCATTCATCATCATCATCATCATTATTATTTTTTTTATTATTATTATTATTATTATTATTATTATTTGTCTATATTTCTGAGATGAGGTATTATGTACAGTGTATGGGGTAGACTGTCCTAGTTTCACGTGCCATGCATGTTTAATGGCTGTCAGTTTTCAGTTATCTCCTGTTAATTTCCCTCTGAAAATTATCCACTGCCTTCATCGGGTATTGAAAGCGTATGAGTACAATACCCGGTTAAGGCGGTGGAGAACTTGGAGAGGTGAATTAACAGGAGATACCTGATAAATGACATCCATTAAAACACGTCACGTGGAACCTAAACAGTCTGCCGCAGTGAGCGAAATAAAGGGTTCAGTTCGACATTCCTACCACCTGAAGAAGGTCGGAGATAACAACGGTCGTAATATATATGGCGACAAAGATGAGGACAATAGTCAGAATAATGTAAATAATAATTATTATTATTGTTGTTGCCGTTGTTGTTTTTGTTTTTGTTGTTGTTTTCATATTTTGTTATTTAATTGTCTACATATTCCTTTCCGGGCCCCAACCTATGGTCAAAAACGAATTCATAACAATTTTCCACTGAGCATTATTTGAAGACAAAAAAGAAAGATCACACAAATCGTGCATGGATAAAGCCCTTCGAAAGGTGTTAGCTGTAATTGCTAGTACAATTTTTTTTTATATTTCTTTATAGCAGGGATCCCTTTAATGCGTCTAGCAGAACCTATTCAGAGCAAACCAACTACAACTTGAAGTTTTTCATGCCCTCACGTACCAAAATTTTGAGATTTCGATTTAATTTTCCTTGTAATACAATAGTTTTTTTTTTGTTTTTTGTTTTTTTAAATCATCAAAAATACATTAGTGTCTGCAGGTACTGATGTCAGTAATATGGCATATTATTATTATCAATAATATTATGATTATTATTATTATTAGTAGTAGTAGTAGTTTTAGTAGTAGTAGTAACAATAATAATATTTAATGGAATTTTAATATTTCCTTTTATATTGATAATATTTTAGTTATTTATTGTTTTTTGTAACAACGGATTTACGACCCTAGACAAGACGTGGAAAACTATATTTTTTAATAAAAGCTGACAAAGAATGACAAACGTTTAAATATTTAAACAAATTCAATCGATACAAATAAAATTAACTGACGCTGGTGCATACGCCGAAAAGTAACTAGCATAGGAAAAGAATGACTCAGATAATAAAGGAAATGGAAAACGAAATTCAGAAAAAGAGACAAAAAAAGTCGAAAAAGAATCAGTTTAATCAGCCAAACGTGATAAATATAAATTATAAGCAAATTGATGAGGAGTAGACAGGGGTTGGCATAAAAATGTGACATGGCACAGATGAAAATTAAGTTACCGAAAGAAAAGTTAATGCCATATGAGATCTAAGAAATAAATTAAAGGAAAGCAATTTTGGATTGAGTGTATGTAATTGCAGTAAATATAAAACGTGGGATAAATTTTCTTTGTGAGAGAATGTGGAAGGAAAAAAAAATACATAAAAGAAGGAAGTGAAGATTAAAGAAAATAAGGAAATATTATTTTCTCCTCGAAGCAAAAAGTAATTAAAAGATGTAGGAGGAAGGTGAATTGTGGTGAATCACAAAATAAAAGAGAGACATAAAAGAGAGAATATGAAAGAGATAAAATCAGACACACATCAAATGTACTATAATTACAATAGTAACACCAATTATAGTGAGGTGGGTAAAACAAAAATGAAGACCTTCAAAATTAAATTAATAAATCAAAGTTGCCTGAGTCTTCGAAATTACTTTACTTCAATAATAAGTTATGCTAGTTCATTCATCGGTGGTTAAATAAATGTATTATTTTTTTTAAACTAAAGACTAAAATCTTCTATGATTTTATTCTGTCCATGGATAATGATATATTTTACCTTATATCTATATTTGAGTGAATTATTGACGGGAATAAATTATCTGTCTATATTTCTGAGATGAGGCATTATGTGCACTATTCGGACTATTGTCCTCATCTTTGACGCCATATTTATTACAAAGCTTCGGCCGTCGTACGCTCAGGGCTTCTTCAGGTGGTTGGAATGTAAAACTGAACCATTTATTTTGCTCCCTGGGGTAGACTCTTCTAGTTCAATGTGCCATGCCAAATGGATATCAGTTGTCACTTATCTCTTGTTAATTACACTCTCCACTGCCTTAACCGGGTATTGAACTCACACTCTTTGGGTCCAGTCACTGGATCTAACTTACGCCTTTATCCACTGTGCCACGTGTCCTTCAGTATGGCTACGAAGATGAGTACAATAATCTGAATGATGTAAAAAGTGGAATAAATTATATTTATTGGTTAGATTACGTTATTATAATACTGATTTCGCAAATAACATATAATAATTTATATACGTTGGATCGCTTTGAAAATCCTATGATAAATTTACATGATATATATTTTCAAATCATGAACATATATTTAATTAAGACGATAATCCAGAGATGGATATGTAATGTAGTTGACTCTGATCTGGATCTCCTTTACAGTCGCTCCCTCAAAAACGCGTTGTCGCCTCACTCTGTCCTTTTTACCAATACTTTCACGGTAACTGCTCCAATGAGCTACTATAGCTAGTTCTTACACTGCATGAATTTAAACGTGCCACTAGTTCGGCATCTCATTCCCACCCGTTCACTGACGAAACGTTTAAAATTAGCCGCCTCTTCTACTCCGAAAGCATCGCCTCTCACTTCCCGTCTGTGGAACTCCCTTCCCATTTGTTGCCTCCCTGGGTGCTATAATCTCCAACTATTCAAATGTAATGTCAATCGACATCTCCAGAAGCCTTGATCTATTCCCCGTCCTTCTCTTCATCCTTTCTTCTTTCACGCCTCTTTACTCTTGCTACTACTCTCTGTAACCCCTTGCGCGCTAGTGGCTCTCCCACCTTTCTTGGGGTGAAAAGCTTTAAATATATATATATATATATATATATATATATATATATATATATATATAATGAAAAAACAGACCACTTTAAGGTACCATTACAATAATTTATTTCACCAAAATCCTTTTTGAAGGACTCGGATCATCAGGTAACACTTCCAACAACGAAATGAAAGGGAGAAAAAACATTGAGCTCTCAGGATTTCATCCTCCTTGGAATTAACCTTTCGTTTTACCAAGTTCTTCGTAACTTAAATATATATATATATATATATATATATATATATATATATATATATATATATATATATATATATAATCAATTTCAATTCGTAGACATTTAGATCGTGACATCACCAGTAAAAAGAGATAAAAGGATGTACGTTAGTAATTTGATATGTTATGCTATACTAATTTAATATAGCATGAAATATACTGCAAGTTTTGGGGCTATACTTTTAATAATTATGTCCAATGTCGCGTAGTTTTTATTTTCAGCCATGATTAAATTTACAGATGTTTCCAATTATTTTCTGAAAAAACAATTTAGGAATTACGCCGTTAAAATTAGAACCCGTGCATATATATATATATATATATATATATATATATATATATATATATATATGGGGGTCAATTTCACCCAAAGCAAAGTGGGAATCCCACTAATTCACAGGCGATTACAGGGAGTGAATGTGAATGAGAAGACAGGAAAGGAGAAAAGAATACGGTTTCAAGTAAACGGAAAATAGCGATGGATGTTGGACATAAAATTTTGTAAGTTGTAGTTACCAGTGCAGCATCAAACCGGAAGGGATTGCCCTGAACAGGAAGTGCGAAAAAATAAATTGGTGGAGTAGAAGTGGCGGTAGCATTCACCTATCAGAAGAGGAAACACATAAGATGTGTGTGTGTTTACGCTTTTATGTATGTAAAAAATAAGAAAACTTATATTTTTCTCAAACTGGCGTTGCTCGTGACTAAAAAAAGAGAAACAAAATGGCTGACTCTTAAAGAAGTCGTTTATATGCTTTGCTTTAAGTGTTCGCGTTTAAACATTGGAAACACCCAGAATGGGTAGAAAATAAAGATTTTTTTTTATTATTATTCATGCTTTCTCCGTACCGACAGTCTGTTATAAATCTTTAAAGTCGGGTGCGTAAAGCCAATAAAAATAAAATTAATCATGTATTATACAAAATACAATACAAAGAATTTAATGATTTGCTTAACCTCTTCTCACCAACTGATGTATTAACATTAAACGAACATTATATATCAATTTAAGAAAATATATCTCCGACAGAAAAATAAATAAATATGTTGGATATACAACAACTACATTATCAAGACGTTTTACTTTGCACATGACTGACCATTCGCCCATAGCGAGATATTTACACCATACTTGTCCATATTTACAGGAAAGAAAAATACTAATTGATAACACAAATAGCCTACACCAAGAAACTAACAAATTAAAACTACAGATCCGCAAAGAAATCTTCATTAAAAATTGTCGCCGACACAGAATAGAATCAGCTACGAATACTGTAACAATGTTCAAAATGCCTATAAAAAGCAGTTTGCGCATTAATTCGCGCTCAAGCATGACATTCCAACATGAAAGAAAAAATCCTTAATAGATAATTTTTCACGTTCTAGTGAAAGGTAAAGCATAGCTGTCAGCCATAGCATTTCAAAGGAAAAAAGATCAGTAATGGATAGCTTTCAAAGGAAAAAAGAAGATCAACAATGGATAGCTACACATAGTTTTTGCCGCACTCATTGCACCCCTGATGATGATCCTAGAAAAAGATTGAAAGTACATGGGAGATGAAAATGATTTTCACTATTGCAGTGAATTTCCTGTCATATTCAATTGTAATATACGGAAAAATATTCGAGAATATGAAAGGATTATGATAAAAATAAGGAAACATAATGTTTGTAAATTATTCAATCAGACATAACTATAATATATATATATATATATATATATATAAGTGTGTGTGTGCGTGTGTGGGGGGTACATTTTTTATATATGTGTACACTATTGACATTGTTCATTGAGGAGTTGAATTTACATTATTCAACTTGCGAAGTTGAGTTAAAAACGAGATAACATAAACTGAGATACCCGGAAGCATCATGTCACGTTGAAAAAGAACAACCAAACCCAGTTGACAAAATAAAGTTTCCCTTCGGAATTTCGATAACCTGAAGAAGGCTGGGGCGTATAACGGTCGAAATCTCGTGAAAATGGCAACAAAGATGAGCGCAACCGTCCGAATAATAATAGAGTAAATAATCATAATACTTCATATGACAAATGTATGTTGTGTGTGTGTGTGTTTGTAGGAATGTGCGTAAAAAAGCTCCGTTCAGTTGAACATACCAAAGTGCGCAAAGTGCACAAAAACTTACTTCTCCTCTTATATATATATATATATATATATATATATATATATATATATATAATGAAAAGTTTGGTAATCCGTTTGGATAATCCCAAGGAGGATATAATCCAGAGTGCTCAATATCGAATCAGAGCAATTATTAATTCAAATAGAAAAACAGACAACGTTCAGATTCCATTGGTTATAATTTATTTCCCCAGTTGTATGATTTTTACCTGATTTTTCTCTCTCTCTCTCTTTTTATATATATATATATATATATATATATATATATATATATATATATATATATATATATTAAATATTGCTCTAAAATGATGAAATCTTCACTAAATGATCACTGTTTCACACATTATGGAACATTACAGGTGTGCCTTTAACCGTTCTATGATAATATATCCACACTCTATATACTTACAATGCTTTATCACCGATACTGAATTCACCTCCGCCTATAAGTACACCAAATCTTAATTACGATCGCAAAGATAATATGATGACAAGTAGTGCCTGATAAACTGCGAATGTCTCCCGTGAACGAAACCATTCGAAATCATGTTTTTTCTTTAAACTTTTAAGCGGGCAAATGTGGACAGAATTTAGAATTTACAAGTACTTCAGCCACCGGTCATGTACATAACTGAACTCATTTGGCAACCTACAGTTTAAGACAGAAAATCAATGTCTTAAGTAGCGAGTCTGAAATAAGTGATTATAATCAAAATATCAAAGATAAACAAAGTATGATATGGCATAGACATTTATATGTTAAAACCATATAAGGAAATTCGGTAGGAAATCTAAAAATGTAGATATAATTTAAATTTCAAAAACGAACGTAATTACACACCCTGACAAAGGGTGCTGCTTACAACAAAAATTCTGCATTTCACAAAACAAAATATGGCATTGTAGGGGTTTTTAATTTCAACTAAACCAGAGGTTAAAACCGGTTGCAGATATACCACAAATAAAAATATCAGATATGAATATCAATATTTTATCAAAGTATATTCACAAGTTATAAAAGTGTAAATGTGAAAATATTTGTGTTTTTACTACGAAACGTCGAGAATAGCGTAACTATGGCAATGAGTTGGAATTCTTATTAGAGCGCTTCCAAAAACAAGATGAAATAATTGGACTTCTGTAAAATAATTACAATATTCAAATGACGACATACTTAAAACCAACAAGAATACAGATGGGAAGATTTGGAGCCGAAGTCATAAAAGGTCAGGCAAAAAAGAACTCACTATATTTGAAGATGTCAATGTTAATAACACACTGTAACTGATTTTAATAGAAATTATTAACGTGTGATATCTTGGGAGAGTTTTATTTTTATATTTGCCATGCAATATTCATCGTCGTCTTCATACTTATTCTGAAAGTTATTAATTCTCTTCTTTGTAACGAACGTGGTCACAAGAGATACTGTAGGCAGAAAAGAGGAAAAAGCGAGTAATCAACTCGACGAATTCGTGTGTATGGATTGTACGGAGCGGACGCAGGTGTATGATAAATGGTGAAACATTACTTTAAGCTATAAATAGAGGAAGATGGTGAGAGTCGTGATCGGACATTTCATGAAGAGAAACGACTGATAAAAAAGAATGCCTTAAACGGAGGTATGTTTAAAGAAGATAATTGTTGTTTATGATAAATATTTTTTAGAGCTAAGAAGAAAATCGGCTGCATGAAATTCTATAAGACATCCACCACTAATACCAGAAGTGAATGGATCACAGAATTATAGTGTGAGTTCGTATGAATGTCTGAAGTTTTAAGTGTGTGAACATCACTAGTGATTGTGAAATAAGTTAAGTTTAAAATGGGTTTAACGACAAAAGCGTGTTAAAAATGCTTATTACCATACGGCACATCTCCTTTTTGCGACGCCTTAGGGACCGTGTAATGACTCCAGCCCTCACCCGAAGTCTAGTGAGATCGACTCCTGGGACTTTAACATAATATTAATTTCAACTTTCCAGATGGAAGCGAACTGTATGAATATAATTAGATATAAGAGACACGTTCTGGCAGTTTGTGTCATAAATCATTTACTTACGTTGTCCCTAAGAGACACTTAACGTATGGTTGCAATTGAGGATATAATCTGCCAAACCTGATTCAGTTGCAAGTGATGGTCGTTGCGCGTCTCGTAAGATGAATATGATATGATATATATATATATATATATATATATATATATATATATATAT
>CAHIKZ030004686.1:830000-880000 GCA_903632075.3 Acanthosepion pharaonis
GAAACAGCGAAAATAGCTCGTCGGTGTAGTTACCGTGAAAATATTTGTAGAAAAGACAGAAGGAATCGTCTTTATATGAGTATGAGTGAGGTTGAAAGAAAATGGAGTGGAAAATGTTCCTGCATGAGCTTTCATATATCAATTATCATGAAAATAGTTGATCTAACCATAGAATTGTGTATATATTTAATTCTTTTTATATGAATCTTTGTTAAGCGAGAACATAATTCTTTCCTATTTTAAGATATTTCCTTTAATATTCTTTCTAAGGAACGCCGTCTCACATTTACCTTTTGCTTGATCGCAACTTCTTTGTTAATAATATATGTGATTTCATCATTTTTCATGTTTTTTTTAACAACATACATTTTTCAACGGAGCTCTAAAAAAATCTTCATTTTTTTCTTCTTAATCATCTTCCCCCACCTACTCCTACTCCTTCTACTTCTTTGTCATCTTCTTCTATGCATCGTGCCTCTCCAGGATTTGGTCGATCATTGCTCTTCCCTGTTATTTGTATTGTGCAGTAAATCGTGTCTTTTAATCTTTCTCGAAACCGCTGTTTCTCTCATACATTTACAAAAGCTTGTTAGAAAAGAAAATTATACTTACGGTGGAATAATGGATAGCGGCTCGGATTTGATGAATCGGAGAGCTGAGTTCGAATTCCAGTCGAATCTATTAGATTCACTTACGTGGTAATATCCTTGGGAAAGGTATGAATCCTCTTCTTCACCCCCAGCTATGCGTAAATAGCAGGAGAGACCGGGTTCAATAGCCTTGGATGGCAACTGGTCTACCGTAGAAATAAATGCCAACCAACTGCGGGAAAACGTCTGCCAATTCAATCATGTATCGAAAGATACACGCACGCCTACGCCTGTATCACGGATGGTATATAACTGACTGATACTTAACATCAAGAAGAATCAGTTAAAATTTCTGGGCCACATAATGAGGAAGAAGATCTTGGAATCTCTGCTATTACCAGGACAGTTTAAGGACAAGCGGGACTGAGGTAAAGTGAGTATACTTTATCAGCGTGTGTAAATGGAAGTCGGAACAAGGTTTTGGGGAGTTAACGAAAACCAAAAAAAAATCATTAAGTGCTTCAGTTTACAAGAAATAAGGGACTACTTTCTGTGATGTCTTTTGCTTTCTATACGTTTTATGAGCGTCATGTTTTCAAAGCCGTCCTTCTACAAGTGCCATTTGACATTTCTTTGAGGCTCTCATTTTCAATTCATGGTAAATTCAGCCTCCTCCTCTGTGTAGAATAATACTTCTGTTACCTCAAGTAATCTTCTTTAATATAAAAGGATTCATGTTACCATGCGATCACAGAAACAAAAATATTATTCTCAATCTTGTGAATTGATGTCGAAAATAGTGCACGCCTCACTCACTCACTCACTCACTCTATCTATCTATCTATCTATCTATCTATCTATCTATCTAAATATTTTATTGTAGATAGATAGATAGATAGATAGATAGATAGATAGATAGAAACGGCTTGAGACATATATACATAGAAAGAAAGAAAGGAAGATACTGAGATAGAGAAAGAAACGGTCTGATTGAATAGATAGATAGATGATAGATAGATAGATAGATAGATAGATAGATAGATAGATAGATAGATAGGGAAATAGATAGATGGGATAGATAGATAGATAGATAGATAGATAGATAGATAGATAGAGATAGATAGATAGATAGATAGAAACCGACTGAGACAAATAGATATGTAGAAAGAAAGAAAGATAGTGAGATAGACAGAAAGAAACGGACTGAGTAGATAGATAGATAGATAGATAGATAGATAGATAGATAGATAGAAACGGCTTGAGACTGATACATACATAGAAAGAAAGAAAGGAAGATACTGAGATAGAGAAAGAAACGGTCTGATTAGATAGATAGATAGATAGATAGATAGATAGATAGATAGATAGATAGATAGATAGATAGGAAACGCACTGTGATAGATAGATAGATAGATAGATAGATAGATAGATAGATAGATAGATAGATAGATAGATAGAAAACGACTGAGACAGATAGATATATAGAAAGAAAGAAAGAAAGATAGTGAGATAGACAGAAAGAAACGGACTGAGTAGATAGATAGATAGATAGATAGATAGATAGATAGATAGATAGATAGATAGAATCAAAACTCTGTGGTGCCTCTCACTTTCAGCCCTGAAATGAACTTTAAATCATTTTGCGGGCTCATTTTTCCCGTTAAATCGGGAATATAAGAAGTACAGGAGAATAAACGAGCAGTTCTCAGTTCTTTAATTATGGTTAATGATATATTTATAAGTTATTTCAAAATTATTTACATGATTCGTTTCATTTCTCTTGCAAATTATGGGATGTAAAATAAATTTGAATTAATAAATTAACATAATATATCACTACCTTAGATATCCTGATCATACATAAACCAGAGCATTTATTGAATAGAGATGTGATAGAGTATTTGTTCGTTAGGCACACACTTGCAGAGCCACTTGCTTGTACTCGTATATATATATATATATATATATATATATATATATATTATAAATTAATTGATTTAAAATATGATTTTTTTTTTCGATACACATTTCCAACCATGTTTCAAAAAATAGAAGTAAAACCCCGAATTTAATTTTGCAATTAAATTAAAAGCATTAGTTCCATTTCATCTTCAAGCGAAATTTGGAGTAACTTTTAAAAATTACCGGGTTTTAAAGACACAGCTAAAATCCCGTTTCCATGGTTACAGAATATTCTACTTAAATTGAACAAGGGATGTCTAGATTTTCCTTATGTCAGTATCATTGTATCAGTTATTAGCTACAATTTGGTAAGGGGTAGGGATGTATTTTACAATGAAACCTGACATCAGTTGAATGGATGTCGTCTGGATAGATCTTTTTCTCTCTCCCTCTTTCTGTCTTCACTCAGACACACACAAACATCAGCGAATGATTAACTTTAAAACCGAATCCAAGGTAATCTCATGTACACATATCTGTTATTTATCGTTTTAAGTGACGGTGGAAGTCCAGTTATGTCCAGTGGCTAGAGGTGCGCACGTGCTTGGTTTTATACGCATACAAGCTCCATTAGCATCCGAGCATTCACAGGCGCAGAAGTCTGCCATCGGGGAGCTTTTATTTTGTTCAGTTACTTGTGGGATCAATTATTCAGTGGGTTTCTTCGTGTTTCATACGGCTCAGAAGAATTACCATCTTAACATCTTGAAGGCGGTTGTTATGGACATGTTTCGTCCGACAATGTGTAGGCACAGATATAACTTCGCACTTTTTGGCGAGAATTTGTCTTGATCTTGGGTACTTGATTTTTCCTCCTCCTTGTCTCTCGTAAATCTATTTCACAAAGCATCGGAAAAAAGGTACCTTAAAAATTATATTTTTCATCGAGAAGGTAACTTTGTATCCAAACTTTTGAATAGTAAAATATTCCCTGTTTCAAGAATAATATGTATGCATATATGTGTGTGTGTACGTGCGTGTGTGTGTGCGTGTGAACATTTATGTGCGGTCTATCTCCGATATTGAGCAATTTCTCTCATAAATATAACACGCCTATAAACTGTATTTTTCACACACACACACACACACACACACACACACACACACACACATATGTGTGTGTATATATATATATATGTATATGTATATATATATATATATATCTATATGTCTATATATATATATAGAGAGAGAGAGAGATATAGATAGATAGATAGATAGATAGATAGATAGATAGATAGATAGATAGATAGATAGATAGATAGATATATTTGATTTGTAACCTGTAGTCGATATTAAATTTGTCAAATTTTCTCAATTACACAGCGGGCCTTTCAGTAAATGTCCTTCAATTTTACATTCCTTCGCCCCATCTCTCTCCCTTCACCTCGTCTTTCCCTCCTTCTTATTCTGATCTTAAACATTAGATCGTCTATGGTGTGTGTATGTCAACACGAAATGTATCTTTATACATTAGACATCCGACAACATTCATATTTCTCTTACTTAAACCCCTTCCACTCACCTCTCCTAAAATTCTCTCTGTTAAGTTTTAATCTCCCTCCTTCTCTAGTCGGTTACCCCTTCGTCCCACACCCGCATACTTACACTCTCTCTAAATTCTGTTTTTATTTCCGGAGTTGTTTTTTCTGTTTTCTTTTTGAATTTGTAGGTCTGATGAATTGGATCGTATTTACGATTCCAATGGAATAAATTATGACCATGGAATATTAATGTTTAACCTTTTTATTATATCCTTACTCTGTCCTGGACATTGAGTTCTACCTGGGATCTATACTCTTGGATTTTTATTCAAAAAATTTACATGTATGAGTATGCACCTATGTATATATATATATTTTTATATTTTGCATATGTATGTATATTTACCACTAATATATTTTCTATATATATATATATATATATATATATATATATATATATATATATATATATATATATATATATATATATTAAAAATATAGTGCAGAAATTAAAAACAAATACGTAAGTAAAACATGTACAGAAATAAGCTCTACCATAACTTCCGTCTAAAAAGTGCCATACTTATAAAAAGAGAACATTTTTTACTTAGAATGGAATTTCTTAAATGTACATTTACAGAGTCTTAGAAAATGCGAACATACGCCCATTACAAAATGAAACACACCTTTTCCATGACAAATAATCGAGCTAATAATAACTATATTGATATATAAAAATAAATGAATACTAACGATATATATATATATATATATATATATATATATATATATATATATATATATATATATATATATATATATATATATATATATCGACCTGTCTATTAGTGGATAAAGGGGTTGGTTAGATCTAGTGACAGGACCTAATGAGTGTCAGTTCAATACCCGATTAAGGCAGTGGAGAACTTTCAGAGGGAAATTAACAGGCGATAAATGATAACTGACATCTGTTAAACATGGCACGTGAAACTAGAATAGTCTACCCCAGTGAGCGAAATAAAGAGTTAAGTTCGACATTCCAACCACCTGAAAAAGTGCGGAGCTTACAACGGCCGAAACGTTGTAATACATATGGCGATAAAGATGGGGACAATAGTCCGAATAATGTAAATAATGTATATATCGACCTATTCCAGATCTAAAGACAGGTTTGTACAGGTGCAGACTCAAAGCGATCTTATGTGTAAAATATCGATGATAAAATATTCATAAGATCACTTAGACTCTGAGACATCCATTTTCTGAAACAAAAGAAGAATGCATCAAGGAATTTAGGAACGCAAAATGACATTTGCAATAAGAATTCTCATTTAAAATTCGAACAGCTGACCCAAACACCAAATACTTATGACTAGAATTTGTTAAAGTTTCTAGGTTTCATGAAATTTGCATTTATATTCGCAGAAGAATTTATAGAACTAATAACTACCGGCGTTCTTATTTGTTTTATAGCCGAAGCTTCGTTTGACACAAGGACATAAGCCAAACGCAGATAATAGGAAATATCTTTTGCTTGAAGTGAAAAATTTCATTTCACACGAAGCAAAGCAATAATGCCACGAAGATGCAAGGGATTTCTGAGTGTGGAATAAATGAGAATAAATCACAATACAAAACAGGTTTCAAGGAAACTGAATATTGGGACAGAGGTTATATTTAAATTTTAAAAGAGTGTATGTGGGAGAGAAGCCAGAATCAAGAAGAACATTTCACAACTGAGAAGTCTGAGAAATTAAACCCGTAGGATAGTAGTTTGTGATACATTTTGCCAATTCAATAGTAAACTGATGAAACCTAATCTAGTAGTAGGCTTCAGTATATACGCCTGAGTTGCAAAAAAGGAGAGCTTATCAGAGCAACTGCCATGAAATTAGTACTTATTTTTAAATTAAATTATAATTATAACTATAGAAAGAATAGAAGGAAACCACGTGACTGTTGTCGGAAAGTAAGAGTACCCGAGATGATAGGTCAAATCCAGAAACATTATAGATATTTCTTTGAAAAACTCCTAATTATATTACATAAAATCCGGACCGGATATTGCAGCCATATTGAGTGCATTTTTGAATGGCAGATTTATAAATGTGAAAAATTGTTTGTGGTATTATTTTTTTTACACACAGTGAACCATATTTGCTATTAAGCAGACTTAGCAATTGTTTACATATATACACCGCATTTTATGTCAGTGGAAAATGCGAAACCAAGAATCGCCATCAGTTTGGCACTCGAAAGTTGGCAACAGTCATGCTGTTGAAGATCATAAAAAAGTATCTCTATATTAAGTAAAATACAGCAGGTTTGATTTGACAACGATAACATTTACTAGACATTTCTTACCCCAGTTAATTAAACGTCATTTTCTTAAGCATCTGCCAGATTCATATGAACCAATCACATTTTCTAGTAAGAAAGAAGTAAATATTTGTTTAATCAGAATGGATACAGAATTGGGAATAGGTGAGGTCTCAAAGGTTGGTAATGAGTATAGTAAACATCGTAGGCCTAAGGACATATCCCTTGGTGACACGCGTATTATGGTGAAATGAATTATAAGAGTGGCCGTATCACATTAATTTTATTACACAATTGAAAGATTGGATCAAGTCAAATACTCGGACACCATAGCATTCTAGCATATGATGGTCAACCTGCCAGATCCTTTCAAACGTCTTCGAGATAACTTTAGCCACAGTCCGAGCCTGTCTGTTCAAATCTAAAACTTGATGAAGAAATTTAGTAATAACATTAAAACATAGGCGGATTACCTAGAGAACGAAAAACTTGTTGTTTATCTGAAAAAAGCAATTTTAAGTGGGATGATTGCCCAATTCAATGTTGATTAGAGTGTATAGTACATTATCAAAAATGGTAGAAGTTTAATAAGACAATAATTGGAGGAATCAGAGTAACTAAAGACAGAAACTGATAAAAAGTGTGACATTACTGTAATTATTGAACAATATAGTTCATGCCACTTTGACAGAAAATTTACCAGTAAAAAATTCGTTCATCACCATATTTATATGAACGCACAACCTTTAAAAAATTTAAAATCAAACTCAGCGTTGCTACTGCGCGCTCCAAAAACAATAACTCATTTTCAATAGCATTTTTCGGATAAAACAATACATATATTTTCGTTGTCCTCTTATTACTAAGAGAAAAAACAAGAACAACATCTATTCTATACCTGGAAGATGTCTGTAGGAACAGACGAAAGCTTGTAAAAAAAAATAAGAACTAATACGGCAGAAATTTATGGAAACAAGGATCAATTCATTCATAACGGATTCGGAGGTTTTTGTATATTATTTGAATTGTTTGCGATGATGGATTCTCGCCAATTAAATCATTAACCTTTGCTTTTTTTTTTGTGTGAATAATTCATGAATTTAAATTAATTGTTTATATATATATATATATATATATATATATATATATATATATATATATATATATTATATATATATATATATATATATATATATATATATATATATATATATATATATATATATATATATATATATATATATATATATATATATATATATATATATATATATATATATATATATATATATATATATATATATATATATATATATATATATATATATATATATATATATATATATATATATATATATATATATATGTGTGTGTGTGTGTGTGTGTGTGAGGCATGGTGGAGTAATGGATAGCGGCTTGGATTGAGGAATCGCAGAGCCGAGTTCGAATTCCAGTGCTAATACCCTTGGGAAAGGTGTGAATCCTCTTCTTCTCCCTCCAGCTATGGGTAAAATAGCAGGACAGACTGGCTTCTATAAGCTTGGATGACAACTTGTCTAGGAGAAGGACAAGTCTGAATTCAAAACCTGCGGAGGGTCGTTTGGGAATTTTGTGGCACTAAGTGCACCAGGTCTATGTATTCGTCCCTTCAAAATGTGCGGATGGTCCTCCCCAAAGTCTTCACCACAATAATCAAATCTCATGTGTCGTTGTCAGGTTGTCGGTTTCTGAAACTGATCTGCTTGCCCCTCATACGTCGACTATATATATATATATATATATATATATATATATATATATATATATATAGAGAGAGAGAGAGAGAGAGAGAGAGAGAGAGAGATTCGTACATGATAGATGGAAGAACAAGTAAGTATAGGAAATAGCAAATAATCTCTATAAATGTTAAAACAACGAGTGGTATATTAAAAGTGTGTTAAAAATTAATCAGAGCAAAAAAAGCAGGGACATGTAGAGAGGTTCAACAGCATATAAACATTGGAGGTGTTTATGCATATCAGACGCTAGCTATTCCGTTATCAGTTTAAAATTCATTGAAAATCAATGCTATAAATCCTGGTATATATTATCTCTGATATGAAAAACAGGAAATGTCTCAAACTTTCGTGGCGCCATGCAATTATTTGGATCTAAATGTATAAAAAGTTATTGCATATACCAAGGTTAAGGCCTTCCATATGGTCACGTGGCCGATTGTTTAGAATGTCCGCATTCTGACCATGAGACTCGGGTTCGAATCTAACCAAGGTCGATTTGTCAGGAATTAAACTCCCAGATGTTATCGGACTGGATTTCCTAGCGTGGAAAATGCCGGAAAACCATAAAAAACATTGGGTGCAGTCGATAGCTAGCACGAATCATCTTAGCTGAGCGTACTGGCCTCATTCAAAGTTTTGATCAACTTCTTTCCCAGAAGGTCTGCTCAGCATTGTTGCAGTATTTAACACGGGTGGGCTCTGTGAGTGTTGAATAAACACAAATGCGCCTGAGCAACCGTCTGCAATAGGGATTGGCTAGCCGCCCTAGTAGACAGTATCCTCGAATACGCGTAGCCATCTATATATATATATATATATATATATATATATATATATATATTTAAATAAAAACAGACCACTTTAAGATTCTCTGTAATAAATTATTTCACCACAGCCCTTTTAAAAGGACTGTGGATCATCAGACATTACTTCCAAACAAAAAAATGAAAAGAAAATTTACACATTTTTGACGGGCCGGATTAAACATATATAAATTAACGAAGTGAGGAAGTGAGTGGGGAGAGAGAAGACATGATTGAGTTAGCAGATATTGACACATTTAAACGGTTAACTTAACGGAAGTTATATATTGATATCGAAAGGGTAGAGAAGAAAAAACACATAGGGAGAAAAAGAGGGAAGGAAGTTAAGAGAGAAGATGTCACTAATTTTCTTTGTAAAAAAAAAAGGCTAGAAACAGACGCTGTTATTTCGCTTTACTTTGAAAGTGTAATATTGGGGGTTCATAAAGATTATAATGTTTGATATAAATTTGAAAGTCTCTAGACTGTCTACAAATAATTTAATTTGATGTTGGTTTGTGATTTAAATTTTGTTTTAAATTTTTGGGATTTTCTATGAAATAGTCGATTAGAAAAATATTCATAGAAAGTACATTAAAAGAATAAAATTTTATTTAAAATATAAGTTTAATTCTAATAATCTTTTATTTAAATCTCCGTAATATTTTTATTATTGATCATAAAGTTGAATTTTGAATGTTGTTCATGAATTTAATTCGTGACTGTTTCTAGATGGGTAATCGTTTTTACTTAAATTTTAGTTAAGTTAATATGGGGTAATATTTGAATGTAATATTAAAGATCTTGCTCTGTCATATACTGTATACCATGAAAATATCACATATACACACGTTCCTTTACATATTCAATCACTCATACAAGTACCCATGTGCCGAAATACACAGGTAACTTCATGTATTAACATATACCTAAATATCAAATTTCCAATTGAAATATTTTATCATCAATAATGATTATTAAAGGGTAATATATTTCAATTTAAATACTTAAAGAAATTTAAACTCACACTTTTATATTAAATGAGAAAATGAGGTAAAATTACCTAGTCCTTCTTTTTTTTTCATAAATCATATATTATAATATAATTATATATATATATATATATATATATATATATATATATAAATATTATTTTAATTGAATTTGCATTGACCTCTCTGGATTTTATCCTCCTTAGGTTTATACGGGATTACCAGTTTTTCATAAACAATATATATATATATATATATATAATATATATATATATATATATATATATATATAAATGAATATTTTTATTAATGCACAAATATGTCGCCAATAATCGCATTAATACTTTGATTGATTCTATATGATTATTTCATATATATATATATATATATATATATATATATATGTGTGTAAAGTTTCTATTTTCCTCAAAGCTAAACTTATTGTTGACTATGGTATCTTTAGCAAGTGCTTCGCGTCACCTCGACATGGTGTATTGCATAGTGAAATTGTCACTCGAGAACAATTACGAAAAATTAGTGAGTTCATTTTTCATTGGGTGCCCCATACTTTCGGCTTTCGTCATCTAAGCTACGTTTAGAAAATGTCAATGTGTTTTGAGTCACGTCTTCCCGAAGGGAATTTTCTAATATCTCTCGACATACCGGCTTTTTAATTTATGTTTTTTAGTTTCTGCAAGACATCTTTCGTCATTCATATCTATTACAATGCATCACATGTAGTTATATTTGATTTTGACCAAGTGCATACATGGTTAAAAAACTTACGTGCACTACGACACGGCCTTACGGGCACTACGACGCGGCGTAATGTCTAACAAACTTGTCTCGCTAGAATATTTACCACTGTATAGTGAGTTCTATCCTCAAAGGCTGCGCCATAATTTAGGCACTTTGCCACATCTAATATACGCTTAGAAAAAAGCATAACCAAAAACTTGGTATATTTACAACAGTGTATTCTGACTTTTTAAAAAATATTATACTATAGTCCACTCAATCCAACCCCAAAGCCACCCAAGATCAACGGTCACTGAATGTATGATATGAAGATATGAGCTGAATTAATTAAGTGCTTCTTACATAATCGTCACCCTGTGTTGTTTATTTAATGCTGAAATATATTTTGGTCTGCAATTTTATTTTTTTTTGCAAAATAATTATATGTTTTCCAGATAAAAGTAATATTATTTAATCAATTTTTTGGTGGAAAGATCCATTTATAACTTTTCCAATGGTATTTGTGCTTACGTTAATGCAATGAACACGACTGGAATTCAAAAACGTTATTCCGAATTCTCACTGCCAGCCTCTAAACATTAAACCGCCAGTGTATCCCATATGAAGAGGAAGTAAGAAGTAAAGGGATGATAAATAGATTTCGATTGTTCCGAGTCTTCAATGTTTAAAAAAAACATCCTTGCGGGAGTCTCTTCCGGACTACCAAAGATATCTTATTGCTCTCCAAATTATTTCATTGTTCTTTTAATTTCCTTTTTCAGTCAGTCCTCAACAAATTGTCATCAGCTTATCTTATGTTGTTTAGAGTTGTTGGCCGAAAAATCAGATTTTGCTCAACATTAATATATATGCTTGACATAGTGAAGTAATTTATAGCATAAGTCAATATTTCTATATATATAAATATCTGGGAAGTATTATAATGGGAGACAGCGAATGAGAGACAGAAATCCGTATACACATTCAAAGATCAAATATCTATCATCGAATCTTAGCCAAATATATAAAGAAATAGGAAAAGTGCATTGGAAACAAAAAGGTGTGTTCCCCTGTTATATGATATCAATTTTACTGTGTAGCAATGGACGCTGATAAATTTCTAGAGAGATTAAGTGCAAACGCGGTTGCAACAGAGATGTTGTTCTTCACATGAAAACTGACAAAGAGAGAGTAAAAATATCGGAACAAAAAAGACAACTTTTCTTAAGATCAGAAAGGGAGAGTTTGAAATTTATAATGTGGAATTGGGGTTGGAAATTTCGACACTCTCAAATCATTGATGGCAATAAGTTCAGAATGAATCAGCAACTAAGATTCATGACATTGTGCAAAATGTGGAAAAACACGAATGTAAGTAGTTCTAATTAGATAGTGCTTATTGCTATATAGGATAAGAAGTCGTGGAGAACCGTAGTCAGACATTCGCAAGACGTTTTTTTCGGATTCTGAGTATTATTATCCTTTTCGGTCCCATTTTGTTTTTGATATTCTTTAAAACTCCCTCGTTGCACGTGGAATTCTCAGCATCCTTCTGTAGAACCTCATTTCGATTCCAGTACATGCTGTATCACCATTTTCTGCCGTCGAAGGGAAATGCTAATTGAGAGCAGTCCAGCATTTTTCTTTGAACCTAACGAATATTTTTCTTTCTTAATAATTAAACATATGGAAATAGTAGGAATGTGTAGTCCATTTAACGACGAAGCCTTTATTCCGATGTTCAGTGTAAAATATATATGTAGGCGTATGTGTGTGTATATTCTCTGTGTGTTTACATGCATAGTTTTTAATTAATTTTAACTTGATTATGTGATATATTTTTGTTAACTTTCTTTTTAGATCACCTGGAACAAACTTCAGATGGGTTTTAAAACTCCTGGTATGTTTCGAAAGCTAACTTGGCAGCTTTCCTAGAGATATTGTCCTGATAAAATTTCCCAGATTCTTGTACTGAGGACAGGTTATTTGGAATAGAGAGGTTTGACTTTCACCCGAACAGTACTCCGTTCAAGTTTATTGAAGAGGAGTAGAAGTTCGTCTTTTTTTTTTCTGTTTACGATATGATTTACTAGTTCTTAATTCTAGATCCAATATCATTTAACTGCCTTACATTTTGGTAATCTGACTCGTCAGAGGCTGCGACTCATCATTTTGACGCTACCGGGCTGGCAATTTTCTAGTTGTTACATTCGCTCCGTAGCATTTAGAAAGGCATCTCTGATCAACTGTCACATAATATGAGTGTATTTGTAATTACATGGCGTACACATGTATTTCCGGTTTGAAAACATAAGGCCATATTATTAGCCAAATTCTGGGCAGTTTGTATTGACACCGACGGGAGATAATTAAAAAATTTTTTGGCATTTTTTAATTTTTCTATCTCTAGAATTCGTTCTAATTTATGTGGGGTAGAAACTTTTATCTTGAAACGTTCGCCAGCCATCTTCGTCTATTGCAAAAGTAATTTAAGTTCTACTATTGCGACCAATGAAATTCTCTATTCCAGACGATCTTAGTCTCTGTCGAAATGATTATAGGATACTTGTGCATGATATTTAGTTTTTTTTAATCTGGAAAATCTTCCAATTGTGATGGAGTTGTCTCTTGTGTGCTCAGGTAATTCATTTAAGTGCTTTCGACTTCAGTTAGCTATCATTCTTTTTGCTCTCTTTCTTCACTCGACTGTAATATATGGGAATTTCTCTCACAATATAGAAATGGCATTCTCACTGCATTCTTCCTAGAAGACATTTGTGTTTGGAGATTTTAATTCTCATCAACTCAATTCTAATGTCGCATATTTTCAGGTATTCAGACATTCAATTTTTCCGTTACTTGGTCTCTTAGTTAAATAGCAGAATAGTTAAACGAGTTAAATAATGGATCCCTAATAAATCTAATCAACTTGTTTCTTTACTTGATTTGTTCCGTACTTCCTCTCATAGCAGTTACTAGAAGCCTCACAAATATATCCTCTTGGCAATTTGTGTCATGCAATAGTATATTTTTTTTATTTCTTTTCAGTTGTTTGTTAGAATGAAACATCTTACTTGCAAGACTTCTTTTTATTACCAGCCTACTGATTGGGGATTCCTTTCGTGATTTTATTCGTGATACACATTGGACTGATATTCATAAACAACCTATTGAGGATTTGTATCACAGAGGTTTCTTGTGTTAAATTCGGCATCGATAGTTTTATACCAGATGAAACCACAAACTTCACATTGGTTCATATCGACCAATGCTACCTCTCTAACCTCTGGGAATTGCTTTTCCCGAGTGTGCCATCTTGACAGTTCGATATGTACAGACGTCTTTTTGTGTTTGCTTTTAACAATTTTAAAATAATCTTCAAATTGCTTAGGTGATTGCTGATTGAATGAAGCACAGCATATGTTATAATATGTTAGGATTTCATGACTACTAGCAGCTCTCTAACAATGTCTGAAGTCTGATTAATTTTTCTATCCCTTTTCTCTTCATTTGCGTTGTTAAAAATTACTGATAAAACAGCATGTGTTTCTCTAAAATATTCATAAAATTATACTCTTGACTCATCAGGAATATATCTTTCTGGCATTACACTTATAACTGTGTTTCTTTTGTGAGATATGCATGTAACTCTGCCCGTGGTTTCTGCTATCATCTCGAAACTCGATCGTCAAAATTCAGGCGGACTTGATGGTATCCCGGCAATAGTCCCCGAGAAAGGTGCTCTTGAAATTAATCATGTTCTCTCTAAATTGTACAATAAATTCCCTGCTGATTTTTGCAATCTTACCCGTTGGAAACCGTCTTCTATAATCCAATTTCCACGCTTGGAGAACTCAGGCGCATAATTTGTTCCTATTAACTAGCGGTCTGTTAGCATTCTTCTTGATTTTGGCAATTTCTTAGAAGCTATAGCCATCTCTTAATTGGTTATGCATCTCACATCGCGGGGTTTCTTTCCGAAAAGGAATATGAATTGCAAGGTTAACTAATGATTTATTAATGAGCATATGCTGACAGAAACTATCTGATTTTAGATAAGAAGGTTCGAGTTCTTGGTTTGGTTTGGTTTGGTTTGTTTTACGGCATATCAACCACAATGGGTTATTTAATGCCGACAGATTTCCTTTTTTTTCCAAAAATGTATAGCTGGTAATTTTTTTAGACATATATAGCTGGTAATATTTTTTTAAAAAAATGTATAGTTTGATTTGTTTCGTTTTGTGGCATATTAACATCAATGTGTTATTTAATGCTGACAAGATTTTTATTTCTGGTAATATTTTCTTTTTTCAAATATTTATTACTGATACTAATTATTTTAAAATTATTTCTGGTATTAAAATCTATTTTTACGTTTTCCTAGTGTTGTGTGTCATGTTGTGGGGTCAACTATTTGCCTATAACTGGGACCTTAACAGGTGCTACCACCCCGGGTCAAGATAGACTTAGGAATAACAGCAATTAAGAGGTGGTTCCACACTCTTCGAAACCTCCTGATCAGAGGCCTTGCTGTTGGAAGTAGTTTATCGTCTCACCCATGACGCGGATGCAGTTTATCGTCTTACCCATGACGTGGATGTAGTTTATCGTCTCACCCATGACGCGGATGTAGTTTATCGTCTTACCCAGGACGTGGATGTGGTTTATCGTCATACCCAGGACGGTCGAGCTCTTCGTTTGGATTTGAAGAAAACATTTTTATAGGTTCGTTGTCATACTCGTCCTCTTCGCAAGGTGAAAGTTTATTATATTTCTGGACGAATTTTTGTTCCGATTTCGTCTTTCTTATCAAAGCTTGAAATGGAAGTTATCTTTAGCGTCCACTCTTCTAGATCGTTTTGTCTGTATTAAAGCATTCTGCTGCTGGACGAAAATGATTTAAAAAAAAGATCTTTTTATAGTTTTTGGAAAGCAGCTTTGCTATAAAAATGTGTGTTCGAATTTCTTTGTCACAATTTGTAGCCACTGTTCTGTCACGTCTCAAATGTTTAAACTTCTGTACTTGTTTTACCTTGACTTCCCCACTTCGTACTTCTAATCTTCAGCTCCTTCTCTTGCTGACAACCATGCTTCATCTCTTCTTACAAATGATGGTTATTCCTTTCTTCTCGCTTTCCTTTACTGGCTTTTTTTGAGGTACGGTCATTTTTCTTCTCCGTCTGCATGTTGTTATCTGCGTATATTTGATTGTTAATATTTCCCCACCTTGTAGATTCTCTTGCTTAGATATCTAAAGCTCTACAAAAGCAATTTTCCCCGATCCTTTATAGTCGTGGAACTCCAATGATCTTATTCAATAATTAAATTAAGAATTATGATCCATCAGAAAATTAAAAGAGGAAAACTAATTTCGCGGTACTGTCATATAAAATTATTATGTCTTTCATATTTAATCAGTTGTAGATGTTAAAGGGTTACATTAAATGGCATTATATAATTACAATATGCGATGAATTGTTAATTATGAAGGAAATAATTCTATTTGATGTCTAACCTGCGAGCACAGGCACCGGTGGGGACTACTTTAGTATATAACCAGATATTCTGTCAGTCATGTTATCGGCGAAATATCTCCTCAGCTAATCCATAATGTTTAATGCATTCACTGCCTTAATCGTCATGAACAAAGTGGTATGAATCAATGTCCCTTTCATTGCAGGAGAGTGAAGACTCAGAACATGAGATTTCTCCATTGATACTGCGGCACCCTCAGGACAATCGTAGCTTTCTACGTCGCCTTCGCTATTTACGAAGTTCTGAAGTTTTGAATCACAATCAGATTCACTGTCAGAAATAATAGGAGAAAGACATTTCATGCTCGAATTCAACTGCTACACAATTGTTTAAGCCATGAGAAATTTTGAACAGGTTTTCAAATAATTTCCAAACCTTTCTTGTATAGTAACGATACTTAGATCAAAAGACAATAGATTCCTGAAAATATATTTTGCAAAAATTCTAAATCACAATTAGTATTTATTCATTTGTCTAATAATTTTCCGGAAAGGTTAATCAGTCCCCTTTAACTTTGGAAGTTAAAGACATTGGACAGTACCTAGATGTAACCACTTGGGACATGTACTGTAATGGATGTATCATTTATCATTTCGGAATTATTAACTGGAGAGCCGAGATGTAATTCCAGTTGGGTTCGTTATATACGCTTACGCGTAAATACCCTTGGGAATGGTATGAATCTACCTTTTCTCCCTCCATCCCCAGATTTAGATTAATTATTAAGACTTTTATGACTACGTTATTATTATTATCCTTAAAAAGAAAAGAAATAGAAAAATACCCTTAGAATATAAAATTACTTTTTGATTTTAAATAATCTACAAACTTTTGTTAATCTTAGAAAACGAATAAATCAATGAATCTGTTGTGTCGTGGCACAATAGTAAAAATAAAAAAATCATGTCGAACTTGGTTTAAAGAACAAGTGTATTTAACATCACAGATACAAAGGTAGGAAGCGGGTACTACTCAGCTAGGCAGTTGTAGTACTATTGCTGCTTACCCCGGGTAGGTATTACTGGCACTATATATAGTGAGAACCGGTGTAATTCCCTTGTGTTAGAGGCCGATGCAACAGAATCAATCTAACAATTTTCCATTTCGTTGCTATCAAGACTGATGTACTTGTTTCCTTGCTGCAGGAATGTGTAAATAAGCTTTTAGGAAAACGAGGAGTCGCCACACTGTAACTATCTTTACACTTCTGCAACAATATGGTCATCTGTGCTTAACCTCTTCCAGGATAAAGATTATTTGATTATATTTGGGTAACTCAAAGAATGAAGGTATGCTGTTTATGCTAAAAAAAAACAAAACAAAGAAAACATTGAAACTGTTTCGCTTGGTGCACTTTTATCCGACTGTCCGTATTTGGGGTAACGGATTTGTGTAATCCATCGAGTTCATTGTTTCCAATATTCCAACATCTCATAGACAAGTTTTGGGATCACGTATATTTAGAGATGAATCTCTAGAGCCAAAATATCTATAATCATCTAATTATCAGCGTAAGGAGGTCTTTTGCTGATGAACATGGATTTCATGCTACCTGATCATACTCTAGATTCGTATGCCCATCTGTGATTGTACATACTTCCTCTCTGCTCGTTAATCGCTGGGCACGAAGAGCGTTAAGTCTACAGTGAATTTTAATTGGATTTTTATTGTTAGCATGCAAAAATCCTATTACGCTACCCATCTTTATATTTGCCCATAGGTTTTATAAGGTTAGCTACACATGGTCACAATTTTAAGGGTTTACCGGCAGCTAAGAGAAGTATTGAATATCCAACTAATTTCTTTTCTGTTCATATTATTCAAAGTGATTCTCTCCCTGCCAATTTACAGATATACGACTTCCCTTAATTTTAGAGAACCCAATATATATTAGTGTATTTTTAACAAACACTGTACCAAAGGAATTTTAGATTTTTTTCGGTGGGAAGGTTCATCCTATATTCCACAGCGAGGCTATTTATCAAAGTCCAAAGGTAATTCGTAGACAGGTATTTGGACGACGGACATTTGGCTGACGGATATTTGGTCGAGAGACATTTGGTCGACGGACATTTCATCGAAAAACTACAAGTAAAAATAGTAAGAAGAAATAATTTAAGTATTACAATTAGCATTATTATAAGGTAGAATAGAACTAATACTAATCGGCAACAAAAACCTTTTTTATGTTGTCTATATTTTTCCAAATGATTTAGGACAATTTTTCACAGCTGAACCTGAAAATGGCCTCCATTTCTTTCAATCAGGTCATGTTATTGTGCTATGTTGAGAATTTAAATATCCGATCTCGTGACAAAATATTTGTGACAGTAGCGATAGAATTTTGTTAATATTTCTCATTGAAAATAAATTTTTAAGAGAAATTTTTTCTAACACAATTTATTAATTAAATGTTACAAACATCGATTATAGTAAATTGAATAGTATACATTGATATATGTAAGTACATGCAAATTGCATGCTCCGTCATTATAGTCTAAAATTTAGGGTTTGAAATTCCATTTACTTAAACCCTTAGAATGATCAGCGGCAGGGGTGTCTCTCTTCAAAGTCTTACAGTAATCAGATATCATCACTTCATCTCAGCGTCCCTGATATTGGGTCTCCATATAGTTGGTAATAATATTTTTTCAAAAACGTTTAGCTGGTAATATTATTTTTTCAAAAACGTATTGCTGGTAATAGCCTTTTTTCAAAAGCGTATTGCTGGTAATATTTTTTCATCAAAAATTTATTTCTGGTAATATTTTTTTACAAATATTTCTGGTATTAAAACCTATTTTTACACTTTTATAATGCGTTTTACCTTAATTTCTGGGGTAACTACTTGCCCATAGGTGAGACTCTAACAGGTGCTACCAACCCGGGTCAGGGTGGACCTGGGAACACCAGCAATTAAGAGGTGGTTCCACGCTCCTCAGAACCTCCAAATCAGAGGCCTTGGTGTTCGACGTAGTTTATCGTCTTACCTTGGACGCGGATGTACCCTGGACGCGGATGTAGTTTATACGTCATACCCAGGACGGTTATATTCTATGGTTTTGTATTGTACAGTATAATTTGTGTATTTTGAGATGTATACAATTTCTTGCATATTATTGGTTTATAAACATTTTGAGGGTGTGTTTTAATAATTATGAAGCTATATTTGGCTGAAAATACTTATGATGGGCTAAAATTAATAATTTTATAATTAACATAATAATGACTTTTATTGTGTGGAATGTGTTGCATATTTAAATATTTTCATGGACATGTCAAAGGGAAACCAAAACGTAAAATCAGCATGAAGCCATAGCTCCAAAACTGGACCTGATTGAGCAAACCAAAGTGATTTTCTGGATTCAGCACATAAAAATTGTCCTAAAGCAGCTCAAAATGTTTAGACAATAAATTAGACCAGTGTAATTACAACTGAATTTCAAGTGATTAAATTGCTAAATCTAAATTTAAACTTAAAAGTTTTTATTTCAATTTTTGTTTATTGAAATTAGTATTTTTTGTTAAATATTTGAGTGTATTTGAGTAAAAGTTAGCACCTAATTATTGAAAATCATATTTAACAGATATTTCATTTCATACCTTTAAGATAATGATGATCATTAAAAACGTAATTGAAAAAAATCTTTCATATCGTAAAAGCCTAAGATTTAAGTTGTAGTAAAAATGTGGTTCTTCTCAAAATAATTATCATCTTACAGTAACGTTTGAAGTAAAATATAATATATACAGAATAGATTAAAAAAAAACAGTAAAAAAACGAAAAATTATGAATTAATACAGCAAATAATTATAAATATATGTAGCACAATACGATAAATAGTGTGACATACATGCAAGTACGCATCTACATTTTCAGCTAAATGTCCATTCAGTTCAATGTCCATCGGTCAAATGACCGAGTATGCGGTAATTACGTGATATCTAGAGTATTAATAAAAGATAGCCACCACACACACTTTTTCTCTTATTTTCTGTCTAGCTAACCTAAACTAAATTTAGTAAATGCTTAATGAATATGTTCACCTTATATATGCTATATGTTATGTAATTCAATCTTACTCACATAATCCAAATAAGGCTGTCCTGTATGTTAAAATACTTTGTACACCATTTATTGAAATCTATGTAATTCAATCTTACTCATAGAATCCAACTCAGGCGGTGCGGTAGGTTAACTTTCTAAATTAACAATTCAAGGGAGAATAGGATTTATAAGAAAAAAAACAAAAAAAATACAAGTATATTTTCAGCCTATTGTTTTAGAAGTTTGCTGCTTCATTTTCATATCGTATTTGAGCTTACACATGGTGCAAAATTGTTTACCGCTGTATATTTTCCAGCGTTTTCATTTCTGATATCTATAATTCTGTTCATATCAGATTATTCAAAATGTCGATACTTCCTTGATTGATTTTGTTTTTTCCATTCTCTTACTTTCCTTTTGGCTCTTCTTTCGGACTGAATATTCCTACTTGAATGTAATTTAATGCAGTTGGACAGATATAAGGAAGACAATCACCGAAAACGTTTTATATGTTTGCTAAATAGAGGCCAGGAACATGCATCAATGTAACAAGAATAAAAAATGAAGGTGAATGAGCAGAACATGAATGGAATTATAATTTAACGTTGAAAATGTATGAACAATGGAAAGAAAATATACAGTGTGTTTCACAGTTATAGAAACAAAGCGGCCTTTCTGATGAGGCGAAATCGAGGAGCGTGAGGACATTGATAGGAAGGAAGAATGGTTTCGACAGAATGGTACTCCTCCTCACATTGCTAATGTTACCATGGCATGGCTCCCCGAAAAATTGGGGGAGAGTCTGAAGAGGAATGGGTAGATGAGTCGCCAATCTTGAACGCTCCATCTTTTTTCCTCTGGGCACTCCTCAAGACAATATCTACTGGGGCAACGCTGACACCAATACTGCATTTAAAGCAGGTATCACAGGGAAGAGTAAAGTGATCATTAACTAGGAATGTGCACGCGTTATCAACAATGTTGCATTCAACTTTGCCTTCACCTGAACTGTGGACACCTGGAACAGAACATGAATGGAAGAATGATTTAAAGTTGAAAATAAATGAACAATGGAAATAAAATACACAGTGTGTTTCACCGTTATTGAAATAATGCAGCGGCCTTTCTTATGAGGTGAGATCGAGGAGCGTGAGGACCTTGAAGGGAAGGAAGAATGGTTCCGACAGGATGGTACTCCTCCTCACACTGATAATGATACCATGGCATGGCTCCGTGAAAAATTTGGTGAGCATCTGAAGTGGAATGGTTACCTGACTCGCATTACCTGAAACCTCGATCTTTTTTTCCTCTGGACATTCCTCAAGACAACATATACCAGGGCAACTCTCACACCATTGCTGCATTGAAGACAGTCGTCACAGAGAAGATTAAAGCGATTATCAGAGGGGAATGTGCACGCGTTATCAACAACTTTGCATCAACAATGCCTTCAACTGAACTGTGGAGATCTGGAACATGTAGTCTAGAGATTCTCTTGATATTTTTAGTTCATGTTTGAGACTTAATAGTTACAGATCCTAAAATCTTATTTTTTTTTACCTTTCAATAAAGATAATTACCATTCATGTATCACTTAACATTCTTGATTTGGGCCCGGTCATTTTGATTCAAAGATTGAAAAACAGCCTGCAAATAATATTAATAATTACAAACCTGACGAAAAATGCTTTTTTTCTAAATAATCATTATCTATATGTTTGATTGGTTTCATTTGTACGGCTCATCAATGCTTTGTAGTTTATTTAAATCCGAAACCTATTTTTGGATTCTAAGATTTTTTTTTTTTGCGAGTTAATATAATATTAATTGCTTTTTTTTTTTTAGAGAGAATAACGATTTTAAGACATTTGTCTTACTACTTACCCCATAGTTGGAGGGAGTTGAGATAGATTCATGCCTTTCTCAAGGGTATTTGCGCAATACTTAATGTAAAGGACCTGATTGAAATTCGAACACGTATCACTGATTTCCAGTCCCAACGGTTATTCGTCACACCACCAATAAATCAAAGATTACAATCCCCAGTATTCAAATGAGGTCATTCATCTAGGTATTGACAAGGCTCGACATTGCTTAACTTTGCTGATCGGGGGAGAACATGTGTTTCAATGTGATATCTCCTTAAACCGGATGGGAAAATAGAACACATTAGTGTTTTATAAGAAAGAGAATAGAAAAAAAGACGTTATAAACCAAAGAAGGAATAGTAATATCAAACAATTTTCGAAGGTCTGTCTATATCTCTGAGATGAGGTATCATGATTACTTGCATTATTTACATTATCGGATTATTATCCTCATCTTCATTGATATATCTACAATGTTTCGGCCGTCGAAAGCTCCGGTCTTCTTCAGCAGATTGCAATTTTTAATCGAAACCTTTATTACATCCACCGGGGTAGGTTGATCTGGTTCCAAGTGACATGTCTCTAACGGATGTCTCAATAATTTGAAGATATCCGTCATACATCCAACACATCCAAGATTACAGTCCCTAATATTCGAATGAGGTAATTAATCTACTTAAGAACATATGTTTCAACGTCTTTATGTCCGTAAACCGGAATGGAAAATATGACATATCAGTGTAATCTCGTGAAAAGAGACGTTATAAACAATCAAGGGATAATAATATCACGCCATTTTCGAAGGGACAGAGATAAAAATACTAACTACAAAATTCATGAAAGCAAAGAGGTTTATTGTTGCTGAAACTATACGAAAAAAAGTACAATAATGAAAAGAAACATATACAATATCGGTGAGACTAGAAAAAAAATAAATTAAAACAGAGAAATAACTATTTACAAGAACAAAATAGCGAAGATCCGAAAAAATAATAATTCAGAAGGGGACATAATCGAGGCCAATGTTAAATCCTTTGATGTGGGCAAAATTCCGAGAAGTCTTTCCAAGTAAAAGTAAAAAATAGAAGTTCATGTTTTCATTAAGATCGATTGAAATATTTGAAAATACGCATAGAATAAAAACCAAAACGAAAATTCTAGCAGTTAAAAGATAAAAATTAATTATTATAAATTAACTAGTTTAATATATGTTTTCGCTACACAGTAATAACCATGTTACAAAAATTGAAGCTAAAAGCTTCAAATTTATTTTTGTAATTAAATTAAAAACATATTTTTCATTTCATCCTCAAGCGAATTTTGGAGTAACTTTTTTTTTTTTAATTTACTGAGTTTTAAAGGCACAGAAAGGTATTTTTATATTATTCAACCTTACAGCGCACCATGATATTAATATAAATGTCATTGGTTTATAGGATAAGACGATGGTCTTATGGTTATTAGAAACTCTACTAACTTTAAAATAGATAAAATTAGAAAGGTATTATATAAAAAATATAATACCATGAACTTAAAAATTACGGTTAGCACTAAATTAAAAAAGTTAACTTCCTTGGTATAACATTAGATTTAAAGAAAACACACCTTATTAAAAAACCCAATACCAATCCTTTATATATACGCCCTAAATCAAATCATCCCCATCTATAATTAAGCATATACCTTTGTCTATCCAAAAAAGAATAAGTACAAATTGAGCAAATGACAAGATTTTCGATGAACATATCAATTTCTATAATAAAGCCCGAAAAGATAGAGACTAAAAAAACCCACAACAAAGTTATATAGAAAAATGAAAATCGGAAGTACAAAAACAGTAGAAAAATAATTTTCTATACGTCCCCATACAACCAAATGGTAAAAAACAAATTATGACAAAAATTCATCGCATTAATAGCCAAGCATTTTCCTAGTGAAAGTAAACTAAGTAATATTTTCAATACAAATACACTCAAATTAATTTACAGCTGTACTGAAAACATAGACAAAATTATGAAGAAACATAATTCTAATATCTTAAATAAACTCTTATAACAGAACCAAAATTTTAGACAATGGAAATATAAAAATAAAACCAGATGAAGATAAACAAAAATTATGTAACTGTAGAAACTCTCACAGCTGTCCACTACAAAATAAATGTCACATGGAATGATTAGTATACCAATGCAATATATCTTCTATTGAACATCCTGAAAAACTAAAAATCTATATAGGTTGCACAAGTCATGAGTTCAAAAAGGGTTCATGCAACATCAAAATTTATTAAGGATAAAGAAATATAGAAATCAAACATCTCTCTCAAATTACTTCTGGCACAAAAAAGAAACCAATAAAATACCTACAGTAAAATTTAAGTTAATAAAAAAGCGAGAATATGTAGGTCATTAAATGACCCATGTCCTTTATGCATACATAAGAAGGTATATATTACTAACTTTATAAAAAATAAAAATTTACTGAATCAGAGAAATGAAATAGCTATTTTTTTGTCGCCATTGTCAAAAATTTTCCCTAAATAATATTTTACAATAAAATTATGAAGTGTGACTTGGTAATATACATGCTTATATTTGATATGAAAAAATAATTTTATATACTGTAAGTAATTTTATTACATTTACTTGGTTTAAAATGAAATATACTCTATTAAAATTAAGAGTGAAAATATTTTAAATTTGTAGTTAAATAAAACGAATTCTAACCTAAATATATTTTAAAGTTGTAGGTAAATAAAACGTATTCTACCCTAAACATCTCTCTGAAAAAACTTCTAGCACTTAAAAGAATCCAAAAAAACACCTACAGTAAAATAGAATTAATAAGAAAAGCTAGAATATGTAGTCAATTAAATGACCCCTGTCTTTTGTACATACATGAAAAACTATATATTATTAAGTTTATAAAAAATAAAAGTTTACTGGATCAGAGAAATTAATTCGCTATTTTTTGCCATCATTGTGAATATACTTTTCTTAAATAATATTTAAAAATAAAATTTTAAAAATAATCTGACCTGGTAATATACATACTTGATATGAAAAAAACAATTTTATATACTGTAAGTAATTCTAGTATATTTACTTGTTTTAAAAGAAATATAGTCTTTTAAAAATTAAAAGTGAAAATATTTTAAAATGGTAGTTAAATAAAATGTATTCCAAACAAAACATACCCAAGCAATCTTTAAGTATACAAATAGAAAAAATGTAAGAAGTTTTTGCTGTTAACAATAAAATTTTAAAAAATCCCAGACGACATGCATTTAACGGATGTCAGAATTCGTTGAAAAATACATCCCTACCCCTACCTAAACATAACCACTTTTTCGAACGTAACTAATAACTGATGCAACAAAAGTTAATAAAAATGAACACGCTACCACCCCTTGTCTGAATAATTGGATCTATCTGTATCCTTGAAAACAGTGAATTATGAACTTTTCTGTGCCTTTAAAATTTAAAAATAAGTTACTCAAAAATTCGCTTGGGGATGAAATGGAACTGATGTTTTTAATTTAATTACAAAATTAAATTTTAGCTTTTAGCTTCCATTTTTGAAACATGGTTATTACTGTGTAGCAAAAACATATTTTAAACTAGTTAATTCATGATATTAATGCTAATGCTCTGTAAATTTACATTCAGCACTATTTTGTAAAAAATAAAAATATCAATAAGAACACCGGATTATATATCTTACTGTTCTTTTATATATATATATATATATATATATATATATATATATATATATATATATATATATATATATATATATATATATATATATATATATATATATATATATATATATATATATATATATATATATATATATATATATATATATATTTAATAAGGTAATATGATTAGGACATAGATGATCCTGCCAGCATTAACACATGACAAGTTATTCATACGTGATGTGATTAAAAAATGACACGTGCCGGACAATACAAAAATTCATCGAATCAGGTTACTAAGTACAGAACTCCAATATTTTTTTTATGTATTAATGCCCTCCATCCAATGAAATGGACTATCGTTATTAAGTGCTTATAGGTACAACTGTATAATTAACTGAGGATTGATTTATAAATCTATAATTAAAGCTGTTTTTTTAGAAGCCGATAATTACTAAGGAGTTCTTTGGTAATTAATTTCGGATGTAGAGTGTAAGTATTAAAGTGTCAATGAAGGTAGAGGATTGGTAGTAATGCATAATCCGGTAAACCTTGTAGCTATATTTTGATGTGCAGGTTTCACTATCTAATATGATATATCTGGTAGAAATGAGGCAGATTTAGGTTGAAAGATAATCACTCGCATTTATGTAGAATCTTCTCTTAATACTACGGAGTAACATTTACATTCCTAGATTAGATTGATCCGGGAACACTGCAGATGGCTATGATGGCATCGTGGCGTATCTTCAAGACTTTTGGTCATTTCTATGCTGTCTGATAATATATATATATATATATATATATATATATATATATATAATATATATATATATATATATATATATATATATATATATATATATATATATATATATGCATAATATATACGATAATATGACGATTGCATGTGCATATATATATATATATATATATATATATATATATATATATATATATATATATATGTATACGTTAGTCTTATAGATACAAATATTGAAGTAAATGCTCTCGTTATGATAAACAGTATTAGCAACATTTACCGGCCTTTATGTCCGAGAAATCTCGCAGAAAATATGTCCTCCGACACAACACACACACACACGCGTGCGTGCGTGCGTGTGTGTGTGTAATGTGTGTGTGTGTGTGTGTGTGTAAAGAAATATAAGTGCCAAAGTAAACTCATCGTATGCGATCTGCATCGTCATCCGATGGATTCTGTCAAGGCAAATTTAGGGATTTTATTTTGCGGCAAGTATATATAAACAAACATTATTCTTCCGCCTTTTATGAAGTATGTGAATCTTTTGTCATTTGTTATTTTTTGCAGGGCTTTTATATATTTACAGTGAGGTGGCGTTTCATTTGTTTTCAGTGCTTTTAGTATGTGGCTGTAATTAAAAGGTGAATATATCCTTTGCTGATATTGCGCGTTCTTAGCTTAGTAGTTTTAATAATTAAAATTGGTAATATCATTCTTTCGGAAATCCAATGGCAACGCTTAGCCGGAAGCTAATAACTTTCTGTTGTATTTGTTTAGTTTGTCTAAATTTGTAATTAAGTCTTTCCTGGTGATTTTAGCTCATCTAACTTTACAAACTAATATTTATATTAAATATTTATACATTAAATGTATTCTGTTTACACTTTAATTGGCGTCACTTATCATCCTCCATAATTTACGGAGACTTTAGACTTGATGAATATCTATGAGGATTTCTTAAATAAAAAAAAATTGGAAAACTAACAAGACTTTTACTTTTGAACACAAATACTTATTGCAAAAGCAATTCCTTACATTTGTCTATCCAACAGAGAACGAAACGCGGTGGCAAAACTTTTTTCTCTTACAGTTATTTATATTGACTATTTATACTGACATTTTACAGAAGTATGTTTTAGTTATATCTTAAATTTTGCACACGCACACACACATACATAGATACATATATATGCACACATACATACATACACACATATATATATATATATATATATATATGTATGTATGTATGTTTCCAGATAATTCCAACGTTCGTAACATCTAATTTGAAAGAGAGCTATATTGTTTACACAATAAGTAGAGCAATTTTATTTATTTTAGGACATTACGCTGAACACTTGTAAAAATCTCTACACAATTGCAGTCGTGCTTCGATGCGTGTCAATACACCTCATCAGGCGATTGTAAAGTACTGGCAAGTGAACGATTTATAAAGTGAAAATCATAAATTGATCATGAATTTTGGTCTTTTTTTCCTTCATTGCTACACCGGAACAGATACATTTTGTGTTAGAATCAATTATAAGCTTTAATGATAATGTCAATAGATCATTAGACTGGGGAGTACGATATGATTCTTTAAAAATATTCTAATAATAATAATAATATTTTATATAAAACCAAAAGATATTCTCTCTTAGTTTGTAGCTTTTGTTAATATTCTAGAAATGAAATTGCACAGTTCCTGGCAATTTACCTTTCTTATGCAGTTATATTATCGTTTATAATGGCAATTTTAAAGATTTTATTATATATACTCTCATCTCATTCCGGAAACAATATTATGTTTTCAAATAGATCATTCTTGTTTTGAAGTACTCATTTCTAGATATTTCATTTCACTTTTTAGGTGTCCTTTACAAATTCTTATAGTTTCACTCATTTTGTTTAATTTTTGGTACCTTTTTTCTTGTTGACAGTTATTTTATCCGTCTCAATACTGACTCTAGCAGTTGTTAAACTGTCTTTACTTTAACGCACATCTCACGTAGTTAAATGTTATCTTCACTTTTGATGAACTCCCTTCAGCGCTTAATTCAATAGAAATCAGCAATACAATTCTTTCGATCTGATTTCTTTAGTTTTGGCGATATTGATATTCATTAATTGTATTATTCATATTTTTATAAATATATTTCCGTACCAAATCTATGCCAATCAGTAAAAAAAAAAAAAACTTGTATTTTTGAAAGATTAATTGATAAGTTAGAGTAATGAACGAAAGAAAAGAGGGACATTTTATTTTTCTCTGTAGGTCATGGGCTAACAGTGGTATTTCGTATCCATTGTAGACCGTAGCACCGTTTCTCTCTTTTTCTCTACTGTCTTCCCATATCTTTCTTTATGTCAGGGTCAGATTCTCCGAGCCACACTTCCTTATCATGCGTCCAATGTATTTAAATTGTCTCTCTCTGGTTCACTCTGCAACATTTAAGATTCGGATTATAAAGGTTTTCCAATAACTTGGACAGATTCTAATGTGAATTAAGTTTAAGCCTCTAATGATTCTTTTCTTTTTCTTTCGGATTTAGCGGACATTTGGGTGATATGTTTCACGCATAATCGCCATGAGTTAAATAAAATGATCCAATAGAGAAATAAATAATTTTTCACCAATAACACTGATATATTTATTGCTGACTTTGATCCGTCTTAATGAAACACCGTTATATATAATCCCGCTTAATGAAACACCCTTTATATCTATATAGATAGTAACGCTGATAAAACGTTCTATTACATATACCTTGACGCCAATCCAAATGCTAATGCTTCCACAAGTGAAGATACTCCAGAAATCTGTCTTATCAAATTTACCTGTGACAGGTTCCATAAAGTTTAAAGCTTTTTGTAATTCAAATACAGTCAATGTATATTCCATACTTGAGAAATTGAATTCGTACATGTGATGTTAAATAACGAAGGATATTGGAAAAAAGAGGCGTTTGATCAATCATTTTATTATAATTACTATGATAGAGCGGCTTGGGTATGGCAGCTTACTGATGAAGAATGATAAAAAGTGAGAAAAGGTTACTACGAGAGAAATGATAAAAAGGCGCATACGATCAAGGAGATAGAAGATGACGATTGTCGTTTTATTTACATTTTTTATAGATTTTATTTGATAGGAAATCAAGAAACTATTAAGACAGAGCTTATGCTTTAAAACTAGTAAATTCAGAAGTAAAATTACAAGACCGAATTGCTAATCTCGTACTAAGCTTAAATTAATAAAGTCCAGTTACTAATCAGAAAAGTCCCTCAGACCAAAGTGAATACCATATTTATTGAAATATCGCTGGAAAGAAAAGTTAAGGGAGCTGGAAAGAGATTGAAGCTGAGGTAGCATGTCGAGACCGATAGTATTACTGAAAAGTAAATGTTACGTTATTCATACTGATATCGACACATTGCCAAATAATGAATGCTCGTATGCTCACTAGTGAAATATTTGTTCAGAAAATAAGATGGCTATTGACTAGAAATAAGTTTACATGAAGCATCGCAATAAAGAAAAAGTTTTCCCCACGTTTTACAAAAATATAACAAGTCGGCTAGACTGGAAAATGTAACATCTGTTAAAACTAATAAAAAATGGGAAAGTGTGATATTTATTGAGAAAAATAAAATAGAAATACATTCTAATTTTAACGAAAACTATGTCTGACTTTAAGACAAAAAAAAAAACTGATAAACGACATTTCTTTATCATTTCATACCAAGCAAGGCAGTGATGCCATTAGTACGTCGGGAGTTCCAGGGTGTGAAAGTGAATGAATGAAAAGGATGAAGATAGGGAGGATTAAGATGAAGTGGAGTGACGAAATCGAATGAATTGCTTCGTCTACTGTAAGGAAAGTTGATTCACTGTGTCGTGCAAAAGAATGTTTCTATTCAGAATCCATCTTCTATTCGTCTGTGCATTGAATCATTTTTGCATACCTGGTCTGGTCCTTCTGCTGCACATCTAGAGATTCTTGACCAAATCCAAAGAAGATTTTGTAATGTTCTCGATCCTGGTCAGGCATTTTGACTTCAGTCACTTTCCTGCCGACGTGATGTGGCTTCCATCTGTCTTTGCTACAAATATTTCCATGCCAAAGGATTTTTTTTTCCTGGTGCCCTGATTATCGGAAATTAAGCGCGCTACTAGATTGGCAACTAGGTCCCACCATTTTATTGCTGAAATAGCTAGATTCAACCGCATTTTCATCTAATAGTTTATTTTCTCGCACTTTCTCACTTTTGTATACTTGCTTCCCTGATATGCATCGAAAACTGTAGATTTAGGCGAATTACAATGGTTACGGAAGCTAGTAAAAATCGATGGAAGACTGAACAGCAGACAATAAATTATTTTCTTTACATGTCGCCCATTAACAGATTTCACAGGAGGAATATTACAACATGACGGATCAGCTTGTTATACATCGCGTGCAAAATTGTTTCTTACTCAATGAAGACATTTCAATGTTTCAGGTTTAAACTGTTCAATTCACTGTGCTTAATAAAATCACGACTAAGATTTGAACAATTGTTTGTACAACATAAAGCAAAGAATTTACAGCTGTTTAAATTTACTGTTAAAATAAATGATAAAACATATGTTGAAATTTTTTAAAATTTTTTATGCCTGCCTTCCACATTGATTTGCCGTTGTATTTCCTGCCAACGGTAGCCATCCTATATGTTGGTTATGAATTTAAATATATCATCATCAGTATTAGCATTTGTGGCATCACTCCCAATGCCGGTGTGTTCCTAGGGTCGCTGAGCAGCTGAGAAGCATATCAGCGGCCTGCATATATCTGAGGATGTCTTCATTCATGCTTAACGTGTTTTCTGCTAAATAGAAACGGCGGAGCCCATTCCCCTCCGGGGCAGATGCGTCCATAGGCGAGGCGGGCTTGAATCCCGCCTCGTCGAAGAACGTTTCTTTTTATTGCACACGGGGATGCACTCCCCCTAGCTATTGAATGTTATTCTATGAACTACTCCGCCCAGCAATGCCGTGTTATAAACGCGATGATTATAATGTCAAGAATTCATTCGCATGAGCAAATTTAGCAGACTCATTACCATGAGCAACAGATAATTATCTAATACTATCCTAGAAGCCGCTTTCAGGCAAAATTTATTCTAGCTTCAGCAGAGAGCTTTTGAGCCCTCGGCCTTTACATACAGTGTCATAGGTACGTTAGAAGAATATGAAAATAATAAAATTATTTTATTCTTTATTCGATACATTAATTCGGCATAATCTTTCTTCCTATACACAAAAGATCTCCGTAGTTTGTTTATATTTATTTTGCGCTCAGCTTTTATTTTCACTGAAAATAAACATTCTTTATGATCACTTTACATAAACCTGAACTATGTAAAATGTCGAATACGTCACAGTTAGCGGGCTAGAAAAAGAAAAATAATTCACATGAGCAACGTACCGTGCCCCGATTAAATTTTGTCATGAATTTTCAATTGCAACGAAAAGTGAAATTAAAGTTAAACCTTTAATAAATATTTTTTTTTTTAAACTTTCACCGGGTTCAATATTTAACTTTAACTTTAAATGTGTTATTTATTTAATTATTAATCGCATGTAACTACAGTAGTTACTGCCTGTTATTAACGTTGATATGAAGCGCCGACGGACGGACGGACATACATACACTGCGCCTTATTTATATAGATGATCATAATTTCCATTTACAATATACTAATTTAATTAAAACAAAGCACGTTAGTATGATGAAAGTGTATTAAATGTATTTTTATTGCTAGACCATCCACCGTAAATTTGCGTCCAGGTTCATCTAACATGTCACCTTTATTGGCAGACCTTCTATAATTACAAAGTCGGATGCTTAATGACATAAGTGATAAAAACAAACAGAATCATAAAAAATAAGCTAAATTAAATTGGCTACACAATATAATAAAATACAAAGAATAAATTTCAACGTTTAAAATTTCAGCTTCCCGTCACATTCCGTCATATATGTATTTTAAAATTAGATCAAGGGAAATATCGATTTATTCAAAAAGGATGGAAAACCTCATTTTTTTAAAATTTTAATTAATTTTACTAACATTTTTCTAGTATATAAACTTTTATCACTCCTCTCTCTCTCTCTCTCTCTCTCTCTCTATATATATATATATATATATATATATATATATATATATATATATATATATATGAAGATGGCAACACCAGGAATGGTGTTGTCGATCGAAGCCAGTGTGAGTCAGCATTCAGGCATATCGAATTTAAATGTTTCGTAGTGCGTCGTTTTCATTTTTGATTCAGTTGGATCAAACATTAATTGTTTTTAACTCCGAGACTCCAACTATTGACCGAGAATCATTTCCATGATATTGTTCATAAGAAAGAAAGAAAAAAAGAAAGAAAAAAAGAAAGCAAAACAAAGAATGAACGTAATTAAAAATGAATGAAATAAAATTAATGTCGGTAGTCGGTCTGCGTAGATCTGATCCCTATCGAAGCTGGAGACAGACTTAATAAGTAATTCATTACTTGCCTTAATTTTATAAATAAGCATTTAAATTACGCTTAATGACTTCTCTGCCTTGTTTTTCAAATAAAACATTTTTTATTTCAACTTAGTGCTTTCCATTTTAAATCATTTATTACGCACGAGTATTGAGCACATTTTATACTACAGTTTTCTGGTCAGATGCAACTCTAACGATTAGCCTTTTATGCATATATATATATATATATATATATATGGGAAGAAAATTATATGTTATTTTATCTCTCTCTCTATATATATGTAGGCATATTGATTTATTCGAGTGCAAAGTCCGTTAGATAAAATAAATTATGTATATAATAAATTAAGGCGTGCATGAGTAAACCTATGAAAGAGAGTGTCTAATCAAACATATCATTTCATTAGAAATGAGGTTTGAAGCAATTAAAATCCGTGTTAATTTGTTTTATTTATGCGTCGGAAATGAAGCATATGAAACATATATGAATGAGCGTACTTTAATAGAAAGAAAGAACGTTGATTTAAAATGAAGCTCTCTGTAACCGCGAGGGAAAGGTACCCTGGATGAAAAAAGGGATACATGTTCACCTCACACCAGTGGGCACCATTTCTTTGGATGGTCTTATTGAGTACGCAGTCTGGTAAGGCAGTTAAAAATAACGTAAGCGACTAGTCAAATATGGTTATCCACTAAAATAACATCTGATGTATATATATATATATATATATATATATATATATATATATATATATATATATATATATATATTCTAAAATGATGGATGTATTTATCAATTCGGCAGATTTTATCACTTTCAATGATAATTTTTGTTGGAGACTGATATTGTTAAGATGATTTATTTGTTAATTACTAGTTTCAGATTATTATCTTTTTAGAGTTAATATATTTTGCCTCAGACATTCTGAGGCTGGCCTATAAGGTGGGATGGCAGACTAACAAATACATTTTTTGCCTGGTTAAAAATAGGGTGGAAATGTTAGGCAGAACGAGAGTGATTTTAAGGAGGTATGATTTTACACGTCATACACAGTATAGGTGGGTTTATTTCGTGTCCTGGGGAACTTGCACCCCAGTGGGAGTGAGAGAGCTACCTCACTGTCTCGTTAAACATATGCACGTCGACTTGTTTAATAAATAGGTAAGTTTAGAATCCCTTTTGTTGAAGATCTCTTTCATAACCGCACTCCAAAAACAATTCGACAAGCGAGAGAAGAGACAACGTGATGGAATTGACCCCCTCAACCAACAGACTACCTTCCACCACCTAGAACGAGGTGGGGGATGCTATACAACCCACTTATTTATTAAGCAATATATTTATTTCTTTGCGTCTATCAACCTGAATAACCCAGAAATCTTAATCCAGAAAAAATATGCGCTCACCGACAGGATTCGAACAGACATCTGTACGTTTGAGTAATATATCCCTTACCGTATAAAATAACTTTGTTTACGTTTGGACACGAAACAGAGCAGAACTGAAAAAATAGGCGAAAAGAAAAATAATATACAGTTTAATAAATAAATGGAGCGTCTAGCCAGATATGAGTATCTACTAAAAATATTGTTATCATATATATATATATATATATATATATATATATATATATTATATGATATATATATATATATATATATATATATATTATCTCAACATAATCGCTCGATTTATTTATTAAAATGTATATTTATTTCTTTTCGGTTACTGGTATAAATATTTTGTGAAATCTCATTAAAAGTATATATATATATATATATATATATATATATATATATATATATATATATATATATATATATATTTAAGCGTTTCACCCCAAGCAAGGCGGGAAGCCACTAAAACGCAAGGGTTACAGAAAATTTAGAACAAGATCAGATAAGAGTGATAGAAGAAAGGATGAGGCGAAGGGTAGTGGATAGATCAAGGCAACTGGAGATGTCGATTGACATTACATTTGAATAGCTGGAGATTATGGTTCTCAGGGAAACTAGAATAGGGAAGTGAGTTCCACAGGCGAGAGGTGCGAGACATGAAGATATTGAAGTAGAAGAGACGGCTACATTTAGGATTTTCGATAGTGAAGGGGTGAGAGCTGGTTGCCAGCCTCGTAGGGCGCTTGAACTCATGAAGTCTGGGAACCAGATAATGCAGCTCCTCCGAGCAATTGCCATGAAAGTATTTGTAAAACAGACAGAGAGAGGCGACGGCGCGTCTGTGAGAAAGTGTCTGTAGACGAGATGCCAGGTCAGGGCCAATTATATTGCATATCCGCCTCTGGAGCCTATCAAGAACCCCGAGGCAAACAGAATGGGCTCCAGACCATATATGGCAGCAATACTCCATGCAAGGGAGAATTGTTGATTTGTAGATCTGGAGGATCGATTCCGGGAGAAAAAAGTTCTGGCGCGGCCAACTTTCCTTGCGGTGGACGAAGCAATTGATTCAATGTATTTGTTCCATCTCAGGTCAGCAGTCAAAGTGAGACCGAGCATTTGAATATATATATATATATATATATATATATATATATATATATATATATCTCGAACATTTGAATATATATATATATATATATATAACAGACCATGTATAAAAATAACATATATACAGATATATATATATATATATATATATATATATATATATATATATATATATATATATAATGATAAAAGTTTAAATTATATATATATATATATTATATATATATATTATATATATATATATTATCATGTATATTTATTGTTGTTATTTTTATACATGGTCTGTTTTAATTAAAGAGTATTAATTACATTTACCGGCCGTTAGTATTCGAGAAATGTGTTGTCCGACAGGAATTGAACCTGTATATTTATACGAAAACCTCATTTGATCTGACGTGCTCTAAGATTTAGCTACATAGAAGCGTGTTGTTAGGAAAGTACAAGTTACTTTATTTAAACACACAACTTCGACAGTTTTTCTCAATCGATCATATCTGCACATGTAATGCATATTATATAAACAATGACAACATACAATAAAATGGATTAATTCCGACAATTATTCAATATATTTTCTGTTTAGATGTTATTTAATAGATGCAATTTATTTAAGTAGATATTCTGATTTTTAATTGGTAATAAGTAAATTTATTTTACTTTAAAAATGCAGGTTCTATCCTGGGTGTCAAATATTTCCGATCTTCATCAATGCTCTTCCTAATGTCAGCTCCCAAATAGGCATCTATGTAAGTGAAACTACCATTTACTCCTATCTCAATAGCAAAGAAGGCCGCGCTAACAATATCAACGTGGCCGCTGCTCTGGAAAATGTTAACTAGGGTAGGAAAATGTACATTTTACTGCCTCCAAAATGGAAAACTCTCCTATTTAGTTAATATAGATATAAGTCCCTGGCCTCCATTAGCAGGGTTGATGCTAGACTCCAGGAGAGTGTATCACCGCGCCATCTTGGCTTCACTCTTTCGAATGACTTGAAATCGAACAACTAAATTGAATCAATAGTCATATCTACTGCTAGGAAAGTTGGCTTATTGTATCGTCCCAGAAGGTTTTGTCGTCAGAATCCATCTTACATATCTACAAATTTACCATCCGCCCGTGAATTGATTACTGTTGGCATATCCGGTGTGGTACCCCAGCTGTTCATCTCGAGTTCTCGACAAAATACAAAAGAAGGAACAACAATGTAATCGATCCTGACATGGCATAACAACTCCAGTCTCACAATTGTAATGTAGCTTCGCTCTGTCTTTTCTGCAAATATTTTCATGGCAACTGTTCTGTCCATCCTTTTTCCCTCATTCCTCGACTACATAAATTCTAGCGTGCTACTGGACTAACATCTAAACCCATGCTTTTACAATTGAGATAGTATAATGTAACCACCACTTCTACCCTACAGCTTCTTTTCTAGCGTTTCACGCCCGTGGAACTTCCTTTTTTGATAATTACAACCTTCGAAAATTTAAAGGAGAGTCAATCGTCATCTTCTGATGTCTTAATCCCGTTCAACTTTTATCGTTTCCACTTTCCCCCTATATACAGTTTTTTTTTTCACTCACCTTCACTCTGTGTAACATTCCGCTAGCCAGTGGCACCATCTCCTTGCTTGGGTTGAAATGCTTAAAAAATTAACTAAATAATTTGCATCTATAAAAATGACATATAAATGGTAAAGGACACTAAGTGGTGTTATTTTTCTGACAAGGAAAAGTGATAAAATGTTTATTTCCCATTGTCGAGAAGGTAAAAAAGAAGATACTGTAATTAATCTGATTTAGTTTACGGGGCGGGTGGAAATTCCAGGTTGGCCAAATAACCTCAGAGACAGAATTCTAAATAGATAAACATTTAACTGTGTCGCAGGAATGCCCATTTGAGACCTCCCACAGAATTCTAAAGAGATAAAAATTAAATAGGTCATCCGCTGGCCGAGAAACAAAAATGTCCTTTGACCACACAAGGGTTGCCAAAACAAAAGACCAAATGATTGGTTATCTAAGGGAAAGTCGTTTTAAAAAGGCATCTGTTTTGTGTTGTTTGGCGAAGGCCCCGGGTAATAAAGTCCAAGTGACATTTGGCTAAGATAAGAGATCAAGGGTTCGTTGTCGGACAGAAGGAAAGAAAGAGAAAGAAAAGAAAAAGGGGAAAAAAGAGAAAGGAAGATTTTTTTTTTCTTTGAGCAAGATTTTTTATAACCGAGGCTAGTCTAGCCACGCCCATTGGCTGAGTGGTGGCAGGAGTATTGGGCGGAGGTGATCATGTGAGGCAGGAGGTGAGGCCTGCTGGCACCCATTCAGGGGATAGGTGTGAGATGCCACTGTGAGAGAGAGAGAGGAAAGCCGTTGACACCCTCTGAGGGCATGGTGAGATACCAATATGAGAACAGAAGAGACTTCCAAAAATGGAAATTAATAAAATTTTCCTGACCGAAAGCAAAGAAGTGGATTGTGGGTTTGGAATTATCAAGGAACCTCAAACCCCGACAAGCCTACCCCGATTTTGGTCGGCGTCCATATAAGCAGAGTCACAGCGAGTGAAAAGCAGTTCCAGTCCAGTTCCAGTTGAGAGGCAGTTGAGTTAAGTTCGAAGTTCGCAGTTGAAGTTGCACCCGCCTCGCAGAGCTGACAAAGATTCCACGCAAATTCCGAACTCATCTTCTAATCAAGAACAATTTATTTTTGAAGAACGACTTAGACTCACACCACCAAAACAAATTTTACGAATTTCGCCTGAAGACACACCAAGAACCAGTTTCTTAAAAGAAAAAATAACTTGAGATGTTAAGACTCGCCTAACAAACACAAGGTGTCACGAATACATATAGCGGGTTTGGGAAGAAGACTCAGTCCTGTACTCAGCAACCAGATATAAAGTATTGTTAACCTTTTTTTAACACATTTGAACTTTTCGAGTTATCATTTTATTTTCTTTTACACATACTTGTGCGATATCGCCCTTGTTCGAACTCGGCTTGCAGTACGGCCCAGCGACTGATTGATTTCGTCTGCCTAGATCAATTCACAACGTGGGTAGGTTAGACTAGAAATCAAAACAGTTACTTCGGTAACCAGACGTTGGAAGCGAGCTGGGAACGACGAGGCTGATACCGAATCTAACCAGATTCCCATCCGAATCACCAAAAGGTTAGAAAGTCACATTTAGTGCCGTGACCAATACCAAGCCAGTTGGTCGTCACAAGACAGGATAGCACGACGGACGCAACCAGGCGGACGCCATATTAGGAGCGGCGACACCGGGGGGGGACTTCAAATTGGTCTCTGTTTCTAACAAAAATCTTCGTATGACTTTGTTTTGTTTAGCACCATATCAACTCCTTATTGTTCATTTAATGCCGAAATTTATTTTTCTTGGTAGCACTAATAATTTATTATGCAAAAATGGTACCATCTTTGTTATTATAAATAAATATATTTCTGTTAATATTATTTTGTTTACAAAAATATATTGCTGGTATTTTTCCAAAAATGTGTTACTGTTAATATTATTTTTATTTTTATTAAAAAAAAAAACGTATATAATTTTTTTACTTAGAAAAATGTTTTAACTTCACCTTCACAATAGAAATAGATTTCGTTACTTTCATTGCGTTTTGACCCAAGTTTGGGGGTTCTCTTTTTGCCTACAGTTGGGAGCCTAACAGGTACTACCAAACCGAGTCAGGATGGACCTGGGAACAACAGCTATTAAGATGCGGTTTCACTATTCTCAAAACTCCCCGATCAGACGCTTTGCTGCCGGATGTTGTTTATCGTCAGACCCAGGACGAGTCCTACGTATTGATATTTTTTCATCCTATAGAAAGCATAGTTCACTATATCGATGAAGCTCCGTATTTTCTGTTTCCCATATTCCATCTTCTCTTACCAATCTCCATTAGACAGAAATTTCTATACATACTTGATTTTGGCGTCTCCATTTTGAAAGTTGATAATCTTAGCTGCCTGTAATGCTGACGATCACACATCATGTCATCGTATAATTAATGGTTAATCCTTCTTGCCTACATGATTTTCCTGCCTTCAAAAAGAGGTTTTGTCCTGAACGGTCATTGCCAAACGCTTAGTGAATATGAGTCATATTGGAACACGTTCAATTTCATGTTCAATTTTTAGTTTGTTTGCTTATATTTCGCGTTCGTTTATTTGATCAGAATACGCACTGGGGTTGAAAAATGAGGAAGAATGTTTAACAACGAATGAGAGTAAACAAATTATCTAGCTTATTATGAAAACAAATACCGGACAGCCTGGAGCCTGTGTCGACTAATGACACTCATTAAACGAAAGACCTTTTTCTCATAAATTGTTACCAATCAACTGCTCTTTCGAATCGCCTATGTGTGTCCATTTTTGCATAGAATTCTGGTGATAATTGTCCGAAAAGCACAAAGAAGACGTCAAATAATTGTAGAGCCATATATTTTCTAAAGTATTTTGTAATTTAATGAATTAGACGCTTGATTATTTGACATTGTGAAGAACAGCATTTATTGAATTTTTCTTATCATTGTACCAAGTTTAATTGGATGTCCTAACTATCCACTTGTCTACCACAATTACATGTGGTATAATAGTAACGATTCATTTGATTCAATATCTCGTAACAGGAAAGTATGCAGTGGGATTTTTTATAGATCAGTTTTTCTTTTAAAGACGAAACAGACAAGCGCGATGGATAAATTGTTACCCAAATTACACAAAAAGAAGAATACTGACATATATTTACCAAAAAGTACAGAATAACTTGAAATACTATAGCGTAGATTTTATCATTACAATAGTCATTGGATTCAACCACGGCCACCAGACGACTGCAGAATCTTCTACATCCCTTCTGGACGGTCTTCTTGATTAGGTTGGTGAATTATGCCATAATGCTTGCATCCAATTCATCTTATTTGTTACAAAGAGTTTTATTGGTCTCTCGCTAATCTGCGCCCAACACATAATAATCAAAGGGATTGAAATCTGTAGATTTAAATGGCCAAATGTAAAGGTTGATGTCATTGCAGAAATTATCAGCTAACCATGATTGGCTTCTCTTATTTGTGTAGAATTATGCAGAGCCCTGTTGCCATACCCAGGGTCTTCCAGCCAGGGTAGCACTACTTCCTCAAGGTAATTATGTAAGTCTCCATATTGGGTTTGACCAATAAATTCCGGTGCTTTTCTTATCGGAACTCTCAGGGTGAAATTTCCGAGCTGTCCTACATTCGTAATCACCATTAGACTGATCCAACTCTTTCCGAATCCTCTGCACTGTCCTCATGTTGACACCCGAACACTCTGAAATATTTATATTGGAGCTTCCGGCACGAATGACCAGTAGCAGAGCATGCTGTTTCCAAATTTCTGTTAGAGTGAATTGTATCATGGTGCTCTTTTTCTCTTGGACTTTAACGAACTGACCCTAATATACTGTGCTGTCGACAAAATCAAAAACAAACAACGCACATGCGCGAAATTAAAATTTATTAATCACACTCTGTATTTTAGATTCTAAGAATAATACTTTAATTTTGTGAGGGATTTTTTCTTTTTCATAATGACGGTTGTCTTCGAGTATAGAATCCAGAGGTTAGCAGTGAATATTTCGGAGACAGTAGGAAAGCGTTGTTCAGGTTAGCAGTGGATATTTTGGTAAAAGTAGCAAAGCATAATTTGTCCTTCTGGTTCTCTTCGCCTGACAAGCTGGACTGGACATTCAGGTAGAGTGAACAAAAATGGGCGCCTTTATACACGACGGATTAAATGTTCTACGTCTTCTGACTGGTTATCTTTCTATTGGTGGACTATTAAGTGTGTTAAGTCATTTTGACTGGCTCACTAGTTACATACATATATATACACACAAATCTGTAACATTATTGCATTATCAATTTTTTGCAGATATACTTTCTACTATTTAATCTATATCTGTGGGTGAGATGACAAATTTATACCTTTCCCAAAGGTATTTTCTGCATATGTGAATGTAATAAATCCGGATGGATTTCGAACTTGGCTTTCCGATTTCTCATTCCGGGCTTACTCAGCGCTAAATGTACTCCATAATTAAATATGAATTGTAAGACGAAATTTTTATGGTCCAGTTGCATGTACCACGGTGATAGTCCAATGTAGAACCAATAAAGAAGAACTCGAACACGTATATGGAATAACACAGATATATTACCAACAGGGATATATACAGAGAAGTAGGAAGTGTTAGTACGAACAATCAGGTTTAGTATTAATTGTCTGAACGCGACTCTGTTTCGGACTGCCTCTGACTCGACTGACTGACTGACTCGCTCACTCTGACTGACTGACAGACAGACTCCTGACGGACCTCACTCCAGAATTTAGACTGAACTCTCTGCTTCCTCTTGAGGCGTAGTATTTATTACGTATGGAATAGTCCATTATGTTATTATGGGTAAGGTCCCATAACAGAAATAAAAAAAAAATTCCAATTAAAAATTATATTTTTCTTTGTAGGAAAAAAAATCTTAAAACATTTATTTTAGTATTCTTTATCCTCGCCAATATCCTACATTCCTTGCTTACATGCTTCTTTAATGCCCCTTCAGATCATGGCTCTCCACAACCTCATATTCATTGTAACCCTCATCAACTTTCTTTTTAAAAGCATCCCCCGCCAAATTCCGACATCCATTTCTACCATCCATTCACAAAGACTTACCAGGTAGGTGGTCAGATTCATTACTCTTTTATTTTTAATCTGATATATCCTGTAAGTTTCAAATTCTCCAAGACCTCTTTCCGCATTATATCTATAAGTTTATTTAGCTGTCTCTTTCAGATTCGCATATGTGTCGTTTTTCTTTCCATTTTCCTTTAGACTGCGTCGTTCTCATCATCCTTTGTAGAACCACATTTCTGTTGATGCAAGTCGCCACTGTATCTGAGATGAGATTGTCCTGCATTTACAGTCATCCACGTGAGTTGATATTACAGAGTATTTCAGCACTCTTTTTCTTTCTAATAGCATATTCCTCTCTCTTAATGCTTTGCTTAAATTTTGAAACGCAATTTTTGCTATTAGACTGCGTGTTCGGAATTCTCTGGCGCATTTTCTATTATCTGGTTAGATTTGGAATAAACGAACAATAATATGTTGTAGATGTAAAAGAATTTAATTGTCAATGCAGAAATATGTCAGGTGATGGTAACGAAATTCCGTAGATTCACATAATTTTAAATGGTTAATGACACACACATGTCTTTTCAAGCATAATTTCACTGCTGACTAATAAACAACTTCACCAATTATTTTCTGCTTTTATTTAAATTAAAGTACAACCAATATTGAATGAAGAACCGAGATGTAAAACAAAAAATGATTTTTCTGCTCATAAACACGTACAGAAAACTTCTGTCTGAAGTTCTGGGATGTGTTTTTTTGTTTGTTTTTGTTTAGCAGCATAGCAACCTGTGTGGGTTGTTTAATGCCGAAATCTAAATACTTTGTAGGCGTAACCACCGTTTGATCCGAAGTGCTTTATCGAACAATTACGATGATCGTCCCAATAAGCAAATGACTATTTTATTTTTTTAAGGAAAGCACATGGAGGTAATACATACTGTTTAAGAAATAAAAATAGGGCGTCTTTTTCAAATACGACGTTTCCACTACAAAGCAATATAGATTTCCTCTTAAAAAATCATTTAATTATTTATAAATTGTTTTGGTTACGTTTCGGATCAGAAACTGTGCAGTTATGAATTATCGAGAAAAATATATAAGAAGATTTGCGTTCCTTGAAAAAGTAAAAGTTGACGTAATATACCTATGTGTATAAATATTGCTGTGATCTCACCTATTTCTTCATTTATAAATACTTAATGTCAAGATAAATAATAGTTTAGATTAGGTACTTTACAAAGTGGATAGACAATGAACCTATCAGATGCATTTGCTTATTTATATGTTTAGAGATAATGTATAAGCGTTAGAACTAGTGACATGATATTGAACTCTCTAATTCAAATGATGGTCTAAGTTCGCTTCAGAAGATTAGCCTTAAACGTTCACCTCTTTTTGAATAAACATCTAATGGACAGCGGGAAAAATGGTACAAATGTTCAACAACTACAGTTCAGCAAACGTCATGGGTACCAGATGATAAAAAAATGATTCAGAAATTAATACGAAACGATACATTTTAGCAAGCCATTTTTGGAAAGGTCCGTCTGCAGTTATATAGTTTACCTTGTTAATTTATTTAGAGTACCAGACAATTTTTACAACCGAAGTCAGTGTAATAAAGCCACGAGAAGGTAATACTCTGTGTTTATTTATAAGTAATAAAAATTGGACAGATTTTCCCTCAGTAACTATCTATTTTACAAGGTCATCTGAAGACCTGCATCATATACGCAGAAATCTCTTAAAACATCGTTAGTAAAGACAAAGTAATATATAGGCAATATTTACTTAAATTGTATTTCTTCAAAAATTCTAAACGATATTTCGGATACCCTCGTCATTCAAAAAAAATCAAAAGTTTGGATAACTTCTCGGTGGTAGCGATATAGACAAATGGATATAGATAGATACAGTTTACCGAAGACAGAAAAATATGTTGAGAGAGTGAGAGGGGGGAAATCAGGGAGAGAAATGATTTACCGATAGATAGACAGAAACAGAGAAGTCGATTGGCCTCCAAATAAATTAAGATTTGTTTTTTTTTTTTTTGTAATATTAAATAATCTTGCCTTTAATCATTTAATGAAAGACTACATAGAAGAATTATAAAACTTGTTTGTTTTTTTTTTAAGAAAATTAATCCAATGGAATGAAGCATGAAATCATCCAAATGAATACCAATTAATACCCTATATGTTTTGACACATAATTATTTGCAATAATTATACCGTAAAAAGTTTGTTTGTCACCATAAATGAAGATATGTATTATTAAAGCCGATAGGCAAGTTGGGTTTATTGACTCTGCCAATACTTCTCTCTAAATTGTGAATAATCATTCACAAAAAGAAAATTGATTGATGTACGAAATCCATAAAACTTTTATAATGGATGCGTCTAAACTTTCGTTTCATGTGTTTCATCCACAGTGATGTGTAATAAGTGTCTTATAGGCAACAATCTAATAACGTAGGTAGCGCATTTTGTATAATTTTCTTGTATATACATTCTTGTATAACATAATCCAAAATCCAGAAAGTCAGATCAATCACCTTCACGACAAAAAGAGGGAAATATCTGGGTCTATTTTAGTTTTTCAAATAATAGACGAATTACACACGCGACAACCGAAATGTTGGACACAGCCATTATAAAAGTTTTAGAAATTATGCATATCAAAAACTGCCATTTTCGTGAATAATCATTTATAATTTGGAGAGGAAGATCAACAAAGTTAGTAGTCGTAAAATGTCTATACTATTTAATAAGACATATGTTAAGGAAAAATTGCATCATAATTACAGTAAATAAAAAAAAAAGAGATTTTATATATTAAATTTATTGAACAAAATATTTACTGTTTCTTTACATTCTACTTTTATGCATAGTTAGTCAAATTTGTCAAAAATAACTACTCAATTTTTTGCATTTGTAAGGAATTAAATTATTTTAATTACTTTTATTCTGTAAAGTCGAATAAATGTTAATAAGAAAGCAGCATAACTGATGAGTGCATTATTCTTCTTTGATGTGCCGTGTCCGTTCACGACGTAGGTGATCATTTTTAAGGATAGGCTTCTACATATTTCTATACTTTGTGGATATTAATAGAATTTGTCATTTTTGCTATCACTCCTAATCCCTGTTTTCCCACCCAATTACAGAACATCGTTTGGTAGGTTATTCGCTTTTTTCCTGTCTTTCTTGTCTTATAAGTGTCAAATTCTCCAAGCAATCTTCCCTAATTGTATGGCCAAAGTATTTCAACTGTCTCTTTCTAATACAGCAAATAAATGTTCTTATTTTTTTTACTTTAATTTTTACATTTTCATTATAACTTCCTTTATACTTAAATGTTCCGTCCATGGTATTCTAAGCATCCTTCTTTAAAATCATATTACTGTTGAATCAAGTCTCCTTTTCATCTGTGAGCAGAATTCTAAGTATTCATTACTATACAGGAAGAATAATATTCTAGATACAGTAGTAATTTCTTTGTTTTCCTGTTTCTTAATACTTTACTTAGTTTGTGGAAGAAATATTTTACTATCCCAGTGTGCGTTCGGATTTCGGTGTTGCATATTTCGACTCCTTCTAAAAATATTTAAAGTTTTATACTTGCTTTACTTTGTTGGTCCTAATTTGTAGTTCGTTACACGGGTTGTTCTTTTAAACAAAATATTCCGTGTGGAATATATTGATTGAATAAAATTTTCCCAGACAATTTGGACTGATTCTTAGTCTTTCAAAAATGTGTTCTCATCTTATCCTCATGGGTGTTTAAATCCCGTAATTAAAATAATTCGGCACATTTTTCTGTTATTGCTTATTACACATGGTCAATTTTGAAGCAATATTTTTGAAATTATTATCTTGAAACTTTTCGATTATCAAGCGATGTTTTCCGCTTGTAATTCTTGTATAATGTCCAAATTTCAAAGTTCCTCATATTTGTTTTCTAAGAATTGATTATAATAAGTAGTTCAATTATGGAATTACACATTGGATACTAATATGTCTCGCTTAATTTATGTGAAAAACAAATATCTATTCCCGAAACCATGAATAAGTTAAATGATTTTAAGGCTTGATTTAGATTACTTGATAAATCTAAAGAAGAGATTATTATCAAATCTTCATTTGATTCGATCAGGTTAGATGTCAAAGTTTCTTACCGCCTCTAGCGGCCATCTCAACAAAACAACTTCTCCCACTTTTCATAATTCACATTTTCTGCATAAACTTCACAAAAAACTTTTTTCAGCTATTATATGGAATTTTACATTTAAGAAAAATTTCAATATAAAAAAAAATTATTTTTCTCTATCTGTCAGACATGAGAAAAATATAAAAAAAAAAAATATTTGATTATTTACATAAGATATTGTAAATATTTTGACATTGAAAATAAAAATTACGTCCTTTCTTATTATTATTAAAAATTATTAAAACATTATTCTGATGTTATTGTTATTATACATAAGATATTATAAATATTTTGAAAGGGAAAATAATACCAAATTATTGGAAAGACCTAAGGCAGGTCGTGGTGTGTTGTTATGGCCACATTCAGGTTAATTTTTTTTTTTTTTTTATTCTTCTAGCGTTACATAGACAAAGTTCTCCTTAGTGTTACTTAATAAGACAATTTTCTGTATGTCTCTTAAGTTGGGGTTTCAGGGATTCTTTCAATGTGTTGTTTTGTTCCATTTTTTTAATCCAAGTGCACCTTATTAAACTGGTATTATTCTTGTTTTCAATTTCACATTTTTCTATTTCAATTTCCAGGTCTTTGTATTTTGATAGTTTTTCAAATCGTTGGCCTATGTTACAATCCGCTGGATGCCATATCAATTAGTAGGCAAGTTTTTTTCTTTTCTGGTTTTTGACAAAATGTCCGGCCTATTTCTTCAATTTTTCTTCTGTGTGGATGGTATAATCATCAGAATGGTGACATTCTATTTCTGTAAAGCTGTCATTTTCAAAGTGTTTGATTTTGTAAGTATACTCTATCGTGACGATTTTTATATTCACTTTTTAGATGGCTATTATTTGTCACAGAACCTGCATTTTGGACATTATGAAAAATTCCTAGTGAAAAGACTCTGGTCTTCGCTCCAAGAATAAAGCCTTTTTCAACTTTAATCCAGATTTAACCATCGATGAGTATTAACTTTATCAACATTTTATTTGCACGTTCTGGATATTGGCCATGCAGAGGTTTGTCTTGCCAGCGTTGTTTCATCTGTTCAAGGGCTTTATCCTTGGCTTTTTTCATATCTTTTGCTGCAATAGTTGGTTCTGGTTTGTTTGATTTTTACAGAATCTACTAAATGTAAATGTTGTTTGTATTTACTGCCTTCTGTTATTATTGAATATTTTTTCTTTCTGTTTTCATGTTGGATCATCCAGTTTGTTTTCCAATAGTTGTTGTTTTGTTTAGCTAAGACCTCTTCCACCTTCTTTACGGGTATGTTTTACATGTTTTTCATCTTACCACTTTTGTTTTTTTCCATTTGTCGATGTCATTTAGAGTCCAGTTCAAGATGTTGAAACTATATGACCACCTGTTTTTTTTATTCAGTTTTTTACAGTCGGTACTCTTTTACGCACTATTTCTTTCATTTTTCTTATGGTGTCTCATTTCGCTTCTCCTTGTTCTAAATCTTTTATTGTTACAGCAGGGTCTAAACTAATGAGGGAAGTTTGTTTTCGATCCTAAACATTTATCCAAATTGAATTTCCGATGTCTTCACTGAAGCATTTTACAGTTTGCAGAAGACCTTCCAGCTCATTGTCATTCCTATTATAAAATAGATGGTTTATTTTCAATTTTGTAACCGCATTCTGTCTTGTTGTTGGCTGGTTAATGCTATAAGTGATATGCTAATAAAAGGAGACAAAGTCACCTTGAAATATTCCTCTATTGATGTTTATTTGTTGACTTATAGGTTCCATTTTATGATTGATAAATCTCTTCTTCGACATACATTGGTTGATGAAATTGATGATAACGGGTGATACCTTGTACATACTTAAAGACTTTAAGATCCAGGAATGTTCTATCGAATGCTTTTCGATAATCTATCCAGGCAATACATTTTTTTTCACGGAAGGTTTCCAGGATCATCCTATTAATTTTCCTTTTCCATCCGTAGAAGCCCTGTTTGCACCCTTTTGTTCAACAAGAAGAAAATATGTCTGTTTTGTTAAAATAGATGTTAACAGGTTTGTATGTTGTTGGAAGACATGTAATTGGTCTATAGTTTTTCGGAATATTTGTGTCACTATTTTGGGTAGAAGAAAAGGTAATATCCATGCAGGAATTTTAGTTGGATCGGTAAATACTGGAAGTTAGGGAATTTTATCACTGGAGATTTACTTTTCAGGCACATTTAACATTCTGTGAGATGTCTGTTCTGGTTTAAAATCGTTCTAACTCTTGCAATTTTTCGTTGTGTTTTTAGGGCAAGCCCATATTTTTTTTTAACTTCTTCCATTTTTAGGGGGATTTTTCAATTCTTTGTTTACCTATTTATGTAAAATTTTTTGCATCGGTTTGAAAGATCTTGTTCTGTCTATAGAATCTTGAACTATTCTTTTGAGCCTTCAGTTGTATTGTTTGCTTTATATGATATCATTTTCATTCCTGATATTGTATTTTCTTTCGATAGTTCTTATTTATAGTTATCGATATGATAATTATATATATTTTTCTTTATATCTTATGTCTGTGAGACTGCCTTTTTTTTACTTTGATGTTCAGTTTATATTGTGAGTATATATATATCATAGAACAATTTATATATAGCTTATATATATGCTTTGTTGGTTGTAATTTTGGGAGTTGTTCTCGTTCCTCCATTGCAATATTCTGTATCTGACTTATATGGCTTTATGATTTCATCCTTGGCTGTATATTAATCTTGTTTTCTGTGAAAAATTCTGTCGATGAATTTTGAACTGTTTTATTACCGTCTTTTGACTGACTAAGATCATACCTTTCCAACATTTCTAAATTTTCAGCATTATTATATATATATATTATATTATTATTATTATTATTATATTATATATTCATTACTACGTCATGTGTGTCGTTGTGTGTGAGTTTTTTTTAAAACGTCTTCCTTCATCATCATAGCTGTATTTTATGATTTTGCGTATAGTGTTTTACTTTTTACCGCATCTTTTAAGACATATATATATATTCGATCCATCCATGAATTTTTTCAACATCCATTTATAGAACGACATTTATAGTTTGTTTGTTTTTTAATCCTTAGAGAACACATCTACTGCCATATATGGATATGACATATAGCAATCCAGGATCATAATGAGTTTTATGACCACTTTTGCTTAAACTTGAACAGGCACATTTCAGTGTCGTATTTTTCCACTAAAAACAATTCCCACATATTCGAATGATCTTCTTTCGTATTTATATATACAATTTGTAATACGAATCTCGAGCTTAATCTCTTGTTGTTGATAATATATTTTATCTAGTAATTTCTTCTCACTTTTTTCTAAAAACATGTCCAGAAGGTTTTGTATTTTCCTTTCAGAGTTGATATCTTTTTGTTTTACCGATAATAAATACTGAATGACACTAACTTTTCAGGAGAAATTCAAACAAAAAATTTTAGATTTTGCATTTTAAATTAATTT
>CAHIKZ030004686.1:885000-945000 GCA_903632075.3 Acanthosepion pharaonis
AAATTTAAAAATTTTTAAAAAAAAAAAAAAAAATTTTTTTTAAAAAAAAATTTTTAAAGGGGGCCCAAAAAAATATTTAAAAAAAAAAAAAAAAAAGGGAAAAAAGGGGCCCCCCCTTTTTTTTAAAAAAGAAAGGACCCGGGGGGGTTTTAAATAAAAAAGGGGGGGGACCCCCTTTTTTTTTTGGGGGAAAAATTTGGGGGAAAAAAACCCCAAAAATTTTTTTTGGGGGGAAAATTTAAAAAAGGGGGAAAATTAAAAAAACCCAAAATTTTTTTTTTTTGGGGTTTTTTTTTTAAAATTTTTTCCCCTTTTTTCCCCCTTTTCCCCGGGTTTTTTTTTTTTTTTTTTTTTTTTTTTTAAAATTTTTTTTTTTTTAAAAAAAAAAATTTTTAAATTTAATTTTTTTAAAAAAAACCCCCCCCAAAAAAAAAACCCCCCCCTTTTAAAAAAAAAAAAAATTTTTTTTTTAAAAAAAAAAGGGGGGGGAAAAAAATTTTGGGGGAAAAAAAAAAAAAAAGGGGGTTTTGGGTTAAAGGGGAAAAAAGGGGCCCCAAATTTTTGGGGAAAAAATTTTTGGGAAAAAAAAGGGGGGGGGAAAAAAAGGGGAAATTTTTTTAAAAGGGGGGTTTTAAAAAAAAAGGGGCCCCCCCTTTTTTTTTTTTTTTAAAAAATTTTTTTTTTTTTTTGGGAAACATCCCCCCCTTTTTTAAAATTTTTTGGTTTTCCCCTTTTATTTAAAAAACCCCCCCCTTTTTTTTAAAAAAAAAAATTTGGGGGGGTTTTTTTAAAAATTTTTTTTTTTTTGGGGGCCCCCCCGGGGCCTTTTTCCCCCCCCCCCCCCAAAAAACCCCTTTTAAAAAAGGGGGGGGAAATTTTTTTTTTTTTAAAAAAAAAAATTTTTTTTTTTAAAAAAAAATTTTTTTTTTTTTTTAAAAAAAACCCCCTTTTTTTTAAAAAAATTCTCCTTTTTTCCCCGCAATTTTTTTTTTTAAAAATTTTTTTTTTCCCCCCCCAAAAAAAGGGGGACAAAGGGCCCCAAAAAAAAAAAATTTCCCCTTTTTTTGAAATTTTTTCCCCCAAAAAAAAAAAAAAAATTTTTTTTTAAAGGGGGGGGCCCCCCCTTTTTTTTTTTCCCCCCAAAAAGGGGAAAAATTTTTTTTTTTAAAAAAAAGGGGAAAAAAAATTTTTCCAAAAAATTTTTTTTAAAAACCTTTTTTTAAAAATTTTTTTTTTCCCCCCTTTTTAAAAAAAAGTTTTTTTTTTTCCCTTTTTTTTCCTTTCCCCCCCCCCCTTTTTTGGGAAAAATTTTTAAAAAAGGGAAAAAATTTTCCCGGGGAAAACCTTTTTTTCCCCCCCCTTTCCGGGGGGGGGGGCCCCCCGGGGGGGCCCCCCAAAATTTTTAAAAAAAACCCCCCCCCTTTTTTTTAAATTTTGGGGGTTAAAAAATTTTTGGGTGGGGGGGGGCCCCCGCCCCCTTTTTCCCCTTTTTGGGGGGCCCCCCCCGGGTTTTTTTTTTTTTTTCCCCCTTTTTTTAAAAAGGGTTTAAAAAAAATAAAAAAAAAACCAAAAAAAATTAAAAAAAAAATTAAAAAAAAAATTTTTCCAAAATTAAAAAAAAAAAAAAAAAAAAAAAAAAACCTTTAAAAAAAAAATTTTTTAAAAAAAAAAAAAAAAAAAAAAAAATTTTTTTTTTAGAAAAAACAAAAAAATACAAAAAAAAAAAAAAAGGGAAAACCCCGGGAAAAAAAAAAAAAAAAAAAAAAAGGGGGAAAAAAAACCCAAAAAAAAAAAAAAAAAATTTTTTTTTTTTTTTAAAAATTTTTTTTAAAAAAAAAAACCCGGGTTTCCAAATTTTTTAAAAAAAAAGGGGCCCCAAAAAAAAAAAAAAAAAAAAAAAAAAAAAAAAATTTAAAAAAAAAAAAAAAAGGGGGTTTTTAAAAAAAAAAAGGGAAAAAAAGGAAAAAAAATTTCTCATAAAAAAGGGGGGGAAAAAAAAAAACCCGGGGGTTTTTTTTTTTTTTTTTTAAAAAAAAAAATTTTAAAAAAAAAAAAAAAAAACCCCGGGGGGGGGAAAAAAACCCCTTTCCAAAAACCCAAAGGGGAAAAAAATTTTCCCCCAAAAAAAATTAAAAAAAAAATTTTCCCCCCCCAAAAAATTTCCCCTTTTTCCCCCCCCCCAAAAAATTTTTTTTTTTTAAAAAAAAAAAAAAAAAAAAAAAAAAACCCCAAAAAAAAAAAAAAAAAAACCCCAAAAAAAAAAAAGGGGGAAAAAAAACCCCAAAAATAAGGGGGAAAAATTAAAAGGCCAAAAAAAGGGGAAAAAAAAAAAAAAATTTAAAAAAACCAAAAAAAAACCCCCCCCCAAAAAAAAAAAAACCCCCCCGGGAAAGGGGGGAAAAACCAGAAAAGGGGGAAAAAAAAAAAAAAGGGGGGGGAAAAAAAAAAAAAAAAAGGGAAAAAAAAAAAAAAACCCCCCCCCCAAAAAAAAAAAGGGGGAAAAAAAAAAAATTTACCCCCCAATTAACCAAACCCCCCTTTTTTCCCCCCCCAAAAATTTTCCCTTTTTTTCCCCCCCCCCCGGGGGGCCCCCCCCCCATTTTTTCCCCGGTTTGGAAAGGGGGGGGGCCCTTTCCCTTTTTCCCCCAAAAGGGGGAAACCCCCTTTTTTAAAAACCCCAAAAAAGGTTTAAAATAAAACCCCCCCTTAAAAAAAAAACCCCCCAAAAAAATTTTCCCCTCCCAAAAACCCCCAAAAAACCCCCCCAAAAAAACCCCCCCCTAAAAAAAAAGGGGCCCTTTTCCCCCCCCCCCAAAAAAGGGTTTAAAATTTTCCCCCTTTCCCAAAAACCCCGGGGTTTTTAAAAAAAAAAATTTTTCCCAAGGGGATTTTCCCCGGGGGGCCCCTTTTAAGGATTTTTTTTGGGGCCCCCCCCAAAGGGAAAAAAAACCCCCCCTTTAAAACCCCCAAAACCCCCCGGGAAAAAGGGGGGGGGCCCCGGGGAAAAAGGGCCCCAAAAAACCCCCGGGGAACGACCCCCCCCCCCTTTTTTTCCCCCCCCCCCCCCAAAATTTAAATTTTCCCCAAAAAAAATTTTGGGGTTTCAAAAAAAAAATTTTAAACCCCCCAAAAAAAATTAAGGGGGAAAAAAAACCCCGGGGGGGCCCCCCCCCCCAAAAAAAGGGAAAAGGGTTTTTTCCCCCAAAAAAAAACCCCCAAAAAAAGGGGAATGGGGGGGAAAAAAACCCCCGGGGGGAAAAACCCCCAAAAAACCCCCGCCCCCCCCCGGGCCCCCCCCCAAACCCCCCCAAACCCCCCCCGGCCAATTTTTTTGGGGGGCCAAAAAGGGGGGGGGGGGAAAAAACCCCCCCCCGGGGAAAACCCCCAAAAAACCCCTTGGGGGCCCCCCCCCCCCTTTTTTGGCCCCCCCCAAAAACCCCCCCCAAAAACCCCCCCCCAAAAAAACCAAAAAGGCCGGGGGGCCCCCCAAAAGGAAAGGGGGGAAAAAAGGGGGGGTTTTTAAAAACCCCCCCCCAAAAAAAAAAAAAAAAGGGGGTTAAAAAAAAGGGGGCCAAAAAAATTTTTTCCCCCCCTTTTCCTTCCACCAGCGCACCGGGGGGAAAAAAAAAGGGGGGGGCCCCAAAACCCCCCCCCAAAAACCCCCCCCCCCCCAAAGGGGGTTTTAAAAAAAACCCCCCCTTTTTTTTTTTTTTGGGCCAAAATTTTGGGGTTTTTTTTTCCCCCCAAAAAGGGGGGGGGGAAAAAAAAAAGGGCAAATGAAACCCGGGGGCCCCCCAAAAAAAAAATTTTTTTTGGGGGGGGGAAAAAACCCCCCCCCCCCCCCGGGAAAAAACCCCTTGGGAAAGGGGGGTTTTTCCCCCCCCCCCCTTTTTAAGGGGTTTCCCCGGCCAAAAAGGGGAAAAAAAAAAAACCCCAAAAAAAAAAACCCCTTTCCCGGGGGGCCCCCCCCCCCGTTTTTAAAACCCCCCCCGGGGGCCCCCCCCCGGGGGGGGAAAAAAAGGGCCCCCGGGGTCAAAGGGCCCTTTTTTCCCGGGTTTAAAAAAAAATTTTTAAAAACCCCCCTTTTTAAACCCCCCCTTTTTTTGGGCCCCTTTTTCCCCCCTTTTTTTTTTCCCAATTTTCCCCCAAAATTTTTTTTTAAAACCCCCCCAAATTTTCCCCCCAAACCCCGGGGGGGAAAAAAAAAAACCCCCCCCCCCTTGGGGGCCCTTTTTTTTTTTTGCCCCCCTTTTTTTTTTTTTAAAAAAAAAAAACCCAAAAAAATTTTAAAAAAATTTTTCCCCCCCAAACCCCCCCCCCCCCCTTTTTTTTTTTAGGGGCCCAAAAACCCCGGAAAACCAAAGGAAAAACCCCCCCAATTAACCTTAATTTCTTAATTTGGCCCCAAACCCAGGTTTTTAAAAAAAAAATTTGGGAAAAAAAACCCCCCTTTCCCCCCAAAGGGGCCCGGGGGAAAAACCGGGGCCCCCCCAAATCCAAGCCCCCTTTTTTTGGGGTTTAAAAAAACCCCTTTTGGAAAAAACCCCGGGGGAAAAATTTTTTTTTAAAAATTTTTTTGGGGGAAAAAAACCCCCAAAAACCCCCCCTTTCCCCGGATTTAAAAAAGGGGGGCCCCGGGAAAAAAAGGGGGGGGAAAAAAAAAAAAAAAAGGAAAACCGGGAAAACCCCCCCGGGGCCCCCGGGGTAAAAACCCCCAAAAACCCAAAAAAAAACCCCCAAAAAATCAAAAAACCCAAAAAGGGGGAAAAAGGGGGGCCCCCCCAAAATGGAAAAAAAGGGTTTTTGGCCTTTAAAACCCCCCAAACCCGGGGGGGAAAAAACCCCCCCCCAGACTCGGACCCCCCCCAAACAAAAAACTAAAAATTGGGGGGGGGCCCCAAAAATTTTTTTGGGGGGGGGAAACCCCCCCCCCAAAAACCCCCCTCATTTAAAAAACGGGGGCCCCCCCAAAAAAAAATTTTTTTTTTTTTGGGGGGGGGGGGAAAAAAAGGGGCCCCCCCCCTTTTTTTTTTTTTTTTTTAAAAATTTTTAAAAGAAAAGGGGGGGGGGGTTTTTTTAAAAAACCCCCCCCCCCCCCAAATTCCCCTTCCCGGGCCCTTTTAACCCAAAAATTTTTTGGGTTTTTTCCCCCCCCCCCCTTTTTTTTTCCAAAAATTTTTTTTTTTTTTTTTTCCCGGTTTTCCCCCCCCCTTTTTTTGGGGCCCCCCAACCCCCCCCTTTTGGGTTTTTTTTTAATTTTTTTTTTTTTAAAAATTTTTTTTTCCCCCCTTTTTTTTAAGGGGGGGTTTTTGGGGGGGGTTTGGGGGGGGGGTTTTTTGGGAAGGGTTTTTGGGGGGGGGATTTGGGGGGGGGGGTTTTAATTTCTCCTTCAGCTTCTCTTAATATCAAAATCTTTTGCCAACTTGGCTCGTTTAGCTTTTGTGTTTCAGTAGCCGTTTTATCATATGAGGCGTCGCCCTCAGCGCTGGTAGAGGGAATGGGGCTGTAGGTGATGATGTCCCTGGAGTCATGTTGGGACGGAGGAACCGCTGTTTGGCTCTTCCCTTGCCCCTAACCACGGTGCCATTTCCCCTCATCCTTCTCCTTAACCACACTAGTGGCAGGCGTCGGTTTCAGGGGGCAATGTGGGCTTAGACCCAACCGAGGACTTTGCCCATCGGTCCGCCTCGCAGCTAGACCCATTACAGGTGCCGCGGATTTTACCTTATCGGCCAAGGGGGGTATTTTTGATTAAACATGACCGGAACTCCAGGGGCCTTCTTCCCTGGGCAGGAGGAGGAAAGGTGACCAGTCTCCACACCTCCAGCAAGTCGGTCGCCTACCAGTCACAATGACAGGCATTTTCCGGTCACCTAAAACCAAACAGTTGGGGACGGACTTGAAAGGCCTCTTGATCCAGCATGATATCAAAAGTCCATCCCCGTTCAGATTGTCAGAGAGAGCTCCTAAAATCTGGCCATACTGCATAAAAAAATGCAGCCAGAAGCTCTCCCGAAATTTGAGGAGGAACCTCAAAAACTGCCACCCTGGTCCGCCTGCGGCCCTCATACTCGGTTCTAAGAATTAGATCCTTAGTGATTAATTCTTTTTTGGCCATAGCCAGGCAATCTTCTGGTGTGGGCAGCAGAATGTCCCCATGAAAAAATCACCTTTTATAACCCTTTGGGGTTTTATCCCCCAGGGACAAAAGTGATTTAATCACAATGTCTTTTGTGGAGCGACAAATCTTTTTAGTTTTCTTGTCCACCACAAAAACCGTCACCATTCTCTTAGCGAACATACCGAGTTCCTGGACATCATCGACGAAGCCATCTTTCTTCACCAGATGGGCATAACCTTTCGCCTTGTCCAGGAAATCCGCCATGTTCAGTATACAATTCGGAGGAGACTTCCAACAAGAGGGCGACTCCACTGAAGCGTCTTTAGGTGCAAGATTCGGACTTTCTCCTTTTCCGGAGGAACTTTGGTCATTTTTAGGGCTGTTAGCTTTTGGGCTGTTGTTAGCTTTTGGGCTTTTTCCAGCCCGCTTTTTTGTCTCATTCTCCTTTGGGTTGGTACTGTCGACCTTCCCAAAGAGGTCTTTTCTTACTTTAGACCGACTGCCTTCGTCGGCCATACTGAAGGGTTGTGAAACCAACCACTAGCGGGTTTTTTTAAACACACAGGGAGAGGAGTTGGAAAACAAAAACAAAATAAAGAAAGAAAACCTGGATAAACCAGGAAATTAAAACAAAACAAACAAACAAAAATTAAATGAAAAAAAGACTGAAAGCAGGTAAGACTTAAATAAAAATAAAAAAAAATGGCGCCCGAAGGCAGCCGAAAATGAAAAAACCAAAACTTCTCTTTTTTTACCAGAAAAAACTAAACAAAAAGTACAAAAATAGAAAATAAAGTTTATGGCTGAGGCCGCTAAAGAAAAATGAATTAAAAGAAACTATTCAAAATAAAAAGGAGAAAGAAGGCGACTGAAGTCGCTAAAAAAATAAAAAAGAAATAAACAAAAGCTTCTTTTTCTTTTTTTTTTCTAAACTGGTCTTTTTTTTTAAATAAATAAAAAAAAAGCAGTCGTCCGGTTTGACAAAGTCTTACCGGACTAAAAAAAAAAAAAATTTGAGCTAAGGCCCAAATACAAAAAACAAACAAAAAAAGAAAATAGAAAAAATTAAAAAGAATGAAAATAAAACAAAAACTTATCAGATAAAAAGAGGTCCGATGTTATTCGCACGAAAGTTCGTCCAAAAAAATACGCAGCTGAAAAAAAACAGTCTCACTGGCAAAAAAAGTGGGGGTCAGAATAACAGTCAAAAAAAAGTCAAAACTGTCGCTCGGTACGACTCTCACGACTCAGGTACGACTCATCTTCTCTGCCTGACTGTGACTATTGTATGGCAGCAGGACGAGTCCATTACATCCGAAAAGGGTGGATCCCATAACAGTAATAATATATATGTATAATTATATATAAATATTATAATATATATTATATAATACAGATGTAATTGCGATAATATATATTATATAATCATTATAATTATAGTACATATATTCACTAAATATACATACTGATCAATGCATGATAAGTCTTAGAATCAACATTAATATAGTTACCCTTCTCCATAACATTATTCATTGATTTGGGTTTGTTTGTTGTTTGTTATTTTTTTTATTTTAGCTTGTTCATTCTCTGATATTGCGCTATGTCTGATTTGATGTTACGTTATTCCCCACGTTCATATAATTTCTGCTTCACAGTTGACCACTTATATTCGGTCAGATTCATTAATGTCTTTCATCTAAATCTTTTTCCGTTAATATATACCGCTAACCTCATATGCAAGAAAAGGACTATTGGTGCAAATAAGTACCAATTTATCTTTGATACTGCGAGGTCAGGACTTGTACCATGAAAAGAAATTCTTCTTCATGAAATCTGAATAGTTACCACGGTTCAGTTTAATACTTTTATCGACTTTGAATCGTCGAATAATGGTTTGCTCGACAATTCCTGCCCATATCATATATTACGTGCATATCTGCATTGGTTAGAACCTGACCTCTGCAACAATCATCAGGTCCATCAAATAAAAACAATTGACCTTGGAGTTGTTTGACAGATACCAATTTGCCAATTATTCTACACCTTTTTTTTATTCATCTTGAATCCCTTAATTGCTGCCTGTTCAAATATTTGATCATTGGTCAACATTAGTTGTTTTGTTGTAACTCGCTTCAGTATACGTGAACCAGGAAGAGATAATTTTGTAAAGCTCGGACGCACACACACATATACACACACACGCACACACACACACACACACACACACACACACACATATATATATATATATATATATATATATATATATATATATATAGATAGATAGATAGATAGATAGATAGATAGATAAAAAAAGAAAGAACACCAACATATGTAAACCGGTGTTCTTATTGATATTTTTTATTTTTTACAAATTAGTTCTCAATGTAAATGTACAGAGCATTAATTTGCATAAATACTATTTCAAAATAAAATTAAAAAATCCGATATGGTAATATACATACTTATATTTGATATTAAAATTAATTTTGTATAATATAAGCTATTCTATTACACATACTTATTTTAAAAAGAAATATACTGTATTAAAATTAACAGTGAAAATATTTTAAAATTGTAGTACAATAAAACGTATTCTGACCTAAACATAATTTAAAATTGTAGTTAAATAAAATAAAATGAATTCTAACCCAAACATATCTTTCAAAGTACTTCTGACATTAAAAAGAATCCAGCAAAACACCTCAAGTAAAATAGAATGTAATAAGAAAAGATAAAATATCTAAGCTAATAAAGGACCCATGTTCTTTGTGCATACATGAGAAACTATATATTACTAGCTTTATATATAAAATATAAAAATTAAAAATTTACTGAATCAGAGAAATTAAATAGCTATTTTTTGCCGTCATTGTCAAAAAATTTTACTCAAATAATATTTTGAAAAATAAAATCTTAAAAAAAATGTGACCTGGTAATATATATACATATATTTGATATGGAAAAATAATTTTATATACTGGAAGTAATTCTATTACATTTACTTGTTTTAAAACAAAGATAGTCTATCAAAAATTAAAGGGGAAAATATTTTAAAACGGTAGTTAAATAAAACGTATTCTCAAATAAACATCCTCAAAAAAATCTTTAAGTATACAAATAGAAAAAATGGCGTAAGCATCTTTGCTGTTAACAGTAAAATTAAAAAAAATAGAAGAACAATCCAAAAAACCAAGACGACCTTAACGGATGTCAAAATTCGGTGAAAAATACATCCCCACCCGTACCTAAACCCCTTTTCGAACGTAACAAATAACTGATACAACAAAAATTAATAAAAATGAACACGCTACCACCCCTTGTCTGTATGACTGGATTTCTCTGTATCCTTGGTAACCGTAAATTATAATTTTCCTTTGCAGTTGAAACTCAGTAAACTTTTAAAAATAAGTTTTTCCAAAATCCGCTTGAGGATGAAATGGAGCTATTTTTTAAATTTAATTACTGAATTCAATTTAAAGTTTTTAGCTTCTTTTTGAAACATGGTTATTACTGTGTAGCGAAAAATATTTTAAATCAGTTAATTTTTTATATATATATATATATATATATATATATATATATATATATATATATATATAAGCTCATTTGTTATCTCCAAAGGGGATATTTCTTGACTGAATAATTTCGTTATTTTCATTATTTTTAGATCCTTGCCATTATACATGTTTCAATGGAATAAGAGAAATATTACGGAATAAGAGAAACAATAATGTTTTTAGATATCAGAGAACTTAAATTAATATCAGTTTAATCTGCATAATAACATCGGTCAGGACATTTTCACAAATTCCAAATGTCTCGGAATGTAGCCATTAAAAAATTCCTAAAATTGATTGATTGGAAGATCAATTGATTTACATAATATGTTAAGACGGTTTGTATATTGAGTATCATTTCATTACCATTAACGCACACTTTATATATATATATATATATATATATATATATATATATATATATATATATATATATTATTTGATCATTAGAACAGAACAGGTATATTAATGAAGGCGGATCCCTTAGAAATCCATTGGTAATAATTTATTCACGGAATCAGACCCCATCTCTTCAGACGAAAAAATTTTTCAACAATAAATGGATTTTAAATTCATCAAGACATCCACCGCCATACTCTCTCTCACACACACACACACACACATATATATATATATATATATATATATATATATATATATATATATATATATATATATATATAAAATATATATGGTAACCCAAAAAACTGGAACTGTTTAACAATTCAATAAAACCAAGAGTGAGGGAAGAAAATATTTTATTCATAGTAACTGAAACTTTAAAACATACCATTTAAGAGACAATGATGGAATTTTCTTTTTGAGAATTTACGTAATGTAGATGGCGTCCTCCTGTACGAATGAATTCTTGAAATCTGCTGTTGAGATTCCTCATTGACTGCTGCAACCTCTCAGCTGGGATACTTGAATTATTTCATCTTGAATTATAAATGGCGAAATATTTACTTACTCAAGGTCCCTGTCTCGCAGTGTTGCCACTTGCTAATCTCTTGCAATACGCACTTCAAAAAATTCCTGTTTTTTTGGTATATATATATATATATATATATATATATATATATATATATATATATATATATATATATATATATATATATATATATATATATATATATATATATATATATATATATATTGGATTCATCTCATGCGAAGTAGCATATACATTAGAATACAAGGGATTACTGGTTGTTGAAGAATTAGATACAGAAACATTAATAACAGGGAACAAAAAGATTAATCAGGAGTACAGTAGAGAGCGATTAGCAGTGTATTTAAATTTGTGAAGATTAATGTTGGTTCGAAAGCCTGGAGCCAGAATGGAATTCCACAAGCGAGAAGTGCTAGAAAAGAAACTGTTACATTACATTTACGGTCACCTCTAGCCAAGTAAACCGTAAAATTGATGAGACATTGTCGCCACACTAGTTGTTCGCTTAAATTCATCAAGTCTAGGCACCATAGAGAAGTTCTCATCCAAAGAATTACCTTGAAAGTATTTATAGAAAAGTTATATGGAAGCAGGCTTACGGCGTTGGGAATGTGACTGAAGCCGAGATACCAGATCAGGACCAATATTATTGCTAATCCTTCTTCGGATTTTATCAACAAACTCTAGAGGAATTGCTGAGCTTCAGATCATATGTGCGGCAGTAATATTCTAAGCATGGACAATGAGTAGTCATACATAAAGTAGAATAGATTATGGAGAGAGAAAACATGTCTCGCATGAAACATAGTACCAACTGAACAGCTGAAATAACAATGGATTCTATGCAGTATTTCCAAATTATGTTAGCTTGAGAAGGCGTAAAAGAGTCATTTTCCTGGACGTTAGCATCCGCCATGCTGACAGAAGTTAGAAAATGGTCTCTCAGATTATCAATGGTAAGCTGTTTACTTTTGGTAACGTTAAAATGAACGCGCCAACTTTTGCACCATTTAACAACAAACTGAAGGTTTCAATAAGCTTGTCACATTGGCAAGTAGACTATCTTACTTGAGCTTAAAGATTTACTTACGTAAATTTTATTCAATTCTGGTGTTTGTAAATTTATAAGCGATCGGTTATCGATTATGATTATACGCATATTAATACAGGTATTAATTATAGGGTTCTACCAATAAATCATTAATTTCTACCGTCGGAAAAATGAAATGATGGTCACCTCTAATTGATTTTCTGTTTTGGACATTATTTCTCTTGATTTTCTAATCAAATGATTCCCATATTTTAGATTCATTTTTCGTATTTCCTGGAACGTTAGTTGCTTGGCCCGCCAACTCTATGTTTGTAATTTACATACAAATAAAAGCGAATAAATGTGCTTTGTCCTTCAGTTGGTGTATCTTACTTTATGCATGTGGTTTTACTTTAATTTTGAAGTTTGTATTTCTATTTTTGTAGTGACTCTGTTCATAACTCCTTCAAGAATTCAATTATTTAACACTAAGAACGTATTTTATTCATTTCCAATCTGAATTTTTATTAACTTTAAAAATAAGCGTTTAATTTGTTGCGGACTGGTGATTGTGTTTAAATTGATCAGAAGGAATTTCGAGGCCGTGTTCTAAAACATTCGTCCACAACAATTATTTAGAACAAATACTTGGAACAAATCATGCAAATAAAGTTGAAAACAAGACAAAAGTTGAATACATAACAATAACATCAATTTATATACAATTTAAATACAGTGGGTTTAAGATTTGATGGATAAATGAGGATTCGTGTATTTTATTGTGTATTGTGTTGTTGTGAATGTTTGGGTGCGTTTGCAGGTATTGATTAGATTTGTTCACAGAATTAAACTGTTTGTTTGATCACCGTGTAAAAAGTGTTCGGTGTTGAGGTTGAATCGTTAGTGTATATACGTAAGTGCGTTTATACAAATATTCAAAGTTGTTCAGAGTTGCGTAACTTTATATGCTTGAGAAAAATAGATTGTTAGTTACTGATACTTGTTATGTAGTGAGAAATATCACTTTGAAAGTATAGTAAGTGAAGTTTGAGGAATGTTCTAGAGAGAGATAGAGTGTGCACGAAGGTTGCTGAGTCAGAGAATATTTTTGCGCGGCAAAGTCAGAGTTTTGACTGGCGTGGAGTTGATGGGCATCTCTAGGTGTGGAGGTTTGACTGGTGAATTGGACTGAAATTCGTCCTTTTATTTAGTTTGGGAAAACAAAGTAGGCTCCCAGTGGTCTGGCGGGAAAACAGATTTTGACCATGCATACACATTTTAGTGTCGTCTCGACCAATAACAAGCCGAGTTTCATAATGTGTGGTGTTGATTGGTCAAAGCTAATTCTTATGGAAGAGTCTATTTTTAACGGGGTGAGTAGACAAACATTAACAATTCTATAACTTCATTGTTGCCTTTTAACATGGCTTAGTTATTCAAATGAAACTATTATTCTGCTAGAAATGTGGCAAAGATATTAAAATTCAGATTTCAGTCTTTGTCGAAGCGGGAAAGTATGTAATGGTGTTATTTTTAATTGTATGTTTTAAAAATCTAATGTTTCAAAATGTCTTTGAAATATTTATCTCTTTCATGTGTTACATATTAAAATAATAAAATTACTCGATTTGTCGATTTCATAATGTGTTTATTTATCATTATCAGAATTATCAGAATTATCAAATTAGAATTAAATGAAAGAAACAAGACCCTCGTTACATACATATGAAGATTTGGTGCATAAAAAAATTCTTGAGTTGAAAATATTCATTTTCTACGCATATTCAACGTTATGTTTCAGTGATTTTTTCTGTTTCTTTGACAGATTTGAACTAATGGAAAAAGAAATTCAAAAATAAATAATAATAATAATAAACATATAATTATTGTTTAGAATATTTTAGAATATTTTACAGTATAGATTGCTTAAACTAATCCAGTTTTCAGATTGATCAATTTATGTAATACTAGAATAATTTGCCACACATTGAATCCTGTTAGTATTTAATATTGTTGAATTTATCACTAACGTTATTTTGTCGAGATTTACAAAGTCAATTTCGCAAATTCGCAAAGTCGATGAATTAAAATAATCTGATTTGTTTGGAAAATACTTTGACAAAAAACCTACTTCGCGGTTTAATAATAAATTTAGTTTAATTTTGTAGGACTTCACGGTAAACAATAATGTTAAGATATTTTTTTTTCCTTTTTAACAGCGGTTTTTTTTATTTCTTACTTTTGAGCATGCAACATGCTACTAGCCATGCGTCAATATTTCTTTCTTGGGCCAGATTTTAACATTTTAAAGCGTTTTTCCTTGTGATTTGTTTATAATTCTCGCAAACGCACAGCGAACTGGAAACTGGGTTATTGTATGTATAAAACTGTAAAGATGTACACAAAAATTTATTTTTTATTAAATTGGTATTTGTTATTTATTCATTAAATTGTTTTATTTTAAATAGTGGGAGATATATTGCACGTTAAATAATAAAACTTGTAATTTTTCAAAGAAAATTAATCAAAATTTATTGTACTAAACTATGCATCCTAGTAAAACAAACTGTACTTTGTACCACTTAGCTGTTAGCATTTCTCGCCCAAATTTAGTTTCGATTGGGCAATGTATGATTATTCTAGTTGATGTGACGGACGGACAAACGGAAGTTACGAAATTTATATATAGATTATTTTTTATTTGTGATAGTATATTGAATGTTTAATAATAGAACTTTTAATTTTTTCACGAAAAATGATTTTTTTGTACAAAGTTACACATCCTAGTAAAATCAACTGCACTTTTTTATACTCCATAACTTTTTTGCCCTTCACCGCAAAAATTTGGTTTCGATCGCTCAATGTATGTGTATTTTAGTGGGTGTGATGGACAGATTATCAGAAGTCACATTATTTTATATATAGATTATTTCGTATAGGGTTTAAGGTAAGACTTCTGTTCACACGCAGCTGAATGTTATAACATAAAAATATGTATACATATATATACTGAAAATACGATTTCCACGAGTCTTTCTATGTAATTTCTGTGATGATAGGAAAGTAAATGCCTTTCCGTTGTAGGTAAAAATGGATGAAAATTTATACATTATCGTCGTTTGATGTTCTTCGATCTCCGCAAGGCTAAAAGCAGCAAATGTAACAACGTGATTTGTGCCGTTTATGAAGACGCTGTCATGTCTGAGATTTATGTTCGTAAGAGATTCGTTAGCTTCAGAATTGAAAAGTATGATCTAGAACACCGAGAAACATGCCGTAGGATCTTAGTTGTTAATGATGACGAAATGGACACGATGATTAGAAATAATCCGGGTCACATATCTAGGAGCATCTTAGAAAGACTCAGCATATCTCATATGAGATTTGGAAAACATTTGAAGATACCCGGATACGATAATCGATACAAAGTTTAGCTACATGACGATATAACGAAAAACAAATCTTCAACGAATCTCATTTCTATCAACAATTCTCTGCTTAAACGGAATACAAACAATTTATGTTTGAAAAGAACAATAACAGGCAATGAAGAATGGATTGTTTACAACAATGTGGAGCAAAAAAGTGCCAAGGATAAACAAAATGAGCCAAAATTTTGCACTTAATAATCTTGGTCAACATCTAAATTAGATGATGAATTGTATATATAGAGATTGGAAGCGAAATGTGATCAAGGCAATAAAGCCACTAGGATGCAGGGGTTTACAACGACTGAAAGAAATAAAAACAATTTATCTGTCTATGTTTCTGAGATGAGGTATTATGTACAAAATTTACATTAGTCGGGCTATTTTCCTCATCTTTGTTGCCATTTTCATCACAACGTTTCGGCCGTTGTACGCAGCGTTCTTCAGCGTTCTTCAGCTGGTTTCGCTCGCTGGGGTAGACTGTTCTAGTTCTACGTGCCATCTCTAATAGATGTCACTTACCAGATATATCCTGTTAATTCCCCGTTCCATGTTCTCCTCAATGACACATGGCACAGTGGATAAAAGCGTTTGTTAGATCCAGTGACAGGACCCAAAGTGTGTGAGTTCAATATCTGGGTAAGACAGTGAAGAACTTAGAGTGTGTCATTGATTGATAGTCGATAATCATTCATTGATTCATTTCTCTCATTACAGTCATTATATAAGATTAATGTTGCTACTGGAAACACCACCATATTTATCATCATCGCCAAACTTCTTAAATGTTTGAGAACGTATTTCTCAGAGTATCATATCAGATTTTAATTTAAAAAAATTACCAGAAATTACTGCTTATATAAAAGAAATATGAAAATGATTAAAAGAGGAAACTGCCTGATCAGAACCGTTTTAAAAAGAGAAAAGAATCTAAACTGAGGCATGATTAATATTCCCCTAGAAGTACTACATCAGAAAAAATATTATTTACATTATTTATATATGAACTATTGTTCTCACCCTTGTCGTCATCACAAATCTTCGGACGTTTTACTTACCGGCCTTCATTAGGTGCATGTTTAATGTGCAAATATAAGGCTAGAGTCACTTCAAAAATCCTTTTTGAAGGTGTGTCATATAAGGGACTCAAGCATGACTTATCGTTTATGGATGGAAGAGTGTAGACATCTCCTCTGGAATGGAGGGAAAATAACAAAGAAGAACACTGAAGACATCTGTAAGAATCAGCGCATATACTAGGCTATGCGAACCACCTTAGTAGTTTTAGCATAGAAATAAATATGATACTTTGACAGATTAAATAAATGTTTAGTTTGGAATTAGGTTAATTGGATTGACATAACTTGATAATGGCCGGGAGGCTATTTTGTGGTCCGAAAGTCTTGTCACCCATAGATAATACATTTTTCTATTTCAGATGGCTGACAAAAAATGATGGTGTTCATACAGACTTTCTCGATGTGTGACAGCTTCAATAAATGTGAATAAACTGAATCCAGTCATTGTTATTTTTTTTATTACTTGTTCCTCTATTGTTCTATTTATTTTTTATTTATTTATTTCTTTTTTTTTTTGGTAGGGGGGTGCAAAGACTTTCGTACCACCTGTACAATGACCAGAACGTTGTCATATAAACAAGAACTATGAGGAAGATATTCCATATGTAAATAGTGTAAATAGTAATAACTCTTCATTTCATTTTTTCTACTGTATCTTACTTTATTATAGTTAATAAAAAACAGCTATTTAAGTATCTTTCTCTTGTAATTCTTCAATTATTTCATTAATCATTGGAATAGTGAAGTAAAATTTCCATTCATTGCAATTTCCTATGAACATTTTAATTCCTTGTAAATAAGTTGTGTTTTACGTCTATTCCTTTCCTTCACAATATAGGAATTATTCGTGTTAGTACAGGCAAATATCGTATGTTTTGCACAATAAGTAGACAGAATTTAATTGCAAGAAACAATTCCTCTGATTGCCCTGATATGTGCAAGATTAGAAAATTACTCTTCCGATATTATGGAATGCCTGAATAAGTAGTGCCATTGACAAGTTGGGTGGAAATGTTTCAAGGAGTGTTATATCTACAAAACAAAAGTAGATAGGAAAGATGAGAAGAGAGCGAAAATATTTAAAGCACAATGAAATATGCAAACAAAATAAAACATTTCTCTAAAAGAATTCACCAAAAACCTTCAGCTTTGCTTTGTATGGTATTTGTAAAGCTAATTTACATCCATAAAGATTCCCGAAAATAAAATATTTCAAGAAGCAATAATATGCAAATAATAAAAGGCTGATCATACTATAGGGTCAAAGTAAGACTTTGAACGCAGTGTAGAGCAGTGTTTCTCAAACTTTCTAAACAACGGCGCGCTTAAGAGTAAATGATAATATCACGGCACATGCAGAACATTTTTTAAATGATATGAAATAAAACCATATTTTTAAAAAAAAAAAAATGCATACACAAATATGAACTTTGTTTCAATGTTTCTATTAAAATATTTGTATAGCTTTTATTTCGTGCGAAATCTGTGGCTGGTGTTTTTGTCGGGATTTATTCAAGGTTTGGTCGAATGTTACACTATTTCGCGGCACACTAGTATAGCGCGACACTCCGTTTGAGAATCACTGGGGTAATGGAATTCAAAAAGCAGTAATTCTATAATTGTTCATATATATAGATTCAGTCACATATATGTCACGTTATTTCAGCGTATTTTTCCATCTTTAAAACAGCTTAATTATTCCATTCTTTTAGATTCTTCCGTGATGATGAAAATGTCTATTTCGTTTTTACAAGTTCACAGATAATTGAAGATGGTTCTATTAAATGAAATTTTAAGGATCTTCATCGGTTCTTTCAAATTCATATGAGTAGGATGTGTTTATTACAGCATCGCAGCCAAGCACTAACAAATGTATCTGGGTCTGTAGAAAGCCGTTAGGTCTGTAATTGTACCGATAGAAGACAACACCCTTCCAACTGGCAAATTCCAGAAGATTTTCATTCGTTTCTGCCCTGATTCGGTTCAAACGGAATTTTGTCCTTTTGCCTTAATTCAAAATCTAGTCTTGTGTAAAGAAAATATGTCTAGCGATTTTTCTCCGTAGTGACAAGACTGCATGAACTTAAACGTTCTACTTGATTGGCAACTAGGTCTCATTGTTTTACTGTGGAACTAGTTAGACGTCAGTTCTATACTCATTGTTTCTTGTTTCGCATTACTCGCTTATGGAAATCCATTCTGATTTCTAATTTCTCTACTGTCTACAATATTCAAATATTTAACTGCAACGCCTATCGCCATTTTCTGTATTCTTGAACCCTGTTCATTTTGATGTAGTACATTTCCTTACTTATTGTCACTAAATTGTTCTTTACACTATTTACATTATTCGGACTATTGTCCTCATCTGCATGACACGTTGATGAACCGTCTCTTTATTACTAATTCTTGCTGAAAAAAACAAAAAAAAACACAAAAAAAACACCTGTTTTATTTCACCCCACAGAAAAAATCCAAAGGATTTTGGTTATGGGAACGTAAGGGTCATGGAACCGGTGTTCCCCTACCTATCAATCTTTCATGGTAAATGTCATCAAGTGCATCGCAAATAATATTGTTAAAATGTACTGGAGCCACACGCGTCTTAATATTAGCGAAGGTACATCCTCTAGCATGTCTGGAAGTGTATTGGAAATAAAGTCCCTGTAGACAGCTCCTGTTTGGGAGAACATATGGACCTATCAGACAGTCACCTATAATTCCAACCCAGACATTAATCGTAAACTGATGCTGATATCAAGCCTGAATTTTACCATATGCCTTCCGAACTTGCCAGCACATATGTTGGCTATGTAAATGTGTTATTCTGTCTCTTCCAAATGTTACCGCGTCCGTAAACAAGACTGAATAGTCGAAAAAGGGTGAGCAGTTTGTGCAGTAAAGCATCGGCAAAACTTCTCCCTTGGTGAGTGATCAGTGGAAGAAAGTGCCTGCACACTTTGCAAAGGATACGGATAGATTAGCTGCACTTGACGTACCATCTATCGAGTACTGTGCGATGTACGACATACTAGGACAACTTCATCTGGATCGTCTCTGCCAGCCTGTAGATTGTGTTCTTCGTGGTCAGGCATACAAGCGGATCGTGGTCTTCACGCGATCCATAGTTTGTTGTGCCAAAGATCCGTTGTCAGTAACGTAACAAGAAACAGCATGAACAATTGTATGACTCAGCTGACTTTGGTCTGGACAAGCAATCTGATACAGCCGTACAACCGCGCCCATTATCAGTCGCGCTCTAGGTTGTAATAATCTGCCTTCTCACGAATATCCTGCCATATTTAAACGAAACACTTTTCAGTTAACTCACTACTACTCACGTTATACGTTGAAATCAGAATAGTCACAAATGTACACGAATGATAAATGTAAACTAGTCTACATAGCAACACGATGCCATCTAACTTAAACATTGTTTTGATTTAATAACTCAATAACGAAGTATTTGCATGTATATGTTTACATGAATTTTGTTCTTGTTTTGGTGTGAGGAATTTGCGCCGAATATTGTAAAATTATTTTTTATATATATTGTATACGTATAATGTATAACATTATTATTGCTATAAATTATTTTTTTATAAATCATCTTTGATACATCTTGTATATTTATAGCATTCTTATTACCATGAATTATTTTGGATGCACCTTTGTATATATAACATTATTATTAATATAAAGTATTTTTTATATGAATTATTTGTTATACACCCTGTATATGTACAGCATTTTTATTACTATAAATTGTGGATTACGTGTTTGAGTTTCTACTTCTATTTTTTTTATTATTATTATTAAACAGTGAAATTAATAACAACTGGCCTACATCGACAAATCATACTAAAGAAAAATGCTACCTACGACTATTATCTAACATGCATCCCTTTTTGCCGCATGGGGAAGAACTACTTAAACCGAAACGTGCCTTTACCAGTTCGACCATAGTGCCAAATGACGTGGGTAGCCAGAGTTACATGAAAAAGAGGACATGTTTTTCTCTTACGAATGTATGTTTGCTCGTTCCAGATTCATGGCTAAAACATAACCAACGGCAATTTTTGGAAATTATTTTTTGTGCTCAATATATAATATATATATATATATATATATATATATCTTGTTATTCTGACTTTGCCTTATCGATTGGATCCGTGACCGAACATTTAGAATCATGATACAGCTTAAGATTTGGTCTCCTTAGAGATAAAAAAGATACATATTCGAGTCTTGTTCGAGGCAGCATTTCTCTTTCGATTAACTTCTCATTTCAGATTAGCTGTTATTAATTTCACTGTATAATAAATAAAAAAAAACAGGGGTAGCAACTGAAATATCGTTTATAATAATGAATGAGCAATGACGCTCTCTCTCTCTCTCTCTCTCTCTCTCTCTATATATATATATATATATATATATATATATATATATATATATATATATATATATATATGTACTCCCACGGAATTTATTTATTTGTTTTGGATGGCATCTGCAAATATTTTCCTTTTTCCAGTGTCTATACATTTTATATCTTTAGTGAATTGTCGTTAGTAATCGATCAATCACCAAATCGCTCGAACATGTCAAAATAATGTTTTGTTAATTGGACAATCTGAAAATCCTCTAAGACAAAACGGTTTACTACCTTCGTAGTACGACAGCTATGCATAAGTTCTAGCTAGGAAAATAGATTAAAATTAAATGAAAAAGCTATTATTATCTGTTCATATTTCTGACATGAGTTTTTGTAATTATTTTGTAATACTGTTCACATAAAGTATTGTCATTATTTACACTTTTTAAGCTATTATTAATGAATTCATTTATTACTCAAATACAGATACTTTTAACTGTACAAGCATCAAGAATTATGAATAATTTCTTAAAAAAATACAAAATAATTATAAATTTTCTCTACATAAACATGCAGTTAGACGACATTCAATATTACTCTGAATTTAGATTCTTGTCACAGTCAACACTAACTGAACTAAAGCAATATATCTTGTTGATATATTCTTTTGCGCTCTCCGTTTATCTATAGTGCTGCTTGGAGAATGCGTCCATAGTCGGAAAACAGATTTAATTTTCTGGAAAAGATATCGAAATCTAATCTGAATTGATAGGTATTATAAGATTTCACGATTAAAATCGCATAAACCCGGATGTATAAATAAGCAAAGTGCCTTATTTGCTTTGATTCCGTCTGAAGACATACAAAAGTCACATATTATTTTCCATATACCACCAGGAGAGTCTGTCGTGAAATAAAGATCATCTAATTAGAGAACGCATTTATTATTCGGGTGATTTCTCTAAATGAAGATATTTCATATTATGCATCTATAATTTTTTTTTTTTGTTTGATTTACGCCTGTGAGACAACGAGTGTTTTCGATAACATCAAGAAATATCTGTTAATTATTTGACATTTTTTTCCATACAATTCCATGAATTGTGAATTTATTTGTAGCTCTTCCTGTCAATGATATCAATTACAATATCATTATTCTGTTTGATGTTAAATATGAAAGAGAGTAATACAGTTGCCATAAGGAGATTTGACATTTCCACGTCCATATGAGTAATATACAATAATTCACACAGAATTGCTTGTATTTTATATTTTAATATTGTTTCCCTACGCTACGTTAGGAAAGCAGCGATTCGTATACAGAAAATTAAGAGTAGGAAGATTGTTTCCTTTTAAATTTCAAGTGGTATCATCTGCTCCTAGCTATAAAAATATGTATTTAATATCTATTTTTTGCCTTAGTTTTATTTCTAATTTCTGAGTTTTATTTCTATTTAGGGAACTGAAAAGAAATGCACATCTAAGATAACAAACAAGCGTTTAAATCGGATTGCGTAATTTGTTTGTTTGCTTGTTTATGTTTAGGGTCAGATCAATCTTCATGGATCATTTAATGCCAAAAATATAAATATTTGTACAAAATTTCTTATTTTATTTTTTGAAGTTAATAATTGTTTAGTGATACAAGTCTTATTAATTAACCCATATATGGCGAGAAGTGGTGGATTCACGTTTTCTCAATGGTATCTTTGCGAAGGTGAATATAAGGAACCCAACTAGACTTGACTCTTCGAGTAATAATTCAGAGTCATTATAAATTACGTGACTCGCAAATACAAGTTTACATCACCCGGTATTGCGAAGCTCTCACCCACCTAGGTAGTCATCAAGCTTGACTTTGTTTAAATTCAGTGATCTTACGGGAAGCAGTGTTTCAAAGTGATGTGGCCGTAAGTCATATATCTTTGTAGATTCTGGAAAAAGTGCACAATGTGAAAGTCAGAAATAGTCAAACTCGCCCTAATATCAATGGTTAACGGAGCTAACGAGTACTTTTTTTAATCATTTCTCTACAACCAATGCCACTAGTACGCAGCGTTTACTGAAAATGAAAGTGAGGGAAAAGAATGAGTTTAGAGAAGATTGAGAAAATGACAAGATGGCGATTAACGTGCATTTAAATTTTTGAAGATTGTAGTTATCATGGAATCAGTTAAACTGAAGGGATTTCCTCATGTAGGAAGTTTTTTTTTTTTTTAATTTTTTTTAAGCATTACGCCCCGAGCAAGGCCAAGAGCAGATAGGAGTGATAGAAGAAAGGATGAGGAGAGGGATAGTGAGTAGATCAAGGTAACTGGAGGTGTCGATTGACATTGCATTTGAATAGTTGGAGATTATAGCTCTCAGGGAAACAGTAATTGGGAAGGGTGTTCCACAGGCGAGAGGTGCGAGGTATGAAGCTGTTGGAGTAGAAGAGACGGCTACATTTAAAAGTTTCTACAGTGTAAGGGTGAGAGCGGGATGCCAGCCTCGTAGGGCGCTTGAATTCATGGAGTCTGGGAACCAGTGAAAGCAGCTCATCGGAGCAATTACCATGAAAGTATTTGTAGAAAAGACAGAGAGAGAAGCGACGGTGAATCTGTGAGAGAGTGACTGTAGACGAGACGCCAGATCAGGGCCAATTACATTACATATCCGTCTCTGGATCTTGTCAAGAACTCCGAGGTAAACAGGTGCCCTAGACCATATATGGCAGCAATACTCCATGCAAGGGCGAATGGTTGATTTGTATATTTGAAGTATCGATTCCGGGGAGAAAAATTTCCAGGCGCGGTACTGAGAGCCAACTTTCCTCGCGGTGGAAGAAGCAATTGACTCAATGTATTTGTTCCATCTCAGGTCAGCAGTCAATGTGAAACCGAGCAGACGCAGAGAGTTGCTCTCAAGAAGTTGACTATCAGACATTCTAATGGCGGGCAAGGAAAGATCTCTATTGTGATTAATAGAGAGTAGTTTAGTTTTTGAGGCGTTAAAGTTGACCAGCCAATTCTTGCACCAAATAACAACCGATAGGAGGTCTATTTCAAGACGCACGGCCAGGTTAGTTTTGTCCGCGACACTAGAAAGTGCAAGAAAAGAAATTTTGGAGTAGATGTGGTCGTTACATTTACCTCATTCAACAGCAAACGGTTGTGATATACATGCCAGTCTAATAGCACGATTTAATTCATGTAATTGGGACACAATAACTACACGTTAAAGAGCCTTTAGTTATTAACTATGCTTAGCAGATTCGGAGAATATACAAAAATTTCCGGATGACCGAACTGAATCGAAAAAAATGAAATTTTAACTTGCGATACATACATTCAGCATGAGACGTCCTAGAAAACATGACCTGACAAGTGGAATTGTGGAGATTAAGCTGGAGAAGGGCAAACATTTAAGCACTCAAATCAAAATTGTACTTACTAATGTAGCAAATATTATATTGGGTTGGTGCATAATTATCAGGCATTTTTAAACTATATTTATTATGAAAAAAGAGACATAACAATTCAACAATAATCTTTTAAATGTATGATTATCAACACACATTTTTATAACCTGAAAATAAAATAATATTTTTTATTTAAAAAAAAGTAAACAAAACTATATTTATTAACAAATAACTCGCCTAGAAAAACGCCTGATAATTATGCACCAAATCCAATAGATTAGTTTGTCATGCACAACTACACAGAGAAGTGTCTCATTTAAGGGAATATAGAAAATTCTACAACCGCAGTTATTAGTTAAATAGTAGAAGTTATACCTGGGAAAATGATGTTATTGTCAAGAAATTGTTGATAACATATTCAATCGCAAAAATATATTCTTGAATACAAAAAAGGTTTCGGACTTAAATAAGAATTAAAGGTTAGATGAGGCGTAAAAAAATAAGACAGTATTAACTCAGTTACTATGAATCAACTTTGATAGAACTGTTGCACTGTTTACAATGTTTTGCTTGTGCTTCCAGCTTCAAAGTAAGAAATAATTATGAAAAGATCGATATCAGTAAAATTACGAATAAAGTTGAATTCAAGCTGAAGGCATGATTGCAAACATCAAATCAAACTAGCGGATTATTATTTTTTTATGAGTGATTTACTTGTATTTACATATTCTTATTTATATTGATGCTATGGGTGGGCCTCTGTACAATGGACGGTGGGTAAGAAATATTCTGGCAATATCTTATGTTATACCCACATCAGCCTTCTTCCTTAAATACTGGCAACGATCTAATCAATATCTTCTAAGGGAAAAAGGGGAAGAAACGGAGAATTATATTTCTAAAGTGATGGAATCCTGTATTTCTTGAGTGTTTATTTGCTTTTTTTGCAATGTACTGAGATGCCGGTTTTCATAAGGACTCAGTAGATAATCTTCAATCTTCGTTTAAGAACTTGTAATAGCCCCTTAGGCATCTAAATACACTTGCATAATACACGCGCACCTGCATACAAATATATATTTCTCTCTCACTCTCACTCTCACACACACACACACACACACATATATATATATATATATATATATATATATATATATATATATATATGGTTGGATTGATGTGAGTTTGTAGCCCTGGCTTTCACTCTAATATATATATATATATATATATATATATATATATATATATACAAACACACTCAAACCGACATTCAAGATATAGAAAAGAAAAATATATATATATATATATATATAGGACAGATACATACATACATATATACAAACACACACACACACACACACATATATATATATATATATATATATATATGATGAAAACAAGTAAATAACTAAATCGCATTAGGCGATACTTGTGTTTTCTTTGTGGTACAAAATATCCGACCTATTAAGCTGAGATATACCAAAGATTACTGACTCAATCATTGCAAAATTCAATTTCACTTTACAACTCGAACATATCACCTATGATTCATTCTACTCGAGAATATATGTAAACAAGTGTAATGCATGTTTTCTCAACTTAAAAACGACAATCTTAGAGTCAATCAAGTAGCAAATGTGGTAGCCATGATTTTAAGCTACCATCATAGCGATTTTTAAGCGCTGTTTAGATGTGGCACAAGGCCGAAAGTATGGAGCGCCCAGTGAGGATCGAACTCACTACTCAGTCGTAATTATTCTTGCCAGACACTCTTGCTAACCATTACACCACGCCGAGGTGCCCAAATATGTATATTTTAATCTACCATCATATTGGGAAAATAAGTTCCTCTCAGGCATAGACCAACCAGTTATTGTTAAGATTATCATAGGAGCAAACATGAAACATATAATGAATTCAATTATAATGGAATCTACATATGGGTCACTCCCGCATGTAAATCGTGGTGAATTACACTCGGGATAATCGCCGGCGATGCGCAAATTAAGATCATTTTCATTCTATACGAATCTGTCGTTTCCTTTGGTAATTTACATATACGCTAAAGTGGTATAAGTGAAACTGCTGTAATTAAAACCGTTCGACAGTTTTCTTGACATAATTTAGAAGTATACTAGAATAATCAAGAGTATATACTGTCAACAAACCTCCTGCATATGGATAGGAAATAATTTCAGTAAATAACAACAGCAAAATGGGATGTAAGACAAGGTGATAACTTTTCACAGGACTTATTCAACCTATACAGAGAGACGATATGAGAGAATTAGAAATTCTACCATAATTCATTATATTCGGTCAAAATGACATCAACATGAGATATGAAGATGACACATCTTTGATAGGAATATTTCCTACAGAAAATCTTGAAAGTAAGCAAGAAGAAAGGACTAACTATCGATTGCAAGAAAAAGAATGCATGGTTGTTAGCAGAAGGAAGAGCCCAGCATGCAAATTACAAATTGTAGATAACACAATCAAACAAGTACAATAATGTAAATGCTTGCGAAGTTTTTTTTTTTAACAGAGGATCGATAGTACGACATTGAAATCCGAAGTTGCATTGGCATAGCGAGAGATGCCTTCTAAAATTTATGCATAGTATTGGGAGACATAAACATTTCTTTAGAAACAAAGAAAAGAGTACTGAGCTGTTTTGTAATATCCGGCCAACTATGTGGCATTACCTGCTGGACAATTTCAAAGCTGATGAGGAGACTGAGGGAATATATATGTGGTTCTAGAAAAGGACGCTAGGAATACAAGAGAACGAACATATGATCAACGACGAAGTTTCAGAGAAAATGAAATAAAAGAACACTTATTTTTAACATCAAAATGATAGAGTTGAAATTTCCCGGGCACGTAATGAGGCAAGAATGTTTAGAAAATTTGACACTCACAGGGTTGATTGAAGGCAAAATGAAGAGAGGAAAGCCACGTATAACATATCTAGCGAGCTTGAGTAAATGGATATTTGGACACCGTTTAAATGTTATAAAATGGCAATGGTTATTAAGATAGTATAAAAAAACAGGATAATGTGGGAAGACATGATTGTCAACATCCTGAAGGGACACATCACATTGAAGAATATTAGTTTACTTCCTATACGATATATTTCAAAATATTATAATGAATAATTACTGTTTTTTTCAAAAATGAACTGGTACGAAAATAGTGCCATAAGACAGATCTATATGTGTATATAAAATATATGAAGAAAGCGACATAGTATGAAATCAAATACCCATCGAGTCGAAATTTTAGTAAATATATAATTTACGCTTAAAAATAAAACATTCCTACTTAGGAAAAAGGTATGTCTTTTCTTAACATAAAGTCCGATTTCAATTGCCTATTTTACGAAAATTTATAATTTTTCACTTGTAGCCAAATTCATTTTTATTCTTTTTTCCTCCATCACTGACAAGAGAATATCTACCAAGAATGGTGATATATTGTAAGAGCCTGGACGCAAATTTATCGTGGCTGAACTAGCGATCCAGACACTTTGGCAACATTTTCATCTCAGTGGATTATTTTCTCTTTTAATCAAATTAGCTTCCCATATGTCAGAATTGTGGTCAGTTTCGTTACAGTGAACAACCAATGTGTTTTGTGTGTTGTTATTTAAAATGTCCCTTTTGTGTTCATATAATATTTTGTTTAAACTTGCTGTTTCGCCAATGTATTCATTCTGGTAGTTCCTGCCGTTGATAGAGTAACTTCCTCATTTAATATTTTGCTCATTTTTTGCTTTATTCATTAAGATTTTGATTGTTTTAGATGTTGCTGTAACACATTTTATTTTGATTTTAGATAATTGTTTTTTCAGTTGTAGTTGTGATAGTGTTCAAAGGTAGAATAATATATTCTATTTTGGAATATTTTGTTTCGCATTGAATATAAAATATTTAAGGTATTGTAGGGTCTTGAATATATTTTAATATATTTCTCCTATTCGTGTAAATATTAAGGATTGCAAATTCTGAGTGCTCTTAAATAGAATCCAATGATCATTCCGGATTATATTTTTTTGTTATGATGGGAATAGCGGTTTATTAATTCTTTTTCGGTGGACACTAAGATTTAGGCTAATGTCTAAGAAATGTAAAGTTTGTCTTTTTCTTTTTCGTATGTGAAATTCTATCGTATGTTCGAATTTGTTTAGTTTATCTACAATATCCGGTAAGTTAGTGTTGAAACTTGACTAATGCATGGAATAATAACGCAACACAAAATGTATTTAGAACAAAATGTATTGAAACAAGAAAGTGTACACAATATTTACATATAGTCTTTTGTATATTCCTGGTAAGACCGTTCCTGGAGAATGTGTAGACTGAGTCGCAGTCGGGCAGAGTCTCTGGTTGAATCTCTTCCCTCTCTTCCCGGTACCAACCATATTTATATGGTCGGTACTCCACTATGCAAATTAGGTGGATCCTACCACAACAGTTAGTATTACGGGAATTTATTAATAAAGCATTATCAGTATATCAAATGTTGATTGTTTACGAAAACTGCGTATTAGTCTTTGCGACGGCGGTGTAAAAGATATATTCAAAAAGCAAGTCTTAATAAAGACAGTCTTAGGGGAATCAATCATACATGTCGAATCTTTTACATAGCTAGGTAGCGAGATGAATTTTACTGAAAAGAACTGTAAAAATTCGCATGACAAAAGTCTTGGCCACCTTGAATAAAATGCATTTAATGTGGACATCTGATCTACCAGACAACCTCAAACGAAACTTCTTTCCCGTATCTGCTGTGTCGTTTTAATGAATGGAGCCACTGCTCTGATATTAACTAAAACCCTTGCGCTTGATGTAAGATATACACGAATAATAAGAATTATATTTAGTAACTCTTGGATACAATATCCATCGGAATCACATATCTGTGGATCCCATCCATCGTATTTTTATAATCTTACGTGAATGCAATTCCTAGGACACTGCTGGCGAATATAACAAAAAGTTACGAGTTATCTACTGTCCCATAAACCTAGCCATGGCGTAAGAGGGAAGATCGCCCAACAAACACCTACATTCACCAACTATGTTATACTATATGATGTCACAATGATGACCATCCAACCTTGATGCTTGGCCGTAATGGCTGACTTGATAGTTTCATGATCCTCCGTGCTAATTCGAACGAATAATAAAAAAAAAGAAAAATGAATAGTCCTATTTACTGATAGAAAGGAGTTTAAGTCAAAGGGAATAAAGAAAGAAAGAAGATTTATGGATGTGCTAATGCAACTGCTATGTATATTCACGAACGTCACAATGTGCGCAGCCTTTCTTGTGTTAAAAACGCACGAAAATATCAGCATGACGTCGTTCAAGTTATACATTACTTACTTCCCTTTACTCCGAAACTGTATCTAAATATGCTGGATACAGATAGTTACGGTACAAATTGGCTTAATTTGAATAACTAATCACTTTACTTATAAAAGCATGAAGAGAAATGAATTACAATAAAACTATATTTGCAAAAATTATTGAACAGTTTTAAAAAGAATTTTGAAAATATATAAACATATTTTTTAAAAATATTTACTAATATATCATCGCATATATTTGTTGTTAAGATTTTACGTAATATATTATCTTACAACAACGGGATTATTATACTATTTTCGCCAGATATCTATCTATCTATCTATCTATCTATCTATCACAGTGTGTTATTTATTTATCTATCTATCTATCTATCTATCTATCTATCTATCTATCTATCACAGTCTGTTTCCTATCCCTCCCTCTCTTTCTCTCCCCCCTCTCTCTCTCTCTCTATATATATATATATATATATATATGTATATATATATATGTATGTATATATATATATATATATATAAATGTGTGTATATATATATCTATATATATATATCACAGTCTCCTTCCTATCTATTATAGCAATGCATATATATATATATATATATATATTAGCAATATATATATAAGCAATATATATATATATATATATATATATATATATATATATATATATATATATATATATATATATTATAGCACTAAGAATGTTTGCCTTATTTTATTTTAATGATTAGAAGTAAAAGCGAAAAATTAAACTAACACAGACGGCCGGTTTCGCCGTCACTCAATAGAGCAGGATTGAGGGATTATATATTGCATGAAAATAAAACATATAAATGATATGTGATATTAATATGGTTGGAATACAATTTAAATTGAAATCACATTCTGTGCTAACAGACACACCCACTGAAAACAGAGGGAGGGCTGTCTAGACCGAGTGTAAATTGTTTCCAATTGTTTCTGTATCTGCAATATAAAGCGAGCCGACTCAAGACGTTAAACGAGTCAAAGCTAAAGTTAGCGCCCCGGTTAGGGTATTTAATATGATACTCCGTGATTGATTCCATTTAAATTGAAATCTCATTTGGTCTGTTAAAACTAAACGAGATTTCTTTTCAAATTGTATTCCGCCTTCATTTATATTACATGCGTTTTTATGTTTTATTTTTTGCAACATATAATCCCTCGATCCTAGCTATTTTGAGTAAGGGTGAAACCAGTCGGCTGTGTTTGTTTTATTTTCGCTTTCCCTTTTCTTTTTAATCATGAAAAGTAAAATATATCTAAACATTTTTTATTTGTATAATAGAATTATGTATCCCGCAGAAAATTACGATATATATATATATATATATATATATATATATATATATATATATATATATATATATATATATATATATATAAGCAAATGTAATGAGAGCAAAAAGTATATAAATTCAAACGATCATAGCATTAAATACAAAGAGGGTTCAATAACAAGATAACAACTTTAATCCAAGCATAAATTCTAATATATCCAGTGAAACCGACCTATGTAATTGTAGGAGTCCTGATGAATGTCTATTATCAAGCAAATGATGAACGGAATCCGTTGTATATATGTGTTCGATCAATTATATGTTTCATCAATTGAAAACCCTGAAAACATTAAATTCTATGTTTGTTCCATTAGGAATGGCTTTACAAATTATTTTTATTCAAACATCTTCTTTTACTAATGCTAGCAAGCGTAATATAACTTCACTTTCTAAATATAACTGGGCATTGAAAGAAGAAAACACAACATCTAAAGTTAAAAGTATGATCCTCAAACAAGCCAGAACTTGTAGATCTTTCCAGTATACTTGTCTACAAGAAAAATGTGTATTATTATGATTTTGAATAATAGTCAAAGCTTTGAAACGGTCATTTTTGTAGACACTTTAAAGATATTACATTTCAATCTTGCCGAGCCATTAACATTATAATTCTCTTGTCTTATATATTATTTTACTTTCTTATATAAACTTATATTTACTGAGATATCTTAAATTAAGGTTCTAAATTGATTTTTACATGTAATAGCTTTAGATAAAAATAGTTTTATACCTATACTTACAATAAGAGTTATATAGTTTGGTAATATGTTTGTTTTTTGTTTTTGTTTTTTAATTAATACTAGTATTCTATAATTTATATGACTTTTTATTTATATCTTAAATTTTGAAATTAATTTTTATGTAATATTTTAAATAGTTCATTTATTTTCCATGTCTAAAATTTTTACTTTTTAAAAGAGTCTTTTATTTACATACTACAATTAATTCTATTATACAATACGTCTGCTTCTTTGAATGACGCCAACCTTTGATCGTTGCATCGTGTTTTTTTTTTTTTTATCTTAATGCTAACATTATTTCATTGCCTGGATTTTTATCAACAATGTCTTCCTTTGTTCTTTATTTTTTCTTTCTTTATTTTTTCTTTCTCCTTTTCTCCGTTTTTTTTTTTTTTTTTTTGTTTTCGTATTCATGCATATATTTCTCCTATTCGGTTTTCTATTCGTTTCTCCTCTATTCTTCTTTTTCCTTTTTTTTTTCTTAGGAGTTATGACGTGTTGTATTTTAATTTTTCTTAACTCTTATATTTCCCTTTCTTCTTTACATTTTATCATTTCTTATCCTCAGCTCTTTGCTTTTAACATTTTATTCTTCTTCATATTATCATGATTATTATTTTTCTTTTCCTTTCATGGAAACCTTATATATTTTTCTTTTCTTTTTATGGTATTTCTTCTTACGTCTTATTCTTAAGTGAATAATGAAAAAAAAGTGATGTTTTACGAGTATCATTTTTAAATAGAAACGTTTTTTACGATGTTTGTCCCTCACCTGTCGAGATGCGTTGCCATCCCAGCAAAAATCCATCTTTGTCGTGAGTACTTGTTTGTCCCTATGTAACATCTTTATAATATATATATATATTAATTATGAAATGGATAAAGTCCGACAAATATTTAAGACATTTTTTTATGTTTATACGTTCTTTTTATAGATACATATATTTAAGTAAATACTCTGTTTATAATAAACAGTAGTAACAACATTTACCATCCTGAATGTCCGAAATTTTTTTTATAGAAAATATGCGTCATCCGACAGGAATCGAACCTGTATCCTATACTGAACTATCATATAGTCTGAAGTGCCTTAACCGATTGGACCACAGATGAGCGTTCGGTCAGCCAGGTCGATTTTACTGTTTTTAAAAACAATTCTCTATAATTTTCTCTCATAGTTTCATATCTGCTCAATGCGTATCCAAATGTAAACAAATGACTTCATACATATTAAATAGACAAAGTCCGACAATTATTTAATACATTTTTTCATGTTTCTACGTTCTTTTTATAGATACAAATATTTAAGTAAATTCTCTGTTTATAATAAACAGTATTAACAACATTTACCGGCCTTAATTTCCGAGAATATTTTTTTAGAAAATATGCATATCATTAATGTTGTTAATACTGTTTATTATAAACAGAGTATTTACTTAAATATTTGTATCTATAAGAGGTATTTAAACAGAATGTTGTTGAAAAAAATGTTTGTAAGTGAAAGAAGGCGCTAAAAATAGTCGTGAACTAAAACTACATTTCACAGTTTACTAAATCATTAATTTGAAATCTGCAGCTGAATACATGCGAGATTATCAGAAATAAACTAGATAATATAATGTCCTAGCTGAACAGATGCAATATATGTGCTCTCTATATTTAAGAATGGATCAGATTTAACATTGTTTGAAATCAAATCGCAGCGTTCTTTCTATCTATCTTTGTGCATGCGCGCTTGGGTGCGCGTTCAACATTTTAAGTATTTTGAGGCTTTAATAGAATAAAATGTTATGTCAAAATTAATATTGGTGAAAAGAGAAGCCAATTTTAATTTCAAATCACTTGATATGGATAAAACTTCATTTAACGATAATTTTTGTCAAATTTTCGTATGATATTTTCTGTTTTATTTTCTGAGAAAAGGATGTATAACTATTTACATGATTTATATTCTGACCAATATTCCCACACATTTAACAATTGTTTACTTTAAAATAGGAGAATATATTTCTACTTCCTTCATATCTGCTAATTACTGGAACATCCAGCGTAATGTGGTCACCAATTATAATTGTTTTATATTCTAATTGAAAATTTAAATAGATGATTAAGGAGCAATAATTGTGTGTTGTTTTAATCAAATTGAACATACTTGCATACTCCGCAGACATACATTTATCATATAAACTGATACACACTATATATGGAAGTAGAGACATTATACATGGAGAAATAATTCGATAGCCTTAAATGGTGATGGGCAATTGATTACTGATTTGAAATATCCAATGCAAAATCTTCCAACTACCATTTCGATTAATGGAGAAAACGTGCCTGGGATATAAAAATGAATATGGAATTGGTTCTAAAATTTCTCATTTATTTCAGCTTCGGAAATTTGACCAACTATCTAGGCACCAGAAATTTATAACCTATCCTGGTTTCATTTCGACTATATATATATATATATATATATATATATATATATATATATATATATATATATATATATATATACACAGATAGATACATAGATACATAGATATAGGTATGTGTATGTAATTTTGTGTGTGTGTTTGTATTTATATATAAATATATATATATATATATATATATATACATGTATATACATATTTACATATGTATATATATATAAATGTATATATATATATATATATATATATATATATATATATATATATATATATATATATATATATATGCTTGTTTGTAAGTACTTATATATACTACAGTTCAAATGTTTGAGTGGAACACTGGAATTTTTTTCTTTAAATTATTTAAAATTTAGTTGTTTTGTGCTTTAAATAAGACAAAATTGCTATCCATGCTTAACAATTGAGACATGAATTATGTTAGATATTTAAATTATTGTTAAAAGAAAAAAAAAGCCTTTGATGATTACATTTTGCTCTCGACAAAATATCCTTCTTTAACCTTGATTATTGCATCCAAAATTTTTGACATTCGTTGCAAATTTTCTCAATATATATATATATATATATATATATATATATATATATGTGTGTGTGTGTGTGTGTGTGTTTGATATATGATTTCATTCTTTTCCCATTGAGTCTAAGAGCAATTTTTCATTTTTTTGCATGAAAATATTTCCCTCTTCTCTCAAGTTCCTACCATGTTCATTCTTGTGGTGACTTTAGTATTTTAAACTCTGGTGTATATTATTTAAACTATTACGTTGTTCGAACTGTTGTCCTCATCTTCGTTGTCATATTCACAACATTTTTGGTCATTTGGCTGAAATAAATTAATATGAGAACCAATAATATGGTGTGCTAGAGAAAAACAATAATAATATCAAAATTGTAATATGAGTTCTGGAAAAAAAAAAGGTAATGAGATATTAGGTTTTAAACCAAAAAAAAAAAAAATTAAGTTCATACATATGGCACAAAACGTCCTAAGTTCACTTGTGAGTTTAATACTTGGCTAGAGCAGAGGTGAACAAACTCTTGGAGAGTCGAGTTAAATGAAGCTAACTGATATTGGTACAACCGGAAGAGGCACGGCAAGTGGAACTACAAAATTCTACCCTGGTGGACAAAATAAATGCATCAATCCGAAACTCTAGTCACGTGAAGAGCGGTCGAAACTTCGTAAATATGGAGACAGTCAAAACAATGCAAATATTGTAAATAATTACATTAGCTCATCTAAAAAATATAGAAATATATTGTAGTATATATATATATATATATATATATATATATATATATATATATATATATATTTCGTGTAACAAGATTAGCTTTGCTTCGTCATATACATTTGAATTTGTAGGTCTGATGAATTGGATCGCAATTATGATTCAAATGTAATAAATTATAACCATGGAATATTGGTTTTTAAGCCTTTTTTATTACATACATACATTTATACATACATACATGCATACATATATATATATATATATATATATATATATATATATATATATATATATATATATACCTTTGTCAGTATATATGTATGTTTTTCCACTGTCGATAAGACAAATAATGACATAAACTTATAAAGAAATGAATAACTAAAAATTCTACAACGCTGTAAGTCTCTCTCTCTCTCTCTCTCTCTCTCTCTCTCTCTCTACACACACATACACATCATATGGGAAACATATCCAAGTAAATGTTTCCAATTTTACTTATACATTATCCATTTCGCTGGATTCTTATCTAATATATACAATACGCGGATAACGCACACACAATACACACACACATATAAGCCTTCTATATCTCCATGCATTTTCTTTCAATATTTTCTTAACCATAGTCAATTTTAGATAGGAAAGTATTAAAGCTAGGGTCAGAAAGGTGAAAGAAACCTATTTGTGTATTTAGACTTTTCATGGTCAGGTCATTGTCCTCGGCCGCATGCCTGAAAAAGTTAGGAAAATCTTCGACTCTTTTATTCCTCGGTTACTGGCCGTGAGAACAGATTCTACTTTTAGACTCGCAAAAGACGATATCCTTTATAGACTTTGAGCAGAGTAAGATTTTTCATGTGCAGCCAAACATTGATTTCCTGTGACTTCGTTTGTCGTCTAAGCGAACGGCCTTGCGATCTTGTCTCCTAGGTGATACTGCACCATAATATACGCTATGAATGCCGATGGTCTTGTCATGTTTGGTGAATGTGATAAAGAGCAACTTACAAATGGCCAGCTAAGATCCGGTTACACTGAAGCATTGACCGCTGAGGAAAACACGCTTGACCTGAAGCAGTCTTGCTATTTGTTTCTGCAAACGCACATAGTTTCCGTTACATTCTGTCATGCAGAGTGGGGAACCTGAGATGGCATACAGAAATAAACGAGTAAAAATATTCACTTCCTTTCATTCAATGTGCGCCAAGGAAGATATATTAATCTACACAAAAATTGCATGTCAAGTGCATATGTTTGCTATAAACAAACACGGAAATGACAAAATGAAAAATCTACATCGTCAGTATATTTGCACATATTAAATGTAGCACCTCCCCCACATATAATATATATATATATATATATATATATATATATATATATATATATATATATATATAGAGAGAGAGAGAGAGAGAGAGAGATAGATAGATAGATAGATAGATAGATAATATTAGTGGAAAATATACATATATATACAAAATATATAAATACCCATACATGTATATTTTTAGAAAAAAAAATTTCCGAGAGGAAGAATACACGTAGAACTCAATGTCAAGGACAGAGTAAGGATATAATAAAAAGGCTTAAACACTAATATTCCATGGTCATAATTTATTCCATTGGAATCGTAAATACGATCCAATTTATCAGACCTACGAATTAAAAAAGAAAACAGATCCACCCATCTCTCCTAAAATTCTCTCTGTTAAGGTTTAATATCCCTCCTCCTCATACTTACACTCTCTCTAAATTCTGTTTTTATTTCCGGAGTTGTTTTTTTTTTCTTTTTTCTTTTTTGAATTTGTAGGTCTGATGAATTGGATCATATTTACGATTCAATGGAATAAATTACAATTTGGAACATTAGTGTTTTAAGAATTTTTAAGATATATATATATATATATATATATATATATATATATATATATATATATATATATATATATATATATATAGGTGTGTTTATGCGTGTGTGTATAAAACGATTCTCATATAAATAAATATGTTTTTTAAAGAGGAATATGAATAAATACAAAATGAAAATGTGTGTGCTTTTGTGTTTGTATAAACATTTTTCATATAAGTAAAATATATCTGTTAAAGGAGAATCGGAATAAATAGAAAAAGAAGGATGTGTCTTAATCGACGCGTTTCCTCCTCTGACAGATTTTAACAAGGCAAATTTAAGGCAGAGGATTTTCTATTCATATATACACAAATCAAAGTTTTACCCTTATTCGCTTTAAGACTACTGAGAATCTAAAGACCCCAATACTTATTTGAAGATGAAACACACACAAAACGTGTCCAAATCTTTCAATTGCCTTAATATTTCATGCACAATGTTATAATAAAGGCATATAATATACCGGCAGAAAAAAATAATAATATTATTAACAATATCAATGAATTTAAATTAGATAAACGAGATATATAATATTGCCTACTGACACCGTAACATCTACTATGAAAAAGTAACCAATATATCATTAACAAAATAATTACCACCCACACCAAAATTATAATATATATGCTCAGAAAAAAATACTAATCAAAAAAATACTTCTGATGTAGGTATATATATAAAATACATCTCTTAGATTTTCTTCCCATTACATTGAGGAAACTTGGAAAACTCGAAAAAAAACGTGTCTATAGACACAAAAACTATATTATACAGAATAATTTATCAAATATATTACTTATACATAGAAATAAATTCAACCACAACTTTGATCTAAAGCATTCCGCAATTATTAAAATAAACTAACTTATTCCGACGGAAATTTCACGAGAATGCTGCTATCGAATCTTATCAAAACATAAATTTAAGCTACATATTTTTCCAATATCTCCATCCATGAAAGAATTACCTCTATCTTAACGAAACATAAGACTATAAAACTATAAAAAAAAATTAAAGAAATCGGTTAAATTCGCAAACACCGATTATTTAATATATATATATATATATATATATATATATATATATATATATATATATAAATTTTTTTATAAAAAATATAACATAAGTATGTTATAAATCACTACAAAAATAGCCATTTTGTTTCAACACACTCTGTGTCTTATCAAGTGATGATGTTGAAAAGAAAATAAATGGTTTTAAAAGTTTCAGATTAATTAACGATCCTACACTAGGGGAAACATTGTTACAAAAGCTAGAATAACCAATCAAAAAAACGAAGTATAGAAAGATTCAAAAAGCTTGACAACGAAATCATGTTATAATAGCTATTCAGATCTTTAAAATACGTGTAATATTAAAATAATTTATACTAACCAATAATTGTAAAATATATGATAAAATTTAATGTTAAAATTAAAAACTGGCAATTTTAAAATCCAAATTTACTCACTATTAAATTTCAAAACTACAAAATTATTGAGAAAAGAAACAATATATATGTTTATTCAATTCATTTCTTCATTGAAATTACGTTCGACAAGACGCTACAATATATCCGGTCATTTGACAATACATGTATATATATTTTTTTCTTTTCCCTTTCTTTTCCTATTTTAATGTGTGTGAATGTGGTCTTAAACTCACGCGCAAAACAACAAAAACACAATCAGATTATAATACATAAGCACCCAGACATAATTAGATACACACACACACACACACACACACACACACACACACACACACACACACACACACACACACACACTCAAAAAATGGGGGGACATGAACATTTCTACAGCCCTTTATGAAAAAAGGAGACGTAGAAACTAACACTTATACACATACACAGAGTTAAATGTGAATACACTCTACATACACATAGACACCGATAGATACACATACATACATCCACAGACAATGACATGACATAGACAATCAGATATCACAACCAATATATATATAAAGAAGAATAATTATTGTTTTAAGTTTGCATATTTCTGGGCTAAAGTACACAATATCGAGCATAGGGAGTTTGTAAATATAAAAGTGAAGATAAAGTCAAAACCCATAGACAATAGTCAGTTACCGGCTTAATATATATATATATATATATATATACCTACATATATATATATGTGTATGTGTACGCATATATATGTATGCATATATATATATATATAATATATATATATATGTGTGTGTGTGTGTGTTTGTGTGCGTGTGTGTGTGTATGTCTCTGTGTATGTTGCGAATAATTTTGAAATGCCTACAAAGTAAACTGTATCTCCTCATTCGACTTAATGCGGTGTTTATAATGTGACAAGCTCCGATTTCCTTGTTTCATTCAGTGGCTCTTTCTTTCATGAACTTCCCAAAAATGAATGCTGTCGAGTGAATGCTACCAAAATAGACATGTTTGTTAAAATGAGATGAAGACCAAGCGGAAGGACGGAATCATATAATCACCATAAATGACAATTCAAGCTGGGGAAACATGTGGCAGATTAGCAGAAGCTGATTTTGCGGTCATTTTTTTTCTATTTTAGGTATTCTCGTCTGTTCTTTTCTATTTTTTGGCCAGTATTCTCTCCTCTTAATAAATATGTCTGTTTTAATAGCATTAATTAAATCTTCATCAATTGGTTTTGTTTTCTTTTAGTCTAAGTGAATTTAATGTTTTCTGCAGCGTATTCAAAGCATACGCAATGAGATTGATGTCAGGCCCGCATTTCAGCTGGGCAATAAACTGCCTCGGAAGCAGTGTGTTATGCGTTTAATTGGGGACTTGTTGGATGCAAATTCCCCATTCGTTCATCTCAATCAACGGCGTTCTGTTTGTTAATCAGCTCCAGAGGTTCAGAGATTGCACGTCCATCTAATAACTCTTCAAAAATCACCTTTCCTATGGATATTGCAATGATTTCCAAGAAAAGCTGCGGAAATTGCTACATATGTATCCATTTTGCCTACGAAATGATACAAATTCAATCAGTTTTCAGCTCTTTTCTACCTAGTAGGATAAATCTACTATTTTATTTCCTCCAAAAAACCTGTTTTATTTTATATATATATATATATATATATATATATATATATATATATATATATAATGAACATTGATGTCAACGCTCAAAGGCGACATAGTGTTTCATGCATGATGATTGCGTTTAGCATGAAATAGCCTGTCACCAGTAAGTGTTGACTTCAATGTTCACTTTTATATTTACGTACGCTCTATCTCTGATATATACTACTTTATCCCATAAATATAGCACATATAGATTATATTCCTTTTATATATATATATATATATATATATATATATATATATATATATGCATTCTTACATTAGAACATGTAAATATCAACTAGAAAATTGTACATAATTGTGAATACTTGGTCTAATGTAACAGTGCATAATAAATATTATATATTAATACTAGTTTCGAAGACAGCCTTGGTGTGAATTGACGTTTTGAGCGTTGAAACCTTATTCTTCATTTATTTACATTTATATATATATATATATATATATATATATATATATATATATATATATATATATATATATATATATATGTATATATATACACATATACACACACACACATACACACACATATATATATATATATATATATATATATATATATATATATATATATATATATATGTTCGCATATGTGAGAAAGAAAGACAACAAACTGTTAACATTATTAACAATAACATTGATGATATTTATTACATATTAGCATTTGAACTAAATTGAATCACAACCGCAAAAAAATTTAAGTCAAAATCGGTCTTATTTCCAAAATGGCTATCATTTTATTCCCGTTTTCTTGTTCAAATTTTATTAAGCGGCCAATTAATTCTACGTTATTACAAAGAAACACCTGTATCTGCTTTCGTTTTAATTATATATTAATTATATACACACACACTCACACGAATATATATATATATATATATATATATATATATATATATATATATATATATATATATATATATATATATATATATATATATATATATATATATATATATATATATATATATATATATATATATATATATATATATATATATATATATATATATATGCATATATGCATTTAATAATATATTAATGCTTTCCCTTTTAATATTTTTAATTTCATGTAACTAAAGAACATTTCACGTTTAAATTTGCCTTGATAAATTGAATTGACGAAACGCGTCGTCAGAGACTAATAATAATTTTCCATTTGTTTCTTTTTTATCCACACACACATATATATATATATATATATATATATATATATATATATATATATATATATATATATATATATATGCATACACACATACACACACAAATATATAATATATATATATATATATATATATATATATATATATATATATATATATATATATATATATATATATATATATATATATATAGCGTGCTATGTGGAAATTACCGCCATTTTATATATTTACCTTCGCGCATGGGTCTCTTTTTTTTTTTCTTTGATTTGTCGACTGCACCGGATAGTAGGGTCAGCTGGACACCGTCTATCAGAAACAAGGCCTACATAACGCATTTCATTCCACTATAAAATTGAAACCGACATGCTGTTTTGTTTCACATACTTGCTGTAAGCTGCAGTTCAATCTTTTGTTTTGGGTGTCAATCTCAGAAGATTGAAGACATTTGGAAAGAGTTCTGTGAGGCTTATTGTGTTTACGAATCTGGTTTGTGTGATCAGTAGTGGCATCGACGTTATTCCTCCATTCGTCTTCCCACAGGTCTTCAACACGTATGCCTACATCAAGTTTTTATTTGAGTATTGAATGTCAATATGATGATTAATTACATGATCATTGCCCCATTTTCTTATATATACTACCTATTTTCACTGTTTCTGTTGGTTTGTCACAGTTCTTTCTTTGTAATTGTCTAGAGAAACAATCTATAGGGTTTCATGTAGGATTACCTTCATTAGTATTGCTATCAATGTCTGCTCTATATTTACGGCTTTGCTTCATACTAACCAAAGTCCCACGAACAGAGACCTGGTCGCTCCCAACCTTTAGTCAGCATGTATTTATAGTACATTACACATTTGAAATAGGTCGACCTCTTAAAAATATTTTGAAAAAGACCGTAGCATATTAAGACGTTTGAAATACTGATATGCCTTAATAGGCAGGAGGAGAACACGGTGACCTTTGTGAAATGAGCTACAAATAATAGACAAAGTGTAGAAGTGATGTATAAGAACACTGAATTAATCTTTCACACGTAGTCAGTTCGTTTGGCTCAATGAGCAAGTCGACTCTCGACCTTAGTAACACACGTTAATTAATCAGAAATCCCACGGACATGGTGGCGCTCATGAAATTAAAGTTGGCTGTCAGAAGTTTGGCACTATGGTCTGAAAATTTAGGCATAGGAACACATGTAGGCAAAAACCAATCATGCCGCGTCGAAGGTTGGTCTTTGGATTTGGGTCCAAAGTTGTAAGACACGATGATATTCTGAAAAAAAATATGTTTCCCCCGAAGAAACCTGAATCTTGGGAATTAAGAAAAAAACACATGATCTTCATACATAGAAAAGTGTATAGAGTATATTACAAAATAAAAGGAAGAATACTGAGACATGTGTAGACATATCGGTTAATATTTTGCTAACATACATACACATTAAAATGGGTCAATCGAAGTGGTTTGGGAAAATCCTTAGATACGTTCTAATTTATCGATACCCCTAATGCATGATGTTGTACTAAAATATCTAATTATCTTTATTGACTGGTTTGTAAAATGGAAAATATATGAGTAAATTTGAATCCTATAAAAAGTGGTAAAACCCTAAAAAGTAGTTGCAAACTAAACGAAATGGATTGAGTTTATTTCGGGACTCATCGGACACCTGGAAATTATATTATTTTTTATTAAGTGATTCTAAAACTTCACTGTTTCATCCGGGTTCATAATTATAATCAAGATTTCGTTTGATTTTCACATGTCTACCTACATAACAGTCCATCAAAAAGAATATTATTTTAGTCTTCAGAAATCCTCTTAAAAAACGAAACACGTTATATATATATATATATATATATATATATATATATATATATATATATATATATATATATATACTGTCTTTTTATCCTTAGCAATGTAGATAGTAACAATATGCTGAAAATATTTGTATATGGGAAGATATATAATTGACAACAATATGTTATCAAGCTGAATAACTTTTGTAGCGACATCTAATTGAAAGGTTGCAAGTATGAGATAATCCTGTTCATCGCACACTCACAAATATAGACACAGAGACATAAACACGCAGACACAAACACACATACAATATGTATCAAAATACTTTTACACACTTTAGGAGTACGTCCCTCGCAAACATCAATGACAAAATTCACATAAAGTTATGACTGCAAGTCCATCGTTTTTTAAATATTAGGTAAAATGTTTAAGGTAAACTCTGTTAAATGTACAATCCAAGTGTGTATATGCATGTATGTGTGTGTATCTACATATATATATTTATATTTGGTATGTTTACTTTTTTAAGTAGTTGATATGCTTATGCTTGCTTCTGTGAGTGCATATGCGTATGTGTGTATATGTGTAGATAGAGAGATATATGTATATGTATATATATATATATATATATATATATATATATATATATATATATATCTGTGTATATGTTTGTCTATATGTTGGCTTTTCTGCACTCCTGACTGTAGTGATGTATGTGTGTATACTGTACACATATTTTTGCAGGCAGTTCTTATTTTCTTCACCTAATGTACAATTAGGCGTATATGTGTTTAAAATTTTCGTTTTTGATATATGAGATGGTGTTATTTTTATACGTATATATCTATTTAAATGTATGTTCTTTACCTATTGTTTGTTTCTCAGATCTATTAGACCATAATTATCTATATATATTGGCCCGTATATGTTTTAATACGTGGTTAGAAATCTTTTAATAACACCTTCAACTTCGCATATTTCTTTAGTGTTATATCAGAGTGTATATGTCAATGTATGTGTGTATATGTACGTATCTTTTTAGGTGGGTTTGTATAGTAAATTGCATGCACATTTCATTGTGTATGTGTGTAGCTTATTGTTTTCATTTTTATTGTAAAAGACCGTGCAAATATTTTCATTCTCGTCACTTTTTTTGTGTATGTATATATCTAAATATGTCTGCGTGCTTATGTATTATAATCTGATTGTGTTTGTATTGTCTTTCGCAAGATGTCATAATCCCATGTATACACTTGTATCTCATTAAGTTAAGGACAGTCGATCCTAACGTTTATTCCAACGTAATTTCAATATAAACAAAATGAATAGATTAGCATATGTATTTTTTCTTTTTTCCTCAATAATTTTAAAATTTTAAACTTAATATAGATTAAATTTACATTTTTGAAATGAGTAGTTTTTAGTTTTAATTTCAAATTTTATCGTACAATTTAATACTTATTGTTTAGAATAAATTCTATTTTAATATAAAACTAATTTTAAAGCATTTAATATTTATTATAAGCTTACTTCGTTGTCAATTTTTTTGAATTCTCGCATACTTGTATTTTGATTGGTCATTCCATCTTATGTAACAGCGTTTCCCCTTACGAGGGTTGGTTAATTAATTTGAACCTTTTAAAACCTTTATTTTACGATCTACATTCAACATCATCACTTGATAAGACACCAGAAGTGTTGAAAAAACGACTATTTTTGTACTGATTTTATAACATATTTTATATTTTAAATATATAAATTTTAAATATATATATATATATATATATATATATATATATATATATATATATATATATATATATATATAACATCTTTAGTGAAATAGTTTAGACATTATTTGACTATGGTGGTTTCGATTCTTTCAAGTTCACAATTAATTTCTTGTTAGCTGTGGAAAATTGATTAAGAAAAATATCAAAGTTTTCTTTCAAATATTTTTTTCTCAGTACTTTAAATCTCATCTGAGATAATCTTCAGGGGGTTAAATTGCTTGTGGATGCTTAACCTCCGGTGGTCTCAGTTGAGATTGAATGCACTTGGGAAAACCAAAATAGATAGTTCAGTCAGTGTTCAGCTGTGTTTGTTGTTCCTGTATCATCGAGCAAAATTTACTATGCTTCTCTGACCTGCCTGCGTCACTGATACATACACTTTCTACATAGCATCTTCATCATCGGCCATATTTGCTAAGGTTAGAATATACAATAGGAGATGTAGAATGATTTAGAGGATTGTTCACTGCTTCAGAATCGACTGACTCATCTTCAGCGAATATTATAACATGAACACCTGCAACGTCCTCTATTGTTCGGCAACAATTATTTCATCTTTTCTTCAGAGTTTCCTTCTAGAAAGTTTTATTTGGCACAATACGCCATTTACATGTTGCAAGCATAATGAGTCAAACTGACACAACTTTATACTGTATTAAGCACAATATTGCTAGAGGCATTATACTTCAGTTATATCGACAACCAAGGAGAGAGGCGAACACCGACCGCCGAACAATGTTTAGCACGCCAGCTTTATACTTCAATCGAGTTTTTAGGAGTCTCATACTTTCTATTAGCTACGTGACCTTTTCTGCCAGAGACAAATCTGAAGTGCACTAAATACTATTAAACCTATTCTGACACATGCGTAATTACTTTAAGCATGAAAAGGATTCACAAAATTATTCCATTTGTGCATCTACCTGCATTGTAATTTGGAAATCTAATAGATGCGAGGTCGCTTAATTGTGTAAAGTCAAATTATTTGGCTTATGTAATAATAGCTGGCCACTCGTATTCGAGGATAACCGTCTACTTGGGCGGCTAAGCAATCCCTATTACAGACACCTGCTTAGAGACAACATGTGGTTTATTCTGAAACTATGCAGAGCAGACATTAGGTAATGTTTCTGGGATATAACGTTTTGTTGTTAACAAGTATATTACGAATTGTGTCCAGTAGGTCTCCATGAATATTTAAATGAGATCTGAGTCATGATCAGAAATGTGTAAAGTGAGTCTGCGTGTCAAACAAGTTGTAGTATGGCCTATATAATAATTTACGAATTTTGATTGATCAAGAATACAATTCCTTAATGCGCATTTAAAATCGTATTTAAATTTCGTAACATACTTGTTAACAACACAAATATAATAGCATCATCTACATGCAAACGGCTAAAAATAATGGAAGTCTTATTAATAAAACAAATCAACAGTCAAAAATATCAACTATGAATATGGACACAATATCTTGACAGTGTTTTTAAAAATGAAAACATTGTAGCAAATGATTTCTTATCAAAGAGTTAAAATATTCATTCTGCAAAATGGCTAAATGTCTAGCCGAATGCGCTCGGAAAAAACGAACATTCGGAGAGTTTTTATTAATTTATAAACTGACATGAAAAAAATGTTAGATTACATGAGAAATTGTATAAAAAAACTTAATCAAAGTGCCTTGTCTGTCTTACTATATATATATATATATATATATATATATATATATATATATATATATATATACTAAAATAATGAATATTAATTGATTGTAGAAACCCTGAAAATTGCGATTTGAATAATAAATGCCGCATATAATCTAGGTTATTACCGATGCACGAACTCATCCATCAAGAATCCAAATATTGAAAAGATATATATAGGATCCACGAACAATGAATTTAAAATAAGGTGGAGTTTTCAAAAAAGCACCTTAAATAATATTAGAAACATAAATTAGGCATCCCTATCTAAATATTCTTGGCATTTAAAAGAAACAAATAAAACACCAAAAGTAAAATGGAACAAGAACTTGTAAAATTTCGAATGACCCATGAACTTTAAGCCTACATGAAAAGGTACACATTATTAAGTTTCTAAAGACACACACACACACACACACAAACATATATATATATATATATATATATATATATATATATATATATATATATATATATTTCTTAGAAACTTAATAATGTGTTGTTTTTCATGTAGGCATAAAAAATTCCTAATTATCTGAATATTGAATATCTATTTATTTCTAAATTAATATACAACCCAGTGTGTATGAAGTTTTTTTATTTCTTAATATTTTTTGTTCAATATATATATCAAATAACTTAGAAACCGCATATATGTCCGTTAGCGTATATACACAAGTAAGTGAATAGATTTATATACACAATTTAATTTAGGCTTAAACAGAATTGTGTCTAATGAGGTTAGACAGAGCTCGGAATTATATATTAATAAATATACATATACCTACTTTCAAAGTGCAACTTAAGTTTCGTTGTCCTACCAACTCATCAGACAGAATTATATTTTATGATTTTAAAAATTATATATACAGGGTCTCATGGAAGGAACGCTAAACAAAACGCAGATTCAAAGCACAAAGTTAAAATAAAGTTAATATAATATTGGGTTGTAAATACAGGATATAGTGTGTTGGTAGGTGACTATTGTAAAAAAAAATGAAAAAAAAACAACATTAAATCTAAAAGAATAACACCTGTTAAACTGTTATGTAACAATAGAGGTTTAAATGGATAATGCGGGTTAATCAATATATATGTATACATACATATATATGTGTGTGTGTGTGTGTGTGTGTGTGTGTGTGTGTGTGTGTGTGTGATTGTATTATGTGAGAGTTGGAAACATGCGTAAGAAACATGACTCTGCCACTGAGGTTGTTTAAGGTATTACGCTAAGTACATATGCTAATACCGGGCTCACTTTTCTCTTCCTTTAGATGTTCCTTTTTTTATGTGCCGTGTGCCCTAAGGACGCAGGCGTTTATGGTTTGCCACAATTTCTTTTCCTTTGCTTCTCTAAAGAAATTCTCTGTTAAATTATCTGTTATTTCTCCCAAACCGCTCTCCCCCATACAGTTACTCATATTCACTAAATATGTTATACTTTATGTCACTTGTACCGATTGCATTAAATATGTAATGCGAGTATCAGATTTTCTTCTACTTAATCATGTGGGCCAGTAATTTCAATTGTCGCTTCTTGATGTTATGTATAAATTTCCATTTTGTTTTCCTTTTCATTAACAGCTCGTCTTTTCTCATATGTTCGGTACATATTATGCACGTCATATTTCTGTTACATCAAGTAAGAGAGTTCAGTACTATTTTCTTTGTTTTCCAAGGAAGTGTATCTGTCACTTGAAACTCTGCTGAGCTTTTAGAATGCAAATTTGGCTAACCGAATGTGTCTTCGGATTTCAGTGTTACACATTCCTTCCTCTGTGAGAACATTTTCATGATGCTTAAAAATATTGTCATTGTTTTTTTTTTTTGTTTGTTGTTTTGTTTTTTTCTGGTGTCTTCGATTTGTAATTTGCATTTCACGCTCATCCTTTTGTTAACAATCATGCAATTTGTCTTCTTGCAGTTTATGCTTTCCTTCACAATATTCTGCAGGAGCATTGCTAGTTTTTTCCTCCGTATCTTCTATCAACTCGTTGTCACCTGTATAAGTTCATTTCGTAATATTTTATCCGCCAACAATGATTCCTAGTCGGACTTCTAGTTGTAACAGAATTTCCTCGCGGTTTGAATAATTATTAGGAGTAGACACATCTTTGTCTTACATGTCTTTCTATTTTTGTATATCATTTGAACACACAAATTCGAACAGATATGTGAGGCGTACTTAATCGAACGCCTTTGCTTAATCTATAAAACACAAGTCCACATCCTTCTACCTTAGTATTGGTGTTTCTGGTAGCATTCTGATCATAAATATCACGTTCGTTGTTCAACGGTCTTTGACGAACCCACGCTGTTCTTATCAAATTTCTGCACCGATTCTGCTGTGCGTTCTGTTCAACAAGATTTGGTTGATAAGTTTTGTTATATGGCTCATTAGACTGATTAGTCGATGGAATTCATATCTGTTTGCATCTCGCTTCTTAAGCAGTGTCACGAAAATAGATATACTTATGTCTTTGGGTGTATCAGTATTTTGTAGATTTCAGTTATTATTTATGTCATCTCATCTATAGATACCAGCACTTCTGGCACTTTTTTCTTTGAAACATTGCGCCAGAATTTGAACAGAAAGAAGCTTTGTTTCTGTTCAAATTGGCCACTGGAATATCCACTTCAGATTTTAATATTAAAAATTAATATTAAAGTTTAATATTAAATTATAATAATATAATATAATATTAATTTTAATATTAAAATTAAACTTTGAGTTTCCATTTTCATTTTATCTCTCGTATTTGCTTTTAACACTATATTTCTCGTTCAGATTCGGGTCCTTCAAGAATCTTTAGAATTGCAAATTGGGTGCTGGTTTAGCTCTCTTCAATTCCTAATTTCTAAGTTTTTATATAACTGGACGGTAACCGATACCAACAGTCGGCACTTGGATAGCTTTTGCATTTGTACAACGATATTCAGTAACATTGTTTTAATATTTATATAGTCGATTTTGTATTTTTGTTGTTTTTTCTCCTCCTTGGTATCTTCATATCTATATTCATCTAAGTGTTCTTGAAATTAAATACTGGCTACTACCTGGACATTCGCCGTACACCATTCGGCCCATTTTCTCCTAGTTTATTACTGGTTCCTAGTTCGAATTTGACATACCTTTCGTTTCCTTCCTTATCATCCAGGGCTCCCATGCCTTCCAAAATAACGTGTAACTCATTCAGGATTCTGACAGCAGTTTATTACCACTCAACCGGGATACAGAGAGCGCAGCTATATAAATATTCTGGAACAAAAATTCCCTATAATACGACATAGGCGTTCAGGATTTATAGATTCATTACGGTCAAGAAGTGCTCATCGCCGTTCCAACTACCTATCTTAATCGTGTACTTTTTGATTGAGTAGCTTTTAGGTTTTATTTCTACCTTCTATCGTAAACCGACACCAACCGCGTGCTGCAGTGTAACTTGATTGTGAAACAGCCTTCGTTTAGGTCACCTTTACTAGACCCTCCCCTTGAGGTACGGTTTAGCAATGACTTAGTGAAAGCCACTCAAGACTACGCTGAAGCATATTCCCGTCCGGTCAAAAGTTTAGCGACATTAGATTAAGTCTCTAGCCGACCAGGTGTAAATTCGTAACTCTTTGGTTCCAGCCGGTTATGACTACAGACTTCGGCACTCATTCAAATTCATAGCACGCTATTAAAGAGGTGTCTGCATTATAGACATCAGTGCTCACTGTTTGGGGTGATAAACATATAGTCCCTTCTCCATCCCCTCAGCTACATGCCAAGCCGAAGCAAGATAACAGAAAATTTACGGGGATTCGTCGTGGTATTCTTATACAGTTTAACCTCGTAAATACGATACCCATTTATGGCAGTAACAAACCCTGAGAGAAACCACTGAAAACAAAAGAGAGCTTTGGAATGCCCTTCCTCTTGATGGCTGCTCGCTCGGGCGGAGTAGCCTTAACACATACAAGCATAAATATATACACATGCAAATATACATACATATATATATATATATATATATATATATATATATATATATATATATATTATACAGACACAAATACACCTACATAACCATATATATTCACATACATAAATATACATATTTACAGACACACACATATATATATAGTATCCAGTGCTTCTTCAAACGCAACACTTGCTACTATTACTACGCTAATATTATTTGTTAAAAGATAAGTAAACTACATATAAAGAATAATAAATAATAAATTCAATTATACATAATTGTTAAAAGAAACAATACAATATAAACAATAGCAATTGAAATGTTTTCCGTCAAATTTTTAAACATATAGATAACCATAATTATTCATGCAAATATTCAAAAAATGCATAAGTAGAATGTATTAATTATTCATAATATAACAATTGGTATTAATATATATATATATATATATATATATATACACACATATATATATATACACATATATATATATATATATATATATATATATATATATATATATATAATATAAACTGGCTAAATAAAACTTGATTTATACCTCGGAATAACGTAAAAAGTAAATAGTATAGTGTTAGTAAAAAATCGGATAAACAAATGTTTAGCTAAAATAAACCTAGAAATGCTTCCCAGACGAATAACGCTTTACTAAATAAAATTAGGTGCACCTATTCCCAAACTATATTTGAAATATATATTAGATTTCATGCTATATATGCGTGGAAAATCATTATTAGAAATGAAAAAAAAATCACTGTATATTAGTATTCTATTTGGATAGCTATTTTCTTGCGAATATTAGGCTTTTATGCCCACTTGCATTTCTGATATGGTCAATTTTGAGGTCAATGTTTCAATAAGTACACCGAAATAACAACTGTTGTTTGGATTAGGCGAAATAGTTTGATAGTGTATGACACAAAAAAAACCTGTTGGATTTCCTAGATAGCCATGTCATACTTGGGAAGCATATTAGATTAACCCAGGAAACACTGTTCATACGAACAGAAGATGAATTCGATAAATAGACAAAATTAGAAAGGGTTGTAAGGCAAATATGTGTATTCATACTAGATGTGTTCAAACTATACAGTGAGGTGATTCTCAGATAATTAGAATTTCAATTTTGGCGGCCACAATCTTAACAGCATAGGTATGCTGATGACACACAGTTAATAGCAAACACATAACATACAGGAAATCCGACTGGGAGTAGTCAAGTTAAGCTAAAAGAAAGAGAAAACATCAATTGTCAAATGATAGAGGATTGTCAGCAAAAAGGATATATCAATTTGAAAATAATTACGTATTGGAGATGTAAAAAACTTGGAAGCCTTTTAACAGAAGACGGAAAGTACAATACAGAAATCGGACGAAGTATTGCGATAGCGAAATATGCTTTGAAAAGAATAATCAAATTATTAACAAACAAAAACATTTGATTGTAGACGAAGGGAAGTATATTTGACTGTAATGTAAGATTAATTCTCCTATTTGGCAATGAAAAGTAGAAAATCTCATCACAGATCAATAGGGGACGTGAAGCAATAGAAAAGTGTTTCTGCAGTAGGATGGTGCGAATATCACGAACAGACAATATAAACAAACAAATATTTATGGAAAATGAAAAAAAAGGAAACATAAATTTAACTCCAGATTCACGTGTATTTTCTATAATGAGAAAACAGGGGTTGGGAAATTTGAAAGGATATTTTAAACGCAGAGGTTGGGTGGAAACAGCATATAAGACTTGTAGTGTTCCTGGAAAATATTTTGCAGATCAGGGCCTGGGAGACATAGCGAAAATATAAAATTTAATAATTGCTAAAAGGTCATGAAAGTGTGGAGAGCTATGATCCCCAAAGTCTTGAAATAATAATAAAAAAACGAAGAAGAAGAAATAGTATTTTTTCATTCATTCTTTGAATATTATATACTACCAGAGTTGGTAAAATGTTAATGTGTTTTACCTTATTCCATAAATCTACACCATGCACGTATACAATATTATATACAACATACTCAGCTGATAATGAAAACATTTCAATCAGTTTCCAACAGTCGTTATATATCTGATTTCTTTAGAAATATTGGGGCAATTTCTCTTGTGCATTTACCCTGAAATGTTGCGTCTTCTATGGATTAGTAGTTCCACAATTCATCATTTTCTTGGTGTATTGATTCCATATCAGATATATGCTGTTGTACATTGTCATTTCGATAGTAAAATTCGCTCCTTCCTCAATTGAAAAAGAATGGTGACGCAATACACGAATCTCACAGGAAATGACATCCGTCATACCCTTTGTTATAAATGTCAATCTTTTGTCTTCAGAGTTGTTTTCAGAACTGTGAAACTACCAAAATTTTTAACAGATATAGATGAAACTGATACTGCTTAATGAAATTGAAACACATGCACTATTAATATAAAATGAATCTAGATTATAAATATGTTAACTGGTAACACGTAACCTATATGATATTGTATTATTCAGAGTAGTCTCGGAATATCCCTGCTGTATTTTGTTTAATAAAGTATCAAATATACATTTGCAAATATATACTGCATAGATATTTTACTGTCAACTATCTCTTGATTCATATCTTGTGTAACTTCCTCGCAGTTATTTATCTTATAAGAAGTGAAGGTCTTTAGTTAAGGGTCTAGAATATTTCTTCCTTGGAGTATCTCTGAGTTACCCGCAATTTAAAAGCATAGTAAGCAGTAGAGGATTTTGTAGACGAATGCCTGCGATCGTTTTGTCATAATCAGCTCATGTTAGATTTACACTTTCCAGAAATGTATCAATGATTTATACAGTGACAGTCTTGAGCACACTACTAAAATGCCTAGGAAATATAGCCATTAATAAACACTATTTTAACAAATGATAAATTCACAATATAATCTTCAAAGAACCGCTGAAATACTGTTCACAAACTGTAGCAGCTAGATTATGATTTATATTTGTCTTGTTTTGAACAAATTAAGTTTAACTCGACTAGAATTTTGTAATCAAATAATTTAGATGAACATTGAAAAAAATATACAATATCGTTGAATGAACTTGCATAGGTCTCACTTACAATACATTTCAATATGTTTTCATTGTTTATCTGTAGTGAAATCTATGAATAATGTTTCGTGCTAATTACTTACTAAACAATTTGACGGATCACTTCAATCTTTTCAATATATATATATATATATATATATATATATATATATATATATATATATATATCTGTATCTCACTCATTAAAACCGTTATTTAACTCCTCTCTTTAAAACTTCTCTCTGTTAAATTTAAATCCCGACCTCTACCCTTAGGCCTTCCTGTTATTCTTTGTTATGTTACACATCTCTAGAGATTTCACACATTTCCCTCGCACACTTTTTTCGCATTCCCACACATACACACTCACTAAAATTTGGTTTTTAATATCCGGAGTTATATTTTCCGATTTCTTTTTGAATTTGTAGGAACATTAATGTTTGAGCCTTTGATATTATATATATATATATATATATATATATATATATATATATATATATATATTGACCACATATATATATATATATATATATATATATATATATATATATATATATATATATATATAATGTTTCCTCTCAAATTCACGGGACAACTTCTTAGTGCATTTACAAGACTGTATATGAAAGATTCTGTAGTTGTAGCTATTTTTTTATTTTCCAAAGGATTTTTAATAAAATACAAATAAATAGTAAATAGATATAGATTGTTCAACTAGACATTAAGCAACCATATCCATCCATATATGCATTTAACCGATAAAAATACAGTCTTTTACTAACGCCTGATGAGATGTATTGATACACATCGAAACATGAGTGCATATGTGTATCTTTTTTGGACGTGTTTGAATGTAATATCCTATAATATATATATATATATATATATATATATATATATATATATATATATATATATATATATCGTTTTATTGTTTGTGTGTGTGCGTGCATATGTGTGTGCATGTTGAAACTGTCCACAGTTTATTATATCGCTATTTTTCGCTGTCTTTTTGTGGCTTCAATCATTAAGATAAAGCATGAGCGAAATTCAAACTTTATGAGCATGGTTTATGCAAATTTCTTTTTATGATCAACCTGACAACATATATACAGGAACAAAGTATGGGTACAACATTGTATCCCCTTTAAAATTATTTTATGGCTGGCATAAAAGATAAATAGTCCGCGAAATATCAAATCAATTATATATTAATGCTGTTTTCTCTTTGGAAAACGCAAATGTTTTAACGCAAATCGGTTAATAAATTTACAAATTTATCTTTCATACAGAAATTATTTTCCTAGAAAATCACGTTAACGACTCAAATAATCACAATCATGTTATGGGTTTTTATGCTAAAGAAGCCTCCCATATACAGATTTGTATTGCTAACTACACAAGTGAATGACCTTATCTATAGAAAAATTTATAAATTCTTCTGTATAATTGTCAATAAAGGATAATGAAACAGAAAAAATCAACAGAATATTTCTTAATTGTCTCTGAAACAGTAACCTTTATTTTTAAATTCACATATAAACATGGTGATCATAGACAGAAGAACAATAGAATATGTTTTGATAATCAGATGGATTCAAAAAGCAAACAGTATAATATCGGTATATGATCTTTGACCCTTTGACACATTTATTAGGTTCGGAAAATAATGTTCGAATTTAGAATCAAATTTTATTCCAAGATGAATGTATTTAAAGTGTCAAACTAGAAATCCTAATATTCTATACATGCCTGATATTGATTTACATGGTTAAGTGTGAATTCATGATAAACCTGCAATGTTTTGGACGTCAATAAATCTTTGAATGCAGTTTCTGCAACAGTCGAATTGGGAAACCTATTTTTCAGTTTGGGTCGGATTTTCGTGAAAACTTTTGGCTTAGAAAGCTGTGATGGAAAAATGGTGGTCAGTGGCTGAGGGATGAGGAGAATATGATGAAAGTCTCATATTCCAAGTTGGTGAGTTGGTGAGATTCTGTAGAATTATTATGAAACGGAATTATGACAAAACTTGAACTTAAAGATGGGCTGTGATTATTTTTTTTTGTATTTTTCCACCTTTAAATCTTATTCTTTACTCTGATAATCATATATTATACATTGCTATTAATTACGATTACATGATAATTATTTTTATTTACAAAATACATACTTTTTTTTAATTTTTTCCGTTAAGCCATTGTATTCTCAGTTGTTTTTATGAAGAAAGTGTTATTGAGCAAGATTACTCTTATGGATAATTTATATATTATTATTATCAATTATTATATTATCAATATTTAATACACTGTATTGGGCAATGTTTTTGTGTATTAGCAGGAATGATTAAATATTATTTGCGATTTAACATATACTTTTTATGATAAATTTCCGAATTTGTTGGGAGGGCGATTGGAGTCCTAGGATTGTTCGGTAGTGTTTATTGTAAGTATATTCTCGATTAGCGATTCGAGTATTATCTATATATATATATATATATATATATATATATATATATATAGAGAGAGAGAGAGAGAGAGAGAGTATTTCTTAGTTGTTGGTTGATTTACCTTATTTATACTTTAAATAATAGTATTATAGTATATTATTTGCATTATTCGGGCTATTGTCCTCATTTTTGTCGTCATATTTATTACAACGTTTCGGCCGTTATACGCTCCGGCCTGCTTCAGGTGGTTGGGATGCCGAACTGAAACTTTTATTTCACTTACTGTGGTAGACTTTTCTAGTCCACGTGCCATTTTTAATGGATGTCATTTATCAGTTATCTCCTGTTAACTTCCTACTGAAAGGTATCCACTGCCTTATTGAACACACACTCTTTGGGTCCTGTCACTTGATCTAACTAACACCTTTATCCACTGTGGCATCTGTCCTTGAGGACATCGGTGTATGAATTTCCTGGTATTATAGACCAGCCACCAAAGTATGAAGGTGTCATCTAGGTCCTTTAACCATGCAGTTGGCTTTAAAGATATAGATTCTAATGACCTTTCCTCAAAGTATTCCATATATATATTCACCATTGCTGGTGATAATGGCGAGCCCATTGCTAAGCCCTCATCCTGTCGATATATGTGTGATCCCATTCCGAACTTTATTATTTGTGTACAGAATATCAACATTTCTATCAGATTATCTATTGGAATACTGGTCCGTTCTTCTAGGGATGAGTCATAGGCCAATCTGTCTCTGACTAATAAGAGTGCCTCCTTCGTGGGTACCTTAGAGAACAAACGCATCACGTCCAAGCTCACTATCTGGTTTGATAGGATGGGAGCATCTTTGAATATTTCCACGAATTGGGTGGAGAAACGGATATATGAAGGAGACTTTCCGATCAATGGGTCGATTATATCTATAAGAAAGCGACTCAGAGGATGGCACACAGAGCCTTGGCAACTAACAATCGGCCTGAGTTGAATACCGTCTTTGTGAATCTTAAGGTGACCGTATACGTGAGGTAGCTTGGTGTAACGCTACGATAACTGCCTATACGACTTAGGTGCGAAGTGAACCTTGTTCATGACAGTATCTGTGAGAGTTTGCGTTCCGTTTTCATTGTAGGATCCTTTTTTACTTTGCTATAGCTACCATTGCTAATGAGATCTTCCAGCTTTCTAGTATAATACGATGTGTCCATCACAGTCGCATTGCCATTGTCAGCCGGTATTATGATGATGTTTACGTTCCTCTGTAGTGATCCGATCGCCAGCCTCTCCAGTTTTGTTATGTTAGACATGGGCGGCTTGGCTCTCTCTAAGGACTGTCTTACTTTCCATCTCAGCTCATCCGCCTGAGCCTGACAGATGTTCAAGTCCACCTCCTCGACTCTGGTAATGATATCCAAGTATGGGATGGTTTTGGCGAAGTTGAGACCCTTATTTAATAGTGATTCCTCAGAGGTACTCAGCTGATATTGAATGATGTTGACTATTGCTTTCACTGGTGGGTTATAGATCTTGTGTGTCACCTTCAGATCTTTAAATCTATTTAATTTTTGCGAGCCTTGACTACATCGAATTTATGTCTGAAGGAGTTATTCAGGTAATTTCGAATCCTTCTCTGGTCTTTTCCATTAGTATTCCTCGTGCCTTATGTGCTAATAACATTGAGAATGGAATTAATCCTTTTCTTCTCCATCCAGCAATTGATAAATAGAAGAACAGACTAGGTTCTATAGCCTTGAATGGTAACTGGCCTATGAGAAAGACAACTCTGCATCCGAAACGTGCGTTCATACATTTTTTAAAAGAAATTCAACCTTAACTTTGCGACTGCACGCTACAAATTTTGTATCCGTTAGCAATGACACATTTCAAAAAAAAATAATAAACATATTTTGATTCGCATTTAATTTTTTCGTTACGGATGCTACCTGAATTTTAAGAAAAACAAAATAATTTCCATGACATAAGATGACTGAATGTACAGTTGAAATACTTGCGTATTAAAGAAAGTCCTTATACAGATTATAATATTTAAAAAATAGGATCACAACATTCATTTTCTTTGCGAAGGGATTTCGCCATTTTATATCATTAACTTTACTAATCTACTTATTGTATGAATTATTCATTGTAGTATATATATATATATATATATATATATATATATATATATATATATATATATATATATATCCTTCGTGATCCCACCAGATTGAAAGAAGAACCTTTTGCCCATTAAGTTCCGTTTTCGACTGTGGCTGGGGTCATTCCCCTTTACCAAGCCACTGTCTACGACGCTTAACATTTCGATAAAAGATCCATTTTTCGTCGCCAGTCAAAAGTCTAACCAAAAGAGGTGAAACAATTGGCAAAAATGGCGAAATGGAGAGAAGAGCTGATGTCAACTCGGGATTTGAGGTTGTTTTCAGACAATTCATGAGCCACCCATTTTCCAAGTTTAGGAACTTTTCCAAGATGTTGAAGATGACGATGAACAGTTGTATGGTTTGAACTAAGAACCACTGCCAATTCCTCAACTGATAAAGCAGGATTTTCTTCAAGGGCTGCTTCAAGAAGCATTTTATCAAACTCAACTGGACGACCGGTTCGATCTTCATCTTCAAGGGTGAAATCTCCACCTCTGAATTTTGCAAACCATCTTCTGCAAGTTCTTTCATTCACACATTCTTCTCCATAAACTGAGTGAATGTTTTAGCCGCTTCGGCTGCTGAGTTTCCTTTTTTGAACTCATAAAGCATTATGTGCCTCAAATGATTCTAAGGTACTTCCATGTTAGCATGGTTTTAATCAAATAAAGTTTAATTTTATTGTTCTCTGAAATAAAATTTGATCATAAAAATAATGTTCACCTCCATTTGACATTATAAAATACTCTTTAAAGTTCGTTCATTTTAACAAAAAGTTAAAATTCGGACAGAAGTTATGGGATGAACTGATATCTGCAATAAAATAAGATACTCCTTGCATATTTTTTTTTGTTCTTTTATTATTATTATTATTTATTTACTTAACGTGTTGGAGCATGCTATAGATTTAAGAAATTCAGTAACAACCACCAAACATGGCTAGAAGAGTAAAGGAAAATATTTTAATTTATCCCAAAAGCTTATTGCGTTCTCATATGAAAAGTAAATAATATAAAACATGAAAAATATACAAAGAATATGAATGTCATAACGTTTCTGTAAAATAAGCAGTATATGTAGAGGTTTAGGATCTCTCTCTCTCTCTCTCTCTTTGACTATACATATATATATATATATATATATATATATATATATATATATATATATATATATATATATATATATACAGACATATAGTAATATTAATAATGGACTCTCCCGTTTGTTTCTACGTATGCCGATCTGAAAGCTTTGTTGATTCCGGTATGAAATTTTGTGCGATAATCTTAAGTAGCATTTATTGTGATTTACAAAGGAAGCCACATATGGAACAATTGTGAGATGAGATCACTGTTACATTGGCTGACCATTTAGTTCTTGCTCTCGCTTCTTGAAGATGATTCAGACAAGCAGATTGTGTCCACTAATACACATTGATCTCCAGTCTACCCGCTCCAAGGCTAAGCGCTCAAGTGTGTTATGTGTTTTATTGACAGCTGACAAGTTGCTTTTCAGCTTGTCTTTTTTATATTTTAGACATGGACGTCCTGTATTCGTGTAGCCTTGATCTAACAGACTGTGCATTAGGATCTTGGGAATCATGTCATCCGTCATTCTCAAGACATGACCAGTCCAGCGTTACTGAGACTGTATGGGAAAAGTCTCGATTCCTCCAATATTACACTAGTTAAACAGGTCTTCGGTAGATCTAATATCTTGATGGT
>CAHIKZ030004686.1:947500-1012500 GCA_903632075.3 Acanthosepion pharaonis
GTGAACCTATTATACCCTATTTAAAAAAAACATATGGGGTTATAGTTAAAAAAATAATATTTTCATTTATTTAAAATTACCCCCCCATTATAAGAATGTAATTGCATATAATGAGAGAAAAATAAAAAAAAAATATTAGCATGCGAACCTCCCTATGCTAACATATGACCAGTTGACCTTGCGTAAAACGATGGAAATCCGTAGAGAATGAAAACATCCCTATAACTAATTATTCTCATTGCTCCGGAGATCTGTGCCTTGTGCTATCTAAAATGGTAAAGGGAGGTAAAATAGAAAAATATGCGGATTAAAAAAAGTGGATAATGGCATTTCACTCCCAATACAATTTAAACATTTTTTAGAAAAAAAAAACAAAACAAACAGAAAAAAAACAGCTACACAAACCAAAATGGTCTGGGCAGACATTTTGTTTGCGAAGAAAACCAGTTAGATGAAGATGCTGCTTGAGGTTAGCACCATTCATTTGCACCAGTCGTACAACTGTTTTTCACATTTCAACATATCACTTGAAGAAGCCGCTCTCTCTCTCCAACCTGATCTTGACCTTCAGCTGATGCTTAAATAACGCAACCAGGAAAATAGAACATTGCCCCATTGACTTCACGTCGTCCATAGCAACATTCGCATCACAGCAAGCAAGGTCATTCGTGTCCGACAACAGAACTGGTTTCCAGGACTATGAATATTCCGTGCAACATGCGAACGATGTAACCTTTAATAATCTCGCGCAGCCGGCATACGACCATTCAGTGAAAAAAAAGGTGTGCTGTATTGACTCCTTCATTCCCCTACACCGAACGCATTCTTGCGAATAAAAACCAGACTCGCAACGAAAAACTTTTGCCGACCCAGAGGTCATTCCGAATCGTCAGCCAGCTTGTGATGCCTCACCATTAGAGAGGCATTTCTACCAGGCGCCCAAGTACATATGGAGCGAAATTTTCCTCACTTCAACCCGAGCACCTAGATCAGGTCGTCGGGAACGCTCCCATCGGATAAAATGTCTTTCTCGACAAACTCTGGATCGGGCCGGACTGCTTTGAAGAAAGAACCGTCAGATCAAGACAGCATTCTCGGTAGAAGGAACACTTGTCTCGGGGCAAATTTTGACATCCTCCTTAGCTCAAAGATTGGAAACCTGTTTTGTCATCATGCTTCCAGAAGCTGCTTTTCTCCTCATCTCATGTACACATCCGATGAAGAAAAGGCAGTCGCAAAGTATCTCGACGCATTTCAATGCCAACCTCGGATTGATGGAGGTGGACATTGGGACGCAACATATAAGCTATGCCGCGCCAAAACAAGCAAACCAAAGCTTTCCCTAGATCACCTCGTGTGGAGGACGGTAGTGGAACAACTGAAAGATGGTAATGGATCGTGGGTAGATGTACGTAACGCACACGTCGGCCTTCCTCTTCAAGTAAAATTACTTCGATATTCTATAGAAACTTCAGTTCGTCTCCAGCTGGAGGTCGGAACAGAACCAGACGTCGAGTATTTTCCAGGGATCTTCCGTCCATCTTATCGTGGTTAATCCTGACCCTTGTGACCTTCTTATACGTCCGGATTTATGTTCAGACTAATGCTATCTCGGCAGTACTCTTTACGACATACGTCGTCGGCGCAAGCAGTGTACCTGGTTGAGATGGTAGTACTAGGTAATGTCATCCCACCAAGTACCGAATTTGCCCTTAACTTGCACAGGAAAGTCTCCAGTGTTAGTATATAGATCAAGGGCAAAAGACGACAAAAATGGCGAATTGATCTGGTGAATAAATCTTTGTTAATCTTATTTTTTTATTAGGTTTTTGTTCACAATGAGGATGGAAATAATTTTTTACCTTTAAGATTTTTATTTCTTCCATATAAATTAGCAACTCATCTGGTTATACGAGATATGCATAATTGCAGACTTGTCTTGTGAAATCCTTTACGATTATAATACGCGGTTAGAGTAAATTCCATGTCTTCAGTGGCCCTCTGGCTGGAGGCCCATGTTATTTTCCGAGCGCGTGTACACATCCTGTTAGATCTTTCATTATAGAGAGAGTGGCTATTTACACAGTCCTTCGCCTTCACTTTATCTGTAGTCAGGAAAAATTGTCTATCCTCCTCGTTCATCTGAAGAAGGCAAGAAACCATGATTTTTTTTAAAATACAAAATCAGCATTTATAGAAAAAACAACAAAAGGAAATTCAAACAAGCAGTTTGTCTGAAGAGTCGTTTTCTTGTCGAGTAAAACTTATCAATCAATCAAACTCCAATTTCTCGAAAATATCAACTCGCAGCGCGTTCCAGCCACTTCTCAGAAATGGTGACTGCTTTAAGCCGCAAAATTTAGCGGTCGCCTAAAAAAAAGGAATCATTTGCCTAAATAACACCACTCAGCTCACCATCACGATTATTTCGTAGTATAGCTAGTAGATATCTCATTTCATCATACCTAGACGGCGCGGGGTTCTTATTGACTCTGTTCTGGCTGGGAAGCCATTTTCTATCTTTCTACAGAAACAGCACCCTGGACGTATACTTATTGCTGATAATAAGTTAACTATAACAATTCAATTCAGTATAAATATTTTCTGACATATCAATCTCATTACTTTAAAGGTATGGATCCAAATTGAATTTTGCAGGTTATTTGCGTAACAAAATAAAATTAACAACGTTCGAAAACTAAGTGAAATCGACTCGATCCTCGTGTATCTGACTAGTCACGGTAAAAGATAAAAGTTTTATATTTTTTTTCATACGATAACTGACGACATTGATCGACTACATCTGTTTGCATGGTCGTACAGGGAAATATCTTCTGAAATTAGATATTTGCAGTCAGTTTGCTTACATTGTTGTAAAGATGTAGAAAATAAATCTTGGTTTATCTCGATAGGCATAAATCTGGAAAATATACGAATTGACAGTCAATCAATAACACATATATCAGATCACCGAACGATTACCATTTCAACTATATTAGACTGTTCGCTTCGCAAAAGAGGAAGTTTTACAGTGTTGAGCCGATTAGGTTTAAACAGTTTTCGTGTCCAATTAAATTAATTATGTCTATTATCTTTTATTCAGAAATACTGGAGAAAGCTAAGCTACAATACAGTAATAAACATTTGAAAGTTTCTATTTATCAGCGTCTACTCTGTAAGTGATGTACGCTGTGGTATCATGGATAACGGCTCGTAATGAGAACAGATTTCGAATTCCAGTCTGGTTCATTGTATTCACTCACGGGAAGATATGAATCTATCTCGTTTACCCCCAGACGGGGATTGAATAGCAGTACAGAAGGAGTCCTTAGCAGTCATTCTAACGTAGATAGAAATGACAACCTGCTAGGGGAAAAATTCTGCTTTATTAGTAATGAATCGAAAGGGATATAATTGCTGAAGCGTGTATCATGTATGACTCTTAAATGACTGACAGCAAACAGTGATGTCATTGTCTTTAATCGAACTCTATCGATATCTATTTTAACATATAGCGAAAATGTTAGTCGACAACAATCTAAGCAAGCTAAATGATTTCATATACACCAGAGATTATATAAGCGTACGGATAAGTGGTAAGAAGTGCTGTTTATCGGATTATTTAGGGGCGACAAACGTAAAGGCTACAGTTGAAGAATAGCCAGTATTTAGTAACCCAGAAAACATCGTTATTACTTATGGAATAGGTGTAAAAGTTATGTCGAGGCTTAGCTATGCTAGTAATCTTGAGTGGAATTAATGAAAGTAACTCTTCAGAATCTTTATCATGGATGTAGTGATAGAAAGGTCTCTCATAGTTTCATCTATGGAGAAAGAATTGAGGTGGGGAAAATATTTCATCATCCATAAGTTTGTGTAGACGTTATTGGTAAGAAAGTACTGGGAAGCTCCAGGCCAGTTATGACAGCAGTATTCCATTTTTGGTTTGATATGACTCTTGTCATCGTAGACCATAGAATGAGTCACGTACTGTATACAGTGGGACAAGAAGGGATCATTTTGAAGAAACGTTATATTTTATTGTTGTTATCCTTTTCGTCACTGAGTACAGACCCTCGATCCCAAGACCAGTTCATAGATATTATCAGCGAAATGTTGTTTCTTATACTTATTCGTTTATTATACGAGAAAGACGAACGCGGTTGTATCAATTCTAGATGACAGTGGTAGTTGAAAACTACAAAGGAACGTATGCCTATTCCTTAACTTAGCACATCGTCACGGACAACCTTAACCTGTCTATGGAATCTGAGTGTGGAAAGCGTTTTGATACATAGAAATTCCAACGGATATGTGCCAACTACTCGCCGTTTACTTATTGTAATTGCTGGCTATCCTGGACCAGTCTCAGCAGTTTGTACCAGGATATACGAGTTCTGATCCAGGCCATAACTCCCAATATGTGGTCAAGACAAAGAGCATCCTTAAGAAAGCATCCATGATGGAGAGAAATTCAAAATTCGTACAGTGATGAAGGAACTTTCCTAGTTTAGTTTAGGATGTATTAAGTATTACGTGTCACTTTTTGCCTTCTAATATATCAGAGTTAGGTGAGGAAAGATTAGAAGCAAGTCGCAAGTCGTCGTGATTTTGGGAGGGGCACACATAAACTGATGTATCATCTGTATAGATATTAAATAAAGTTCTAAGTACAGTCTTGGACAGATGATTAATCAAATAGAAATATGGTTGGTTAGAGAAGAGAGTCTTGGTGAACGCCTGCATTAATCTCATGGAATTCAGAAACTGGCTGTTAAAATGATCTTAATGGCGTTACATGCATGATAAGACGTGGTAATTGAGTGAAGACATAAGTTTCCGTAGTTTCTGGGGAGTTAGTATAGCCAAACCCTTATGGAGCAACTTCTCAAATGGCGTTAAGCAATATACGGTGAACCTCTTCGTGGTGAATATATTTCCTCGTGCTTCACTATTTGGTTAACCCCTGCAGTGTCTAACTCTGGTTTATACTGCATCTATTCTTTGAGTGATTGTGAGATCTGGGATTATCAACGCGTTGTAAAAGACATATACCCTCAAAGATACGATGATTTGTGACTTCTTAGTAGTCCAACCGTCGATGAACACGAAATAGTTCCGTCAAAATGTAGTATGGATTTCAAGCACGCTCCAAAGTTACCGCATTCTAGTATCACCTCCACAAGAAAACTGACATAATAAAATATTAAAAATTAAACTTTCAGAGAAATTGTGTTCTGTATTAATATTTTTGTTTTATTATTTCAATTAGGTTCCTCCACTAGTTTCGACCGGCATGGACCTCATCAGAAGAAAAGATTCTCTGCTACTTACTTGAATTCGTTACTTGAACTTTTTCCTTGGATTTAAATATATAAGGTCTTCCTTGAATTTATTCCATGAAATTGTTCCTTGAAGTTGTCCATTGAAGATGTTCCTTAAAGACGTTCCTTGAAGTTGTCCCTTGACGTTTTTTCTTGAAGATTTGTTTGAAGATGTTCCTTGAATATGTTACTTGGAATTTTTCCTTGAAGATGTTACTTCAATTTATTCCTTCAATGCCTGCTTTGAATATGTTACTTGAAGATGTTTCTTGAAGATGTTCTTTCAGGATATTCCTTCACGATGTTCCTTCAAGATGTTCTTTGAAGTTGTACGATGACGATGATCTTTGAATGTGTTCCTTGAAGATGTCTCTTTGAAAGCATTCCTGGAGTGCTTCTTTGAAGATGTTCCTTGAATATGTTTCTTGAAGTTATTGCTTGAAGATCTTCCTTAAAGTGGTTCCTTGAAGTTGTTCAATGAAGATGTTCCAAAAATTGGGTCCTTGAAATTGTACCGTGAAAATGTTTATTGAAGATGCTCTATGAAGAAGCACATTTAAGATGTTCCATAAAGAAGCACTCAAAGAAGTTCATTAAAGTTGTCTCTTGAATATAATCTTGAAGTTGTTCATTGAAGATGTTCCTTCAAGTTGTTCCTTGAAAATGTTCCTTGTAGTTGATTTTCGAAATTGTTCATTGAATATACTGTATTCTCCGATGCTGTCTGATGAGATCCGTTTGGGGAATTCGTATCATTGATATATATAAATGACCTAAAGAAAGGTTCTGTGCCGTTTTCTTATTTTCTCTTAATGTGTCTTTTAAATGGTCACATTTCTGGATGTACATAGATAGCAACGATCTGTCATAGAATGTTTGTTTTTCGAATGAAGACAAACATTCACTAGATGTCAATAAATATTGATGGAGAGGCTGTACTTGATGTAAGTTTAACAAACAGATGGGTCAGTAAGGTTAATTGAAATATAAAAAAACATATAACAAATATTATTTCTACAGTTTATGTGAAATGTCATTCGCATTAAAAAACGGATGTGTGTCTGGCTGTGAAAATACGTAATATGTCGATTTTTTATGCTACGGTAAAAGCATCATTAGAAAACATTACAAATTGTCATGCGAAAATTTTAAAAATTCCTAAGCCGATCTAAAGCAGATTATTTATTGAGAAAAACAACTGTTTTTCGTTTGTCTTCTCCATATTTTGATTTATTCAAAATATTTTATTATCTTAAACTATGTGCAAATCAAGGTTAGAAATCTCAGTTAGCACTGCTACTTAACTAATAGGTTAAAGGGGAAGCCACAGATATATGCCTTTTCCAAAAGGCAATTTTCAAAAATGTACGCTGCTGATTAGCTTAATACTTGAACTCGGCTCGCCGATGTGACAATGCGTATTACAAAACTCTATGAACTCTTCCAAAACGTTTTACATAATTCACCATATCTTTGCTATATTCACCAATCCTGCTTGCTTACTCAGCCATTCGTTGTGTTTTATTGCGGTGTTTTGTGTTTAACGTTTTGTTTTTAATCAGACATTGAATTTTTTATCGTATTATTAGATTAACTTTAATAGAATGTACGATCGAATCAAATGGTGAGATATTATTTTTAAGCAAATATTTTCGTCGAAGGAAATTCTCTTTTATGCTCGCTTTGATTACTTTTGAAAACCAATCAATTTCGCATGCATTAAAGGAAATTAAAGATTATTATCTTCAAAACAGAATGGAAATTAGTTTTAGAGAAATACAGCGACCGATAGGTATTCACTAAAATTGAACGTAAGCTACCCATAAATTTTGTTGTTTCTTAAATCTATGATCTCCGTTTCTTATCATTAATAAATTGGTTGGACTTTGTCAGAATGTATCAATTTATTTTTACTCATTACAACGGCATTTCACAAATGAAAGCTAAACATTTGTAAAACAGATTAACAGTTTCTCAACATGATATCCACCGATCTTCTATAAATTTAAGTATCATGATTGTTATATTTCTCTAGTTATAATATTTTTGCCCATATGTATATGTTAAAATAAAAAATAATATTCAAATCGTAAACAAAGTAAATTTCGTCTTTGATAAAAAAAATAATAACAATTTTTATATAATTCTAAATTGTATACCCTGTTCTAACCCGATCAAGTTTCGAAAATTAATTTAGTTATGAAGACTTCGGGAAATTTTAATATATTTCGAAAATTATCGATTATTGATTTTTTTAGTTTGAATGGTATCTCAACAGGTATTATATTATTTTATTCGCTTTTATCGTTTATTTAATGTTTATTGTTTAAAATTTACTACAAAACTTGTATTATTGCCATATCTAATTTACCTTTTTGTCTTATAACGGTTGCTACTACTGATTATATATGCACATATATGGCGTCAACCTAAGTTTAAACTAAGATATGACAAGAAACATATACAAAATGAGAAAACTATCTCAACATAACACAATGCCATGTCGTCTGTCAACGTTGTGTTTCTCAATATTCTACAACAAATGAATAAAATTACTAAATTTTGAGAATAATTTCAAGTAGATGCATGAGACTGTAAAATACATCCGAGTTAAAAAAGAAAAAAATAGTTTTGTACAAAACGAATTAGGGAAACGAAGTTTATTGACCCAAGTAAACAAATGCCGCCGGAATTAATCAGTTTATTGTAAGTATAATAATAATATATTTCGGGAATTTATATTCTAGTCCACATATGATATAAATTTTGGAAGGTTGCATGTGAGTGTTGTGTAAAAAAGAAACAAGCTGAATTAAGTCAAACCAAAAACTTGGCTGTGATCGCGAATAAGACAAAAGAAGGTAAAAATTTGGAAAACTAACTGGATTTCTCTGGAGAAATCAAAATGCTGTACTATTGAATGATGAAATGTTTCTTTTGTACTGCCAAGAAGTCTTACCTCGAAAAATCTGATTTTGGGAAGTGGCTCAAGTCGAAGCCTACGACACACTATTTCGTCGGACTTGAATCTTGTCACATTTAGTTCAGCTGGAACTGAGAATGATGATATAGGTGAGACGTGAAGTTTTGAAAATTCAAAGGTTTTATGTTGTCTACGCAATGCAGAGTTTCCTAGTCTTAACCGATATCTAACATATATTTGGTGTGCGAATTTTAATTAAGAGAAGAAAAAGAACCACAACAACAACAAAAACAACAACAAAAATAATAACAATAATAATATCACTGCAGAAAGAAGACAATACCTTAGTATTATAATCTCTTCTACAAGTATTTTCACTGCAACTGTTCCGACAAGCTACTTTCGCTGGTTACCGGACTGAATGAACTTAAGCGAGATACTAGTTTGGCATCTCGGTCCCATACTTTCACAGTCAAAATTGATAAATGTAATCGTCTCTTCTACTCAAACAGCTCCTTCACTCTCACTTCCAGTCTGTGTGACTCTCTTCATTTTGTTTCCTTCCTTCCCGGATAACTATAATCTTCAAATATTCACGTGTAATGTCAATCGACATCTGATGCCTTGATTTTGTTCCCCGTCCGTCTGTATATCCATTACCCGAACACGCCTCTTTGCTATTGTTCTCAACCCTGTGTAAACCCGTGCGTGCTAAAGACACTTCCGCTTTGCTTGGGGTGAATTGGTTAAAAACATAACAAAAGAAACAATTGTCACGATACTGATTTTGTTATTCCATATGAAACAAGACTAGATTCAAAAAAAAAAAAAAAAAAAAAAAGACTGGAAAAATACCCGGATCTAGCTAGGACGTTGAAGAAGAAATTATGGAATATGACTTTTGCTGTCGAATCTACAGAAATGGCTGTTCTTTGAAAGACATTTAAAATCTGGAAAAACCGTTTAGGCACAACAAGAGTTGAGACTAATTTTCTAAAGCTCCGGAACTCTTTCATAATTTATTATGGAAGTATTCTCCAAAATGTTCTTGTGCTGTGGGGTATCATGTTTCAAAAAGAAAATTCCCACCGACTAAGTCAATATCCGAAACCAATATATATCTGAATGTTCTAAAACATACAATGTTATATATGAATGTAAGAAACAGTTATTTGTCAAGTAAGTGTTGCCAGGAAATTCCATTAAAACTGTAAACTGTTAGCAGTGCATCCACTATCAGTGCATAATATCGTTATTAGGAATAATGAAATCTTCTATAATTCTCATTAATTTTCTAAATGTTCGTGGGAGAAAACGTTAATGCTAAACAACTCCAGCGAAAGAATTTGGAAAAAAAAACTCCCAAATATAAAAATCTGGAAATTTATTTTTTTTATTATTATTATTGTTGTTTTGCAAGTAGTAATAGTAATAGTAGTAATAGAAGTAATAGTAGTACGTAAGCGATAATGTACCAAGAAGAATATTGGTGAAAAATAAGAAAGTCCGCTTAAATGTGTCTCTGTCTAAAATAGGAAACAATATGCTGACGATTAGATTCTTTCATTAGAATTTTCACAATGACTGACGACGAAAATCTTTATTTGACTCAGATGTCAGGTGCAAATCTTGTTAAATTAAAATATCAAACAAAAGGAATAATAATAATAATAATAATAATAATAATAATAATAATAATAATACATACATACATACATACATACATACATACATACATCAAAGCTAATCGCCCAGACATTGTGATTAGAGACCACAAAGTCAAAAAGTACCTCCTAATTGATATGGCCATCCCTACAGTCTGCAATGTATCTTTGAAAATCTTAAAAAAAAAACTATCAAAATAAAAGAACCTAGAAATCAGAATCTCAAAAATGTGGCTCACAAGGATATCACTTGTTGGCCATATATATGTAAAATATGATCTTAGGTTATCTTTCTTTTTTACGAAAATTCTCAGTGGAAAACATCATGATATTATTCTGATCTTATGTCTCTGGTTGGTATGCAGTATGCAGGAAGAAATTAGTATACAACGATAATCAAAGGAAATAATAATAATATCGCATATCTTCTGATCTTAATTAATATGCGTTTATATGTTATTACTTGGTGGATTATAATCGGCGACTATAAATATCCACTCTACTTTCATATGTTTGCTTCTTAGTTACTTTACTAATCTAAGTCCATTTAAAAGGGAGCAGATTCGTCTTGGAGGTGGGAAATACCAGTTATGCATTTCACATAGGAGCTGAGACATTGGTTCATGGTCAAGAACATTATAGGGACATGAGTATGTAGAAATTGTTGTTATTCTCGTAAGCTTAAATGATGAAGTATCTGAGATGACTTAGGAGTCTCATTTGATATTAATCAGGCCCTAAATCTGAGAAATTCGAAGAGGTGTGGCGTACCAAACTTGAAAAAGTTTCAAACTAACCTCCATCTACACGCCTATGTGTATATTGTTCTACGTTTTAATCATTTCACCCAAGCAAAGCAATAAAACCAGTAAGATTACTGAGCGTGAAAAAATATGAGAAAAAGATAAGCTTTATTAAGGAGAGAGAATACTACAAGAACATGAATTCAGAATATCTATTGTAATGATTAATATTAAAATTATTTTTTTGAAGTTGACGGGAAAGCATGAGAAACTAAACTCTTAGCATAGGATAGAGTAAAGCAAATTTCCTAACAGTAGCCCTAGTAATTGTCTCAATACGAACTTTCTACTTAATGTCAGCAGAAGACGTTGGCGCATGGAGGTATACTGAGTCATTCTATTGGATATTAGTATCAACCATACTGATGGAAATAATAGGAAGGATATCTAAGCCGAGTAAATGGGAACAGTTTCGGATTGAATTCGGTAAAATCAACGAGCCATTCCCTACCCAAATTAACACGAGATTGCTGCTATTTTTTTTGTTTTTAGAGTAGCTACCAATCTGAACTCATCGAGCCGATTTGGCATACTTCAAGATATGATTACATAGCTGCGACATTAGCATAGATACAAAGCTGAAAGTGGATGACGTTGATAAGATTCTTAATGAAAATTAAGAAATGGATAGGGCCAAGTAGAACGCCTTAGGGGCACAAACTTTAATGCCAAATGATCTAGAAATGTAGCCATTCAAGGTAACATTGATTTGATAATAAAGATTGAATCAGATCCTTAATTCGACTATAACCTTTCAAAAATTTGAAGAATACCTGCATGCCGATTCCTTTGAGATAATCAAAGGAAAAGCGCGTGATTCATCATTCTTATCTAAAGATTGATATATTCATTCAGAATAAACCGTTAACATATAAATATTTGTCCTAGAGAAGCGAATACCTTATGTCTCTGGTTGGTATACAGAAGGAAATTAGTATACAACGACAATCAAAGGAAATAATAAAATCGCATATCTTCTGATCTTAATTAATATGTGTTTATATGTTATGACTTGGTGGATTATAATCGTCGACTATAAATATCCACGCTACTTTCATATGTTTGCTTCTTAGTTACTTTATTAATCTAAGTCCATTTAAAAGGGAGCAGATTCGTCTTGGAGGTGGGAAATACCAGTTATGCATTTCACATAGGAGCTGAGACATTTGTTCATGGTCAAGAACATTATAGGGACATGAGTATGAAGAAATTGTTGTTATTCTATTAAGCTTAAATGATGAAGTCTCCGAGATGACTCAGGAGTCTCATTTAGATATTAGACAGGGCTTAATCTGAGACATTCGAAGAGGTGTGGCGTACCAAACTTGAAAAAGTTTAAAACTAACCTCCATCTACACGCTTATGCATGCAGAATCCTTTGAGATACTCAAAGCAAAAGCGCGTGATTCGACATTCTTATCTTAAGATTGATATATTCATTCAGAATAAACCGTTAACACATAAATAGTTGTCCTAGAGAAGTGAATAGCATATTGCGTGTCTGATAGAAGGCCGCCTTTCGAGATGTGATGTTTAATCAGTTCGGTGGCGATTACAGCCTAAATTACTTTGCCAAATTTGCTAAACCAATAATCCGATATTTACCAGGCTTCATTATTAAATACTGGAACTTCTGAATAGCAAAGAAACAGTAAGGCATTGATTGTAGAGTCTAACGAGAACACAAGGCATTTCAAAATCATATTCTTCAAGGACTATTGCATTGTGAAACAGTCGAGCAGACTATTAGTTTTTTTTTTAAAAGAATAGCATTTTCCTCTGACTTCCTCATTTCAGAAACAGGAAAAAAAAGAAATTTGTTCTTGATTGACTGGGCCGAACGTGGTAATGTTAGAGAGATACAAAGTGATTGCAATGAGTTAAGATTTAGACGCCATACAGAGCAGATATGCATATTTCGTGTCTCGTGGCACTTGCTCCGCAGTGGGAGTGATAGGGCAACACTGCTGTCATGTTAAATCTGTACACATCGACGTGTTTAATAAAATAGATAATTTTAAAACCCCTTTTCTTGACGTTCTCACTATACCTCCGAACAAACCAACTAGCGGTCACCCGTCCAGATGAAGACGGCCGAGGGAGAAGAATGCAGCTTTGTTTTAGAATTGACCCCGTCAACCAAAAGAGATCCTTAGAACGAGGTGGAAATACAATGCCATCAAGTCGCCAGGCTTTTGGAGCACCAATTTAGAGATGTTAGCAGAAACCATCCATGAATTTTCAAACATATCACAGTCGAGGCTCATATATTTGTATATTTATATGCATTCACTTTTAACTAATTGTCACATTATTTGCATTACTGCCCAGTTGGTGAAAACCATCTCAGGTGAAATTCATGAATTGAAATACAAACTAATGACATTCCACTATCGTCGATCAGACCCAGACAGTTCACCAATAGCGACGAACTGACCTTCCCTCGTGTCTTGTGTGCCTATAGTAACTTTAATCCTGTCCAAACCCCGTGGAACTCGTACAGACAATATATCGCTAAAGAGGCTGGAAAAATGGTCGTTTTCCTCTACAACTTCAAAAACTTGACACTTTCTGACTCTTTCAAAATCAAGATCTGGCCAAAAATCAAGTACTACTATAATATATGGACAGCAGCTACTCAGACTAAAATTCCCACTCATGGTAGAGTAGAAAAGCATCTTCGCGTCCTTATGGCTGACGAATAATTTTCCACCACGCCACTATTTTTTCCAGGCGAGACGCTGCAAGACTCTCATTGATCTATCGCTATTTTAATGTAGTGTATTCAGTTGAACAACACACTTTTCTTCCACATGCCCTAACCGTCGCAGCTAAGACTCGTCATGCCAAGAATATTTGTAGAGAACCACCCTAATTCCCTTCTTATTCCTTTAGTGAAATGTAAGTTAAAGTCGAGCAGTTCCTTTCCACGGGACACTGCTTTTGTAACTGACTCTAAAATGTTGCTTCCCGGATCACTAAAATCTTAGCTTGTTCATGCCTAGAGTTAAACGCTATCTTACACACAAACTGTGTCGTTCGACTTCGAGTAACACTCGGTCCTTTTACAGTGTAAAAAACTGCTCACTCACTCACTCATTAATAATAATAATAATAATAATAATAATAATAATAATAATAATAATAATCCATAAATCCAATACATCATATTTGAATTTACACGCAGTGGATTTCCAAACACACAATGTGATTCGAAAAATGATTAATTTTCCTAGAGGAATCGGAAAATCAAAGAATTTACAGTAGACATCACCCATACTGAAAAAAAGACTAAATAAGCCATACACAGCAGTGATTTATTCCAAATGTATTTATAATTTATTATTTTTATTTTATTTTTTAGCATTTCTTTTTTCGTCTGCTGAGTAGGGAGGACTTAATGCGAGAAAAAAAAATGTAATCTGCATTGTTCCAAGAAAATCACGCAAAAGATTCGTAAGAAAAAAAATGTAGCAAATATGTCAATATTTTGCCACGCATAAAGTCTTTAAGAATATTTTTTTATAAGTTTTAACGTCTCATTGTTTTTTAAGAAAAGTCTGTGTTGGTTAGAAAAGAGGCGTTACTAAACTGTATGAAAAAAAAAAAAGAAGTTTTGTTTCTTCTCGTAATGTTATATTTTTACGAATAATGTTTTGATTTTTTGTTTCTTTTATATTTATTTACTATGCTCTCTCGTGCATTTGGTTAGACTTTATTATTTCAGGAAAGGGAATTCATCTTCTGATGAAGACAACGAAAACGAAGAACATAAAACAGGTAGCGACAGTGATATTACTGACTATGGATGCCTATAATATATATATATATATATATATATATATATATATATATATATATATATATATATATGTTTGTGAGTGATGGGTGACAAGCACAGCAAGCAGGACTAAACGTGAAAGGCCGAATTCAATTCGAGCATACTATTTTCGCGTTGATCCAGTATATATATATATATATATATATATATATATATATATATATATATATATATATATATATATATATATATGTTTTCATTTAATAAAATAGACAAGTGTTGTCTATTTATTTATGTAAATTCTTTTCATATCGACTGATGTTTATTATCATTATCATTAAACGAAGAAAAAAAATCACAATATTGATACATATCTTTAATCCTATCTAAGCTTATAAAAGATGACAATTACATTATAATATATTAAGCAATACACAGAAAAGACAGTGATGATAATCTCTTTCTTTTTACATGGAAGATTTCCAAGCAAAGACAAATTCGTGCATATACGACGCTTGAATACGCTATATATATATATATATATATATATATATATATATATATATATATATATATATATATAAGACGCTATATATATATATGTATATATATGCATATATATATGTATACATATATATGTCTTTGTACTATATATATATAAATCTATCTCTCTCTCTCTCTATATATATATATATATATATATATAGATTTATATATATATATATATATATATATATATATATATATATATAAGGTAACAAGTTCGTTGGTATATAATCCAAGTGGATACCAGTAATTTAAAATATGAAAATTGATCCACAAACAAATCCAATGCATTTATTATTAGAGAGCAAATAATTAATACACAAAAAATCCAAAATCAACTCATATGGAGAAAAAGCTTATTTCGACAGACCAAATTGTAATTCGACTGTTTTATAAAGCCTGCTGTAGACTATTTCATGTTGTAAATGGAAATTTAACCGTGAAAGCATTAAAAAAATGGACGAAATGTAATAAAGAATGTATACCTTTATTCAGTTAGCCGGAAGGCACGTGACAGTGGTCAGGGGAAGGTGTAGATATTCATTTTTAAAGGAAAAAGTCCTATTAAAATAATTACTGATATGTGTTTATATATATATATATATATATATATATATATATATATATATATATATATATATATATATATATGTGTGTGTGTGTGTGTGTTTAGATAACAGATTAATACTATGCAGTTACAATTTCACATTTCCAATATATATTGATGGCACCGAAAGGATAAGTTAATGTCAATGAGAAAGTGTTTGTGTGAATGGACAGCAGAAAAAGGAAAAAGCGAGATTGTAAAATGGCAAAAGTAATTCAGGAGAACGCCATGAGAAGGTGATATTTTAAAGCAAAACATGAATGTTGAACAAGGCCGATGGTATTGGCCACCCAGTGAGAATCGAACTGACTATTCATTCTCAACTGATCTAGCAAGACAAGCTTCTATCTACATTGCTAAACATTACACCGCATGTAATGTGGTGTAATGTTTAGCAATGTAGATAGATGTTTAAGTAATTATTCCCATGCATCGACGCAAATATACACCTTATATTTAATTCACCTCCTCGAAGTAATACTGTATATCATTCTAAATATTTTATTCGTGATTGTATTATTAACATTGTTATCATCATTAACACGAAGTTTGATATTGAAAAACACTTCCTTTAGAACATAAATCTATTAATTATAATTATAACATCATTAATGGAGATAACAATAATGACTGTGAATATATTGTGAAAACTTACATATTGGTATCTTTATTGTATCATTATTATATTAATGTCATTATTCTGTATGGGGCGATTGGCAAATATCCTTGCTTCTGCAGTTGAAGATTCGTCTCCGTCTGTGCTGGTCGAAATCCCTGACATCGGGCAGGGAGAAACCCAGACAATGTTCTACGGGATCTACAGGGAATTTTTGAAGGAGCCATGGGTTCGGTTTTAACCTCACATTAAAAACGGCCTTGTACCACATCCTGCCTTGTGGAGAGGTAAGTTGCTTCGGCATTTAGTTGGAGATTCGTCTCCGTCTGTGCTGGTCGAACTCTCTGTCTTCGGGCGTCGAGGAACCCATATGGGACTATGCCGAAGGTCAGAGTCTCGTCTGGGGTGGAAGTCAGCTACCCGACTCTGTTTTTTACCGGGTCTACGGGGAATTTTCCCCCAACATATGGGCTGGGTTTTACCCCGCATTTAATAACGGCCTTTTGTCACATCTTGTCTCGCGTGGCTGTAAGGTAAATAACCATAGCCTGCCACCCGGTTCACTGTCTTTCAGTAGTGTATTCTATTTTACAATGAACCTCTCTTTCTTTCATCTAAACACGTGTTGCTGTTCCTTCTCTAGAGTACCAACTCTGTTTGTAACCTCTTTAAGTATACAGAATTTTACCTCAATCTTAATCATATTTACTCAAATTAAGCATTTTACCTCAATCTTAAGCATACAAAAAATAAGCGTTTATATCTTTGTATTATATTGCAGGTGAAACTGTTTTTTTTTAAACTTAGGTGACAGCTATTTTAGCAGAAATAATATTCTGAGTTCAAAAACTTCAAGAAAACTATAGGAACTTATTTTACTGTCATTCCGAAGCCGGCATGTTATTCTGGTAAAATAAATAAATAGAAACTGGGAAGGGCTACTGACGCCTAAATAGACATGTCAATGAAATAAAATGCTTAATACAAAAGCAATTAAAACAAAATAACCACTTTTCAATATGAAAATACATTGCTCAAGCAAAGTGAAATGCTACCTACATTATTAAGTTTAGTCACGACATCTGAGATTGATGGTGGTGGGAAGATTTGAACGTTTCAAAATAAAATTACAATTATCATTTTTGTGTGTTAGAGAAAAGTCTGCTAAGAAAAAAACAGACATTAGGACCCTTACGAATGCCAGCCTAACAGTTAAGGTAAAAACAACTGCAATAAAGATATTTTAACAATTTCACCCCAAGCAAGTTGATTGTGGGTTATCCCACCGACCTTTGCCAAAGCCAGACGTTAGGGAGCGCTCTTTAAGTCTATAAAAAGACAATGATATTCTGTTTCTTTCTATTTTATCTCTTGCTTCCAGATGTTAGTCGACGTCGACTAAGAACGCTGTCGACAGTGCGCATTCGATTAATTGTTACTCTATTGACTTTTGAAATTTCTCACATACTCATATAGACACATGACTGTGTGAAACTCATCCAGGTATTCTCTTTCTCAACTGACAAAGTCTCTCCGTTCACGTTCGTCTTGTCGCGCTCTCGTAACGTCGCGAAAAATTTGCATAAGCCCAACAACTCTCGCCAATTCTCCTAACTTCGAGACCGTGTTTTTCTTAAATTAAGGTGTTACGGCGGCCATATCCTTTATCCTTTCATTTACTCATTTTACTGGGCAGGCATATACGTACTCGCCTTGCCACACGAGGCAAGTCATCTTCTTTTCTATTATGTCTAACACACACATTTGTTTCACACGCACACACACACACACGCATACACACACGCACACACGCACACACACACACACACACAAAACAATGTTAGTTTTAATGTTTTTTCCTTTCATTACAATTAATAACTTGTATTGTCGCTTGTTTTATATTCATTGTGTTGTTTACTCAGACTCAAATGAGTGGGTCAATGTTTGCGGGATAAAAGGTTTCATGGGCCTATAAATAAATATTTAATCATGTCTATACACATTCACAACCAAAGAGTTTACACCCACAACATAATGGTGACTTATTTTTTATCGAAACATAATAATATGTCGCAATATGATAATGTACCTAATAGACAAGATGTTAGTGAGTATGAAATAAACTGTGAAAATATTATGAAGGAGAAATTGGGGACACTGTCGTAGATTCAGACGAGATTCTTTCCATATTATAACACACAGTGGATGTGTCGCTGTTATCCATTAATAAAAGATTGCATCTTTGTCACAGACGTCAATTTCAATAGTGCTAAAAACCTATTATGCATGTACGTGCTCCCACATACACAGTTTGGTGTCCAGTAGATGTTGAATAATGGGTAAAACATTTCCACATAAACCAATTCCATAAGAGTCTAGAGGCATTATTACAGTTTTATTACAAAGAAAAACAATACATGAATCCGCCAAGTACAGATATCGCTAAGTACATTCCCAATGATTATTATAATTTTAAAACATATAAGAGGTTGAAGTCTCTATTATGATAACCACGGATTTTCCATCATTATGACGTATGTGTATAATAAAATTATAATATAAAAATCAATAAAAAATAAATTAATCTCTTTATTTTATTTCTTGTGGAACCACTAGCATCAACCTGTTGCGGAACACTTGGCTTCAAGAGAAGAGCTCTTGAGAAAAACTGGCTTAATATAAGAAAAATGTAGCCATTATTTTGGGGTCGACGTTGGGTATTTATCCCTTACTCCTGATTTTTCTTGAAAAACATCAGAAGGCACAAAGTTTAAAACATAAAATTAACGTTGTGCCACTGACGATTTTGAAAAGATCGGGTAGTAATTGATTTTATATGTGTACTGTGTTTAGGCATTTTTCAAAACGGAAATGACCATGCAATTATATATATATATATATATATATATATATATATATATATATATAATATCACCTCGACAAATGTGTTGACGTCAATAAGTCCCAAATTGGCTTCTAAGCATGAACGAATCTCAGGAAAGTTTTGCCGAGGAAAACAGTATCGAATGAAATAGATGTCGAATAAGGATGCATTGAAATATTCGTGTACCAAAATTGTCCGGAAAGCAAGAAGACTGAATAAAGATGTACATGCAATAACTTCACGAGAAGAATCTATTGGGATAGAGCTTACAGGTACGTCTACCAACTGTAAAATGATAAAGCATCCCTATTAATACATACATAGCCATATGCACGTTCTAACGTGATGATTTTTCGAGTACGACACACGTATTGCATGCCAGCCTTCTTTACTAGTTGACGTTCTAGGATATTTGTGAACAAATATTTAATTCAATATCTGTCTGCATTTCTGAGATGAGGTAATATGTACAGTATTTACATTTTTCGGACAATTGTCCTCCTCTTTGTTTCCATATTTATCACAAAGTTTCGGCCGTTGTACGCTCCGGTGTTCTTCAGGTGGTTGGAATGTCGAACTGAACCCTTTATTTCACTCGCTTAGGAAGACTGTTCTAGTTCTACGTGCCATATCTAATGGATGTTATTTCACATTTCCATGTTCTCCACTGCTTTAAGTAGGCTTTGAACTCACAACTCTTTGGGCCTTGGCACTGGATCTAACAAACACCTTTTTCCACTCTGCTATGTGCTCTTAATTCAATTTTTACTTATCAAACTGCGAAATAAAATAAACTTGAACATCCACTCTTCTGTTTTTTTCACATCTTATTGAATGTAATATCTGATGGAGATGTTGCGCAATTTTACATATTAGGGTGCATTCAAAAGAATTTCCTGCCTTATGTGTGTTGAATGTTCTGGAAGCTGTAACATCTCATAAACATTTTACATGCAGTTAAATATTGCCGAATTGGTAAGCCAATGTATTTGAGCGGAATTTTCCTGAAACCTTTTTCGTATAATACGCTTAAGAGCGGTTGCTTCACATTGTTTGAAAAACTAAACACATTCACCATCATGGAACATAAATAGCGTAACATTATAACACGTTAAATAAAAATGGTGAAAATGATCTATGTAACTGACACAAAAAAAAACAAAATAACAAATTTCATATTGACTCTTGTAGCTTAATTTCTTCAATAGAAATTATCCCTGTAAATGATAGGAAGAACCACAAAAATATGCTGAAAGACAGAATCGCATACTTCTCCTCACCTTAGACACATTCCTCGGCTTGACAGACACGGAAACACGATTCATCTCGCCACTCAACATGCCTCCAGTCTTTAACGGTCTCTTGGCGATCGTATCTAACCGAGATCAGTAACAGGAAAAGATTTCATGATCTCAATAGTCATATAATTGTTTGTCGAAGATTAGTAAAACTTATTGAATGCAGCGTAGTGTTCTCAGGGCATCATTATGGGTTAAGCTAAACTGACATTAATTTGGGTTGGTATTTGGTACGTGTTTGATAGTTACCAAGCTAGGAAGACAAATCTCACCTGCGCGCTAACGATGTTATTATGTTCCGATGATGTTTGTTAGATATACTCAAATACCTGATATAATTTTGTTACTATTACTGAAAACCAACTTACAGTTATTGACACGTGGGTGTAGTTTCTGATGTGCATGCTAAAAACATTCTGAAATCAAATGTTCTTACATTCCGTTCACACAACAATCCCTTCAAAACTAAAGTATTATAACTACACTTCGTTTTTACTTATTAACTCTTCAAATGTCTGATGGTATCATGAATCACTCTTAGTCGGCTGGCTGATAAGTTGTAAATACTTTATTTTTGATATTACCTTTTCATCGCAAATTATTCATTTCATGATCTTAATTTTCCCAACTAATTTAAGGGCAGAACACACACACACACACACACACACACACACACACATATATATATATATATATATATATATATATATATATATATATATATACACACACACACACATATATATATATATATATATATATATATATATATATATATATATATATATATATAGTGTAGCCTCTGCCGGTCTGTTTGTTATTGAACACCTCTAAAAGTTGTGGAGATAGACGCCATAATATATATATAATCATATATATATATATATATATATATATATATATATATATATATATATATATATATATATATATATATATATATATAACGAAACTTCATTACCCAGAGTATTTGGATAGTTATATTTCATGAGACACACACACACACAATTCACTCTCTATCTATCTCTCATACACACACACATACGAAACACACACACACACACATATACATACATACATATATATATATATATATATATATACACACACACACACACATATAATATATATATATATATATATATATATATATAGTGTAGCCTCTGCCGGTCTGTTTGTTATTTAACAACTCTAAAAGTTGTGGAGATAGACCGCCATAATCATATATATATATATATAAGGAAACTACATTACCCATAGTATTTGGATAATTATATTTCATTTTGATCAAAGGGGTCTCTGGTGTGCACAAACCCCCACTGATTTTTTACCTTCGAAATAAATTAAATTTATATTTGAGCAAGGGTAACAATCATAGGGTACTGGGATAAGTATATTTCATTTTAATCAAAGGTGGTCCCGGGTTGGCATCGTCCTACCTACTGATCTTTTTACTATTGGTTTAAATTAAATTTAATTTGAACAAGAGAATGTCTCCTATACAAAATATAGAAGGAGAAATCCAGAAGACGGAGGTCGCATTGGCAAAATCATAATGAGACAATATGAACGTCAAGAAATAACTAATCAGTGGGCAGTGACTTACAATGTATATTGTTGCGACAATTCAAGTGTCATATATATATATATATATACATACATACACACACACACACACACACACACATATATATATATATATATATATATATATATATATATATATACACATATAGATAAATAGATAGATAGATAGATGCGAATCTACATTTATAGATATATAGTTGGTATCACATATTATTACATATATGCGTGTGTGTGTGTTTGTGTGTGTGTGTACAGTTCATTTATATCTGAGGGAGGCATGTGCTCATATATAAATCTAGCCTTGCATTAAACTAAGCGACCAGAAATCATTTCAACAATACAATGCTCAATTATTCCATTTAAGTAATGTATATTACTTCTTTTGACACTCCAAAGTCTATATTTAGTGATTTTATTTTATATCTATGTATGAATGAATGTATGTATTGGATTTGCATTACATTTTCTATACACGTAGGTAGCATAATTCATTTGATTTTTTCTTTGAATGAACTAAACTGTTTCAGTATCTGTCTATATTTCTGAGATGAGGTATTATGTACACTATTTAGATTATTCGGTCTATTGTCCTCATCTTTTTCGCCATATTTATTACAACGTTTCAATATTCGGTTAAGGGGAATTAACGGGTGATAACTGACAACTGACATGTATTAGACATGGCACGGGTAACCTGAAGAAGGCCGGAGAGTACAACGGTCGAAACGTTGTAATAAATATGGCGACCAAGATGAGGAGAATAGCCCGAATAATGTAAATAGTGTAGACTGTTTCATTCTGTACAAATCCATACAAACTTCTGCAAAAATTTTAAAGAAATTTCAAGATATAAATATTCCATTTTAATATCTTTTAGACTTTATTTTTAATCATAAATGAATCCATTGATTGTTACAACTGAAATTCACATCTATACAATGAGATCATGAATACATTTTTTGGACCTGATGAAGTACAGAAAAAAACAACTCGCATGAGCCCATGTCTTATATTTCTTGTCAAAAGCTTATTTGAATTATATAAATTGTCATAAAACATGTCATTTTAAACGAAGACTGTCATACCTATTCGCTAAACCTCTGTACTTATTTAACAGACCCCAAAGAAACTTGAGAGCCTTAAAAGCTATTGAAGATATTAACTAATTATTCAGTGTAACTAAGTGCGAATTTGCTTCTTCAAAGAAATGATAAAAAAAGGTGCTTCTTTCTTTGTGATATGATTTCAAGAGATGAGTGAAATATCCAGCGGAAAAATAAGGCATATTTGACATATTCGGTTAATATCCTAGCATATTATTAGCATTACGTATTGAAATTGTCGATAGGTATACCCTTATAGTCATAGCAGTCAAAAAATAAAGGGATTTTCTAATTCGTCTTAATGAAAGTAAAATGAAATTAATTAACGACTAACTAATATGAAAAGAGATGGAATCATAAGTTGCCCAAGGGTATTTCCTCGTAAATGATTATAACGAAACTAACTGGAAATTGAACTCGGCTCTCCGATTTCCAGTTTCGAGTAGTCAAACATTATAACACCTTCACATCCAAGCATACAGAACCTGGTATTCACAAGCGATCAACTATCGAGGTACTGGCCAGACACGGTGATGCCTAACTTCAGTGATCTTATCTGAATCGGTTTTTCAATAAACCGAAATTTATGACTACAAGAAACAATATAAGCAAAATTATGAAAATCAGTATATAATAATAATAACAATAATAATAATAATAATAAATTGCTTACTCGAAAATCAACTAAAGAAATTTAGTTTAGTAGATATACTTTATCTGTACTTAATTGCTAGAAGTCATGAGAATTAAGTAATCGTATTGAGAGAAGATGCCACTGTCTTTAAACAATATGAAACTATCCAAACCTTGTTTAGTGTACTATGAATGTTAGGGTGGCAATAGGTCACTGATTAGATTTATCATGCAAAAATGACGTTTTTTGTGTTTTTTTCATTCAGACTGGGTTTGATGGTGCGTGTGTGATGGAGTGACATATTTCGTCTCTGTAATTAACACCCATCACTCTTTGGTATCGATTGTTTTTATTTTTACTAATATTCGCCCATTACAAGCCTTAAGAACTACTTAATGTAGTCGGTTACTGTGTGCTGTTGTATAACTGTAATTAAAGCCAATTCATCAGATTATGTAGGAAAGATAATGATTAAACCTAAACTTGAAGAAGTCAAGTTTGTAGCGATCGAGAGTTGTCCTTATAAGGAAACTGTCAGTTTGGAACTTCCACCTTAGTAATGGAATTCGAAGGGAATAAAGATTATTTATCCTTGTGATTGTGGCGGGTCCTAAAAGGTCAAGATTTGATGAACAAAGGAATGTTGCTCGACAGAAAACTTGCATTAGAAATACTGATATATTAGCGAGCGGTTTGTTATGTTTTCCTTGTATGAAAAAGGCCAGTAGGCTGGAAAATACTTAATCCCTCACAAGGCCAGTTGGACACTTTTGAACTCTGTCAAGGCAGGCAAATGAGAATTGGACAATATCGACCCAGATATATCAGTGATGCTCCGTTTTGATCTGATCTAGCTTTTGTAACGATAGAGTATATTAGAGTAGTCAGATACATAAAGGAGCAATACATTAAACCGAACTTTTTCGAACATCTTTAGCAATAGATGGTATATATGAGACCAGTTGATGTCTGGGAAGAGCCTGCGTACAAACAGACGTTAAAGCAAGTTGACACATTGAGGAAACACCATCCATTATGATAGGTGAAATTTCAGGATCTGCTCGGTGATGACATAAGCTTATTAGTCTCTTTTTTGACGTACTGGATTTTACAAGTTAGTCCTTCTCACAAACGCTAGCTCAGTGGTGCAAGACATTACATCCCGCCATGGACAGAACAGAAAGTCTATAATAATTGTTAACAGAGGTATCTTTTAGAATTGTTTGAGCTAAAAACAAGACACACCGGCTAATGTAACTGTTCTGTTTAATACAGAAGATATCATAGACACACCACTTGATAATTCCAGCGTGGAAGATGTGACCACAAAATAGAAAAAAGAGATTTATTAACCCATCCGAGCTGGTGATTACGTTAATTGGACTCTAAAAGAATGTCAGTGTGTGGAGTGGTCAGATGGGTGCCATTTATATTTCTTACCAGATTGAGCGTATTCATTTTATGCAGTGTTTTTTTTTTTCCAAGGGTCCAAGAAAACAGGTTTGCCATGCGAGGCAAGCTGCAAGGTAAATGCTCGTTTCGTAATTGCATGAGTGTTTTTTTTTTCACGTGACAATGTTTAGATTCACGTGTACAGAAATACATCACTGATTGCTGACCGCTGCGTTGTACTGTTTCGTTTTCTTTTGCATTTCTTTCCTGAATCCACAAATCTTAAGAATTCGCCGTGATCGGTTAAAACGGGCCCGGTGAAAAGGTACCCAGCGTGATGTTTGAGTAGCATCTTAGATAACTGAAATGAATGTTCTCGCTACCACGTTCGCCGGACATCGGCCCTATCGAAAATTTATAGATGGCAGAAATTTATTCGCATGGTCTTGTGTACGGCTATCGATAAAACATAGCTAACTAATGTATCAAAGAATATTTGATTACTTCTGGAATTAAAATCAAATCTATTTTTAACGTTTCTCCGGGCATGGCCGGATTCTCGACGATACTATGTACCAATATCATTCTTTTTAGCGATTCAATGTAAATGTATAACGTTAAGGATATTGATGTTAAATAATTTATTATGATTTATTTCAAGAGTTAGTTTCATTAAGAACATGTAATAAAAAGTTTTGTAAATGATATGAAAAAAACAAACAAACAAAAAACAATTGTTCCATTGGGTGTTCAACATGTTTCTCTTTTATTTCAATTGAAATAATTTTTGAGTAAACTGTCTGTGACAGCAGCATGAGATATTTTTTCTCTTTTGCACTCTTAAAAGAAGAGACTAGCGGAAGTAGAACATGACAGACCGAACGACGCGGGAAATATTTTTACACAAGTGATAGCAAGAAAAAAGTGCTCAAAGCTAACGATCCTTTGTCATATCTGACGGAGATAACATTCTATTTCTTTTTTTTATTTTGCTTTATTTTTTCTATGTTGGTTTACTTATTTGTTTCATTTGTTGTTCTTTTACATTCAGTTGACTTATCAATAGAACGACTTTTGCTCATTGTTCGTCGATTGCTTAAAAAATCTTTCTTTTTCATCTCTTAGATTTTTCCTACATTTTCTTTGTGAATTTAGTCTTTATCGACTTTTCCTCCAAGCTTTCTTCTTTAGAACTACATTTTCAATCATTTTTTTTATCGATACTTCATTTATTTTTCACCCATTAATGCTAGTGTTTCTTTCAAATTATATTTAATAGCTTTCTTTATTTCTTTTTCAAAATAATCTTTTTTTCCATGATTTTCATTGTGCTGAATTTTTAACTGCCATTCTTCCTTTCTTTCATCCCCTTCCTTTTCAGACCTCCATTTTTATTCTATCGTATTTCTTCTCCTTCTTTTAGAATCTCAAAAACCCATATTCTTTATTATCCACCCAAATAACCATTAAGTCTTTCTTTAGATTGTCACATAGGCTTTCTTAGAGTTTAATCTTTACTAGACGTGTGACGTTCATTTTCATTGCTTTATTGTCACTACACATTAATCTATATGTTATTGACTAAGCTAAGGATTTCTATCTTTTTTCATATTCATTTGCTAACTTTAAATTGGTCTGAAATATGCATATAAGTTCTGAACACTCAAAGAGAAAATAAATATATTGATATCTAAATGGTTTTGTTAATAAGATTGCGATCATTATTACAATACTATTGGTATCGCTATTAGTACGAGATCATTAGTATTATTACTGCCAGATTGTAATGCTGTTGCAAGATTATTACTGGTACTGTTACGAGATCATTATTATTACAATATTATTAGTATCATTATTAGGGCTAGATTATTATTATTATTATTATTGTTATTACAATACCGTCAGTATCGTTATTGCCACATGACTATTAGGAATATTGTTACGAGATTATTATTATTATTGCAATATTATTAGCATCGTTGTTATTACAAGATCATTAGTATTGTTATCGCAATGTTATTATTGTCATTGTTACCAGATTATTTTTACTGCAATATTATTAATATCATTGTTACTACGTTATTATTTGCGTTATAGTTACAAGGTTATTACTAATGTGTTATTGTTACCAGATTATTGTTAATGCAATATTATTAGTGTCACTCTTACTAGGATATTGTTAGCGTTATTGTTACAAGATTATTACTAATATTGTTACGCGATCATTATTGTTACCATTATGACAATACATTCGCACAATGTAAACGTACATACGCTAAAAGCAGATAATATTGTAACTTTAAATATATTATTCGGGTATTTGTGCTTCAATCCGGTCTCATGACATTTTCGAATATGTTCGCAAATTTTCTAACTATCGTAACACGTTAGTTACTAATTTAGAAAAATTATTCATCATTCTCTGGAATTACCAGTGGAATTTTCACGGTTTTCTTATTTAGATGTTCAGATTAATATTAATTTATTTTAATGATTGAATAAACTCATAGCAAATTCTACGACAATAAAATATCCGTAGAAATTCCGCTATCATATCGGTAAATATTTGCGCTTTAATAAAATATTAAAATAGCAATCATAAATAATAATACTGTTTAATGAAGTAAGAGGATACAATTGATAATATTTAAATTTGAAAAATATTTGTTTCAATGACACAAAATGTAAACACTTCTATGTTCGCGTCTTTCTCGCTTTCTCTGTCTGTTTCTTTCTTCAATTTTCTCATTGAAACCAAGTATCATCTCTGTTGTATCTTTTCTTACTTCCCATGCAATTAAAAAGAATATAGTACATTACTCATGAGGTATCGGTAGGGCGTAATGGTCGTGTTAACGAAGCAAGTGAAGAAGCGATATTTCATCTATCTTTCCAGTATTCTATATAATTTTTCAACTTTTTTTTTACGATCCTCTCTAACGTTTTCCCGCGCTGTCAATTGAGACGCACACTCCCGTCTTCTCTTTCTCTTCCTTCCTGATTACGACAATCCCAGTGTATTGTATCGAATTATTAATTCTCTTTATGTCCCATATAAACCATATCGTATATTTTCGTTTTTCATACAGTTTTTGAAGGAAACATTATTCTTCTAAATATGCCTGCTGTCCATCCAATCGGTAATTTCCCTTGGTTCCACTTCTGTGACAGTTGGCTTTTTAACAACAAATTGAGAAGTTATGTATCATATTACGAATTACTATTTATTAATATAAATATTTTTGCTCAGTTTGCTTTTAGACTGTGTCTCTGGATTTATGTTTATAGTTTAAGTTTTCCCTTTAGGCGTTGTTCTTATTGCACATTAGAATTACTTGTTTGTCATACCAACACAACTTTTTTTAGTTTCGTTCTTTTCTTTTATTCACGTCTGATATCCCCTAAGTTTTATTTACGCTATTTTTGTGTTTCGCTGCTTTTACGAAATTACTTTTGCCACTCTAACACGTACAATGCTTGTTTATTAAGTTTTGTAATATTCAATGTTTGCTTTACATTTTTTTTCCTTTGATATTGAGTCAGTAAGAATTACGTATCGTTTTTTTTTTAAATCATGTTTTACATAAAGTTTCTGTAGTTATCATCATTTTTTTAGAATTTGACTGTATATTTTCAGATTCTTAGAGTATGTATTTTTTTTTTCATCAGTCTTCTGTTCATATTTATCTCCCTTTTTCATATATGTTTTGTTTGTTTCGTGATTTTTTGTGTTTACATTATTTTTTTCCTTTCCTTATATTAATCTCTCTCTCTCTCTATATATATATATATATATATATATATATATATATATATTGAACATCTCAGTGTTCACATAAACGAAATGGATAATTAAAGTCTGCGCCTTATTATCATTATAATGCCCTGTAGTCTACATTGAAATTTCCCCAAGTTTATATGGTCCTCACAATTATCCCTTCCAGTTACAAACTGGAAAAACATATATATATATATATATATATATATATATATATATATATATTGTTTACATTTGATACGCCATGAGCAGATATGAATGTACGTGAGAGATTCATAGAAGATTGAAGTTTAACTACAGTAAAATCGACATTGCTAACCGAATGCTCCTCTGTGGCCAAATCGGTTATAAGGCACGTCAGGCTATACGATGGTTCCGTATAGGATACAGGTTCGAATCCTGTCAGGTGGACGAATATTTTCTACGAAAATTTCTCGGACATCCAGGCCGGTAAATGTTTAATACTGTTTATTATAAACAGGGCATTTACTTAAATATTTGTATCTATAAAAAGAATGTATAAACATAAAAATGTCTTAATATTGTCCTGTGTTTGTTTGCAGTGACAGTCTCATATGCATAGACACGCATACATACAGGTGTACGCATTTTGGTTCAAACAAACACATCCATATAAACAAGCCAAGGCTAGGCACAGATATATATCCAGACATTCGGGCACATTCCCCCTCCCACTACCAAACATAATCAAAAAATATTGAATATGTTAGTTCTATCATTGATATCGCATATAATATTATATCTGTCTATCTATCTATCTATATATATATATATATATATATATATATATATGCATGTTTCGTTAAAAACGACAGACAAGGTACTACAGTTGAGCTTTTTATTTAATTTTTCTTATTTCTGAGTGTGTGTTTCTTTTATTGGACAAAGTAGTGATGTTTTAGAACGAATACAGTTAATGTTCTGGCTTTTTCATAATTGATATTGTTAAGAGTTGGCTTTTCTTTTTTTTATTATTAGAGCTTCCATTATTTTTAGTCTTTTTTGGTTCAATGATGGATATTTTTTACTAGTATGTTCCAAAGAGTGTGTGTTCTGAGTGTGTGTTTAAATGTGTGATGGAACTAGATGATGTTTTACGTCTGGATAAACATGTGGTTGTGTAGCCGATGTAATTATTTATTAGTCCGGTTTGTGGCAGTTCCTTTTGTTCATAATTGATATTTTTAAGAGTTGGCTTCGTTGGTGTTTTGTTATTTTTGAGGATAAGGTTGGCCGTCTTAAATTAGATTTAGTTTGATTTTTTTTTCCGGGTCAAAGGTAGGATTTGCTTTTAATATATTAGATTCATGTTTAATTTACATTTGGTTTTATGTAATAAATAGTGATTTTCGGGTGTTCGCTATAATTATTACTTGTGTGAATATTCTAATTTGTTGGTCTATAAGGTGATGGAACCGTTGATTAGTGTATAGGTTTAACGTTGTTAAGTTCTTTGAGAAATAAAGTCGAGAGGATGTGGCTCTATTTAGAAAGTTTTTTTATTACAGCTATTTGTACCTAAGTGGATATTCGCTTTTATGAGTTTTTTCTGGTGGGTTTTTTGTATAATGATGTAATGAGGAACGCGAGGATATCTAAGAATGGTAGTTTGTTTTTTGAAGTTCATATGTAAAATTAGGATGTTTTTCTCAAATTTTGTTAAGTGTCTCTATTTCTTTAATGTTGTGCTAAAATGAATTATCATTTTTGAGGATAAGGTTTTGGACCTGTGTCTTAAATATTTTATAATAGGATAATAAAGTTTGAATTTTTTATCCAATGGATTTCCAATATAACACCATTGTTTTTCTTTATAAATATGTCATTATGGTCATAGCAGGGGATTCATGCATTGTAGTAATTTTTTGGTTTGATGGATGGCGGAGGGATGGAATTATTGTATATAGAGTTGAGGATAATAAATAGTTTTATCAACAGGGACGCTTGTACGTGATTTTCAACGTCCAGTGCTATTATAGAGACAAAAAGCGAATGTCCACTTATCAAAATATTAAAAACTTTCTTTGGGGAGGAATCATTCTCGACTATTTGTTGTTCAAAGGTAATTAGGGAAACCTTATAGACCAACAAATTAGAATGTTTGTTTAACGTAGCGAACACACAACTAAAAATTACACATTTATTACAAAAACCAAATGCATATTAATTACAAGCAAGAGGATGAGTAAAAGAAAAATGGGCTCCTATTTAAAAAAAATCAAACTTATTATCTATTTTAAAAAATTTAAGACCATTTTTTACCTCAAAAATATGGACATTCGCTTTTTCAAAATTACAAAAGAGGAACATTAAATGAGTTTTTTAAGGAACTGGTTCTCACCAAACCGGTTTTTACATGGTGGGTTTATCCAGACGTCTTACATTACACCTAATGATGTTCCATCAGAACACATTTATTGTTATGTTCAACGAGGATATCTAAGAATGGTAGTTTGTTTTTTGCAAAAAAAGTAAAAATAATGAAGCTCTAAAAATAAAAAGAAAAGCCAACTCTTTTTATCAAATGTGGTCTTAAGTGTCTCTATTTCTTTAATGTTATCACTGAACTAAAATGAATATATCATCTACGAATGAATATCCATCATTGAACCATTTTTCGGTTTGTGGACCTCGGTAAAACATTCGGACAGTTCTTACACTCTTTGTCCAGGAATATAATAGAACACAAGAAAAATTAAATAAAAACTCAATGTATTTCCCGTTTTAACGAAACACCATTAGTTTGGGTATTATACAAAATATATATATATATATGTTTATAGGATGAGTGAGGACCTAAATGGTATTTGCATGTTATAAATTTTAAACTGTGTAGTCAATATTTTTTTAGGATCAGGGGGTTTGATGGATGGACGGAGGGATGGAAGTTAAATTGCCAAATATCTACTTTTGATATACTCCCTTTTTTTAAATAATAATATAAATATTTAAATTATTAATCGTCGTCTGGGGACCCTTCCGCCAGAATAAGTTTTCTATAATTTCACCTTCAGTTTTATTTTATAGTTGAGTTTTATTATACGTAAAGATAATTTGCATAAAAATATTTAAAACCTAAATTATGAATTATTTTGTGTTTTTACCTATTTATGCTAAAAAACATCTCACTTTTATGAGATTCTGTATCAGCTGGTCTATGTAGCGACTTAAATATCAACATATCTGATTTTTTTAATGGCGGGAAAGCATTCATATTTGTCAATATAGAAATGAAGTGGAACATATTTTTGTTCCTTTTTTTTTTTTACTTGTCTTACAGATATTATGCTGATTCACCGTTTATCGTACGATCACCGTTCTTTAGAAACATCGAGCGTGGTCAGTAGCAAGATGAGTGACCGCATCTGCATTACACGTGATGTAAGCCTGGATGTAATGGATACCGACACAGAACTGGAAATCGGAGTGTCGGGTTCTAATTCCAGTCGGGTTCGTAAAGTTCTCTCATGTGCAAATAGCCTTGGGAAATGTCTGAATCCCCCCCCGATTACAGGCTAAATAGCCTGATTTATATCTCCTAATCGTTATTATATCCAAATTTTTCGTACAATCGCAATATATTTTCGGGGTTTAAATAATCTGAAAACTATTGATAAACACTAAAACAAAGTTATTTATATGTTCAACATGATATTTTACTTATGTTATTGAACAAATAATCTTAACGTGAATCGGTTTATTTATGATGAAAATTCCACTGTTCATATGTGTAAATCAGGAACGGTTACTCACCACGAGAGCGTTTGCCTTAGATACTTCATATTTTTTATGAGAAGCTGTGGCATAACTGTTGCACTCCGGCCATTGAATTTATGGAAATGTTCATAATTATCAAGTTCTTCTTATCAGGAATGTCCAGTCTTCTGAAGCACCTTCTATAATTGCAGGCGTAAGCCAAGGCTCACCGTCTCCCTTCGCCTCTCTTTCGCTTGATTTGAACAATCTGCCTAAGAACATATTAATCATTATGACATATCGATATGATTATACAAACGTGTATGGGAGCCCGTCCAAAAATCTACATTAGCAGATCTTGATGTATGGCATCTTCTCTAACATCTCACAAACAACTCAATAGAGAAAAAATTGCCTATTTTTTAAAGCATTTCTCACAAAGCAAGATGGGAGTGCCACTGACATGAAAGGGGTTAGATAGTGGGAGCAAGAGTTAAGAGGCTTGATAGAGGAAAGGGTGAAGGGAAGGACCGAGGGAATTAGATCAAGGCATCTGAAGGTGTCGATTGACATAGCATTTGAATAATTGAAGATTATAGCTATCAGTGAAGTAAGTAAGAGCAAGAGAGTTTTACAGACAAGAAGTGCGAGGCATGAAGCTATTGAAGTAGAAGAAATGGTTATATTTAACCATCTCGACAGTGAAAGGATGGAACCGAGATACGCTTAAATTCATGCAGTTTGGGAACCAACAAATGTAGGTCGTCGGAGCAGTTACCGTGAAAGTATTTGTAGAAAAGACTGAGAAAAGCTAGGGTACGTCTATGAGATAGTGACTGTAGACGAGATGCCAGATCAAGACCATTTACATTTCATATCCGTTGTAATATTCAGTACCACTAAAACCAGTTCGGTAGCTATTCTCCTCACCGAGAAGCCAATGAATTTTCCCCTATCGGAATAAACGGTTGGTGGGTAAAGGATGTTCACCCCAGAGCTGAAGATGAACTCATATATAAGCTCTATCTCTAAAGATTCTGGTACATTTATCGGTTACTTTTACCGCCCAATAAAGTGTCATGCTCCTCCTGTCATGCATTATCTTAGGAGAGTTAAGATAGACCGAAATTGGAGTACTGTTGTACTACCTCGACTGGAGCTGCCAAATACCGACTTTTCGGCCAACGTTAAAAAGCTACCAGTGTTCAGTTATTTTTCATTTTACAACACGGTTTTACAGAACATACATCTTTCGATAATATATGGCTATTTCCATTGCAAATGTTCTGACGTGTTACATTACTATGTTCCACCATTTCAGACATTTACAATTAAGTCCCTACATGCAGTATATGCTGGTACAAATCATTCACAGTCCATTCGGTATCTAGCCCCCCCCCCACGAGGGTTGCATGTGGCACAAGGCCGAGTTTATCGTGGGTTTCCCGAGCCCGTAGGCTCGGCCAAAAAATGCCCGTATAACCCGTATAAACGAGATCGGGTTGGTCATTTCTCCCCGAACGAGACTCTGCCCTTCGGCGGAGACTCGTCCGGGATCCTTTCTGCTCAGAGGCAGAAAGTTCAACCGTCAAGTCACAGTCCATTCGTGTTCCAGTGGTTAGAATAAATTTTCATTTAAACAGCTTCCCTTGAACTCCTACTTTTAGGAACAGTGTCCTGAGATGAGGCTTCCCCGTTCATTAAAACATTTACCTCTCTAAATCTAGGGAAATCTGTTCTCATTATTACATATACTGATAATATGCCTATCTTTGTCGTCTTCCGATGTTCATCAAAATACATTCAGTATCAGTTTACGTTCAATGACTTTTGACCCTTGTATTCTGTAAGCATTTAATAAAAATGACAATGACTTATGTAATATGAGAGGTCATTTCTAGAAGTGCAATCATATATTTCCGGAAGGCATGAGTGCACTTTAAAAAGAAAGTACGCTCTCTGATAATGTCATTGTGTATTATATAAGGTATTAAATTCTGCTACTTGTAAAGGCAAGAAAATATCTTAGCACGTAATTCTCTGAAAGAAAAAAGAATTAAAGCTCATGTCATTTAAGTAAACATGCCATTGCCTTTGGGACAAAAGACCAGGGTAAAAGAAAAGAAGACAAATACATAAAGAGAAAGAAAACAAAATAAAACATAGTGAATACAGTGCACGAGTTCAAGAAATAATCTTTATAAAGACAACAATCTATGTTGATGAAACCAATGGAAGATGCCTCATGGCAATGGATGAGAAAGAAAAAAAACGAATGAAGTATTTAAAAAAATGAGACATAACTTTTAACGGCGTCAGGATAGAAAAAAAAGACTGATGTAAAAAAGGATATCGAAAGAAATTCAGGAGGTGGGCGATGGCGAGAAAACAAATACGAATGTATGTTTATGTCCAAAGGAATGAAAAATAATTGCAAGTGGAATGTTGTTACGGTTGAAAAAAAATTAACAGAAGTTGCAGTTGGAAAGAAAAATCAGAATCTGAAAAAATAAAACAGTTAATTCGAATGAGACTGTAAAAAAAAAATGAACGATGACTAAGCTGAAAACAGTAAAAAGTGAATGAAATCACGACGAAGAAAAATTAAACAATTGTTATATAAAATAAACGAATGAAGAAATGGGGAAATAAGATCAACGGTGAAGGCAAAATTGAATTAGGTTTTCAGGTGTAAATGAGAGTGAGACAAACTTTTAAAACACACACACAAACACACACACACATATATATATATATATATATATATATATATATATATATATATATATATATATATATATATATATGTATGTATGTATGTATGTATCTATAGATAGATAGATAGATAGATAGATAGATATAATAATAATTTTGTTTAGAAAATACGTAAAATATCATCAGCCAAAAACAATAAATCCAAAATCTGTAAACTACGTCAGGAGGAGAAATTCCCTATTACCACTTTCCCAGAATAACAGTAATTTCTAAATAAACGATCAGATCTATCTCAAAATGCAGACACGAACACAGTTTTTTATTACGTTAGTTGAAAATCGTAAACTAAAAAAATCCTTATAAAATAACATAATGATAAATGTTAATATACGCATTATATACAAGGCAGATAATGAAATCCTAAAGAGAATATCCTAAAATGAATTTCCTAAAGAGTATATTTGCGCCAATACTAAACTTTGAATGAATATCTATACAACTTCATGAAAACATTATTTTCTATATTGGAAAACCAAAAATCAAACCCAAAATTAACTGTATATATAATCCATGCACTCACAAAAATAATTAATATCACGAGAAAATTGACACAAACGCCATTATTTTTCTTTTTGACGATACGTCAATATCAGAGAAATGTGGAAGCTCTGGCAAACTTAGTTCGATAATGACGAAAATGTGTGAAATCTGTCTCGCTGAATATTCCTCATTTTCAACTTTCCCTTATTTTTGTTCTTAGAAAATGATTTTTTTTTTTTACCGGTTCATTTTTTTACGAAAATATACGCGCCATTAATTCGTTTTGTCGTTTCAAGTAATCTGCTCCATATGACTGCATGCAATTGCGTGATATTTACGAAAGATACAATCCAAAGTAGTTATTCTTTTAAGAGCTATCATAATATGCCATCAGGTACTGGAGGAACATATATCATTGAACGTAAATAGCAGGAAAACGGTGGAATCTGCAATTTCTGTATTTTCAAAATGCGTCATAAATTATGATTCATGTAAGGCATTATTTCCTTGATTATGAGAAGTCCAATTAGAAATATTAATTTACATATTATCCGTAATAGATTTACTACATTATATAACCATTTATAGAAATTATATTTTCTAACTTTATAATGAAGTATGTATATAATTAAATGACATTAAGACATAAACATCCGTATATTAAACATTCGTAATGTCCTTATATAAATGAAAACACTTGATATTGCTTTCTAATACCATGAAAAAATATATTTTTACTTAGTGTTGCATCAAATTGGGCTTTGATAATACTGCTAGATATTAACCGAAATAAGTCCGCTACTTCCGATATGGTAAAATTGGTAAATGCTCTCGAAATGACCAGCAGTTAATGGCAAACTTAGGTAAATAATGTCTTGTAAATTCTAATGACTGCAAAATAAAAATGCTTTTATTTAGCCACCACAGAAAAAAACAAAAATCTTTTCCGTCTGTCAACAGATCGGGAGAGCAAGGTTTTGTCAACATTTTCATCCCGGATTTTTTAATGACATAAAGTGGATTTATACTGAATCAATTGCTAGCTGTTCTGCTAGGAAAGTTGTTTCATTGTGTCGTGCTTGATAGGTCTACACGCCAGAATCCTGCATATTTATAAATCTACAATTCTACATTGCATTGGATATTTCTGCATATCTGTACATTCTGGACAAGATTCTGTTATATAATCGTTCCTGACCTGGAATTTCGAATTCATTTAATTTATTACCGACACCTCTCCTCTGCTTTTTCTACACATATTTTCATGTTAATTTTTTATGAGAATCTTTCCTGCTTGGTACGTCGACTGCATGGTGTTAAGCGTGCTACTAGGTCCTGCCGTTTAACTTTTGAATTAGCAAGATGCAATTGTAATTTATATTCTGATAATTTCTTTTTCCGCTTTTATTACCTGTGAAAATCCCTCCCGATTTCTTGTTTTTCTATCACTTATTTTTTAAAATTGAAATGCAACGCCAATCGCCATCTTATTTCTTCCTGAATTCTGTTCTTTTATGGTCCTTTCTCTTCACTAAAGATTTCTCATTCTTTTTGACTACAGGTAAAACCTTGATTAACTAATGACATCATCGTCATGCAAGGGGGCGCATGATTAAAAAAATCATTTTTATTGCTCACCACTGAGCCGAAAGATTATGAAAAGACACATGGGTAATCATTACAGCTAATTTTGTATCGCAACAATAAAAGTCAGAGTTATATATACAGGCATACACACCGGATTCTTTTAAATTATTTTACTACAAATAATGCTTATGATATAAGCAAGATAAAATCAATGATTTTGATAAAAGCCGAATTTGTTATGGCCAGAACTTGAGGTAAGGGCATTTCGAAAGCAAGACACTTCTTAAGCGGCAAGCTCAGTAGGGTTGAGTAGATCTCTCTAGTTGTATGAGGCAGGAAAATCATAAACAAACGATGACGCATGATAAATCGACGAAGGAAACGAAAGCTTTCCCGCCAAGTATGAACCAACAAATACTAGAAACGGATTGCTGATAAGTTATTCCCAATTAAAATAAGGAATACGTCATGAGAGAGCAAAAAAGAAAAAGTAAAAAAAAAATCCCCCGTAAACAACTTAAATAGAATTCGCACCATTGCGATTGGCTGTTGGTCAACATCCAATCAAATGCGTGACAGAGGGGTATGGTTTGCCTAATATAAGTCAGTGTCTGCAGGCTATTAATTTAGATGTGGGGAGCGCATCAGAGACGGATCAAGTCTGATGGGGTCGACTTGGCGAGGGGGAGTATGATGTTTGAAAGACCCGAAATTGCACAATGATCCAATTCAGAACATCAGACGACGACCTCTAGCGCTAAAGAGCGTATATTCAAAGAAACGCATTGCTGATAGCTTATTCCAAACTAATATAAGGAATACTTCCATCCTTATTCCCAATAAAACCGTGAAGCATCATAATGGTCAGAGAACAAATGTAAAAAAATATAGGCAACGTTATAATATCATCTGAGCAATCGAGACTCGTTTTCTCTTGTAAATCTTATAAAATGAGGTATACGCATGCGTAAATATTCTTGGGAAGGGATGTTATTAGGTTAAACAATGATACCGAAATCCTCACAAAATATTGTCCTTTGAGAAACGACTATTCATTTTTTGTTGGAATTTTGGTAACATTGTATACGAACTTCCAGGTGTCGCCTTCAGCTGGGTGTCATCTGATTGGACTTTAAGATCAAGAACTATTCTACGATGGCAACTCTGTTGAATGATTGTTGGAGCATTCTTTAACAGGTTAAGGCATCTTATTTTATAGCAATAAGAGTCAAGATATGGTTTCAGGAACGAGAAGAATATACAAGTGTATTTTTGCACCCAAATATAAACTCTATGCATTGTGCGGTGCGTTTTACAAAGACGTTCATTCTGTAGAACCATTATCGAGGAATAAAGTTTAACTCACGGAACCACGGTAAATATTCTAACACGGAATCTCGGAGGAAATCTTTAGATATCGTGTATGCTCCAAGATCAGGTAAAATCTCTTTTGCATATATATGTAAATGCAAAACTCTATTCAGAAAAAGGCCATAATGTTGTGCAATAACATTTTCTGTGTACATTCTCTCCTGTTGACTTCATTGGAGAGTATGGGACGGCACCTCTCAAAAACCATAAGCATATCTGCTGAGGTTCTTGGTTTAAGTACGTTCTCATGGGATGTTAGTAGTTCGTCCGATCAACCGGTTTTGAATTCAAAGTTGCACTCCTCCTAAACTGATTGCAAAAGTTGTCTAAAGATCCCAGCCAATCTTGCTAGTTAAGCTGTAGTTGAGGCAGAAGAGATTGATCCTTTCCAGCCTTATTTGTGCCTATCGAAATCGACTTAAAACCTTACTCCACAAATGGACTTCTTATTCCGAGCCGCTATCCATGACACCACAGACCTAAAGAGGCGGGTAGTAAACTATATGTGTGTGTGAGTGTTTGTGTGTATATGTGTGTGTGTGTGCGGTTGTTTGTGAATATATATATATATATATATATATATATATATATATATATATATATATATATATATATACACAAATATATGTAAGGAAAAACTTAACGCATCATCGATATTATTTACTTTATATTCGATGTTTTTTCTTTGTTGTTATTATATAATTCTATATGTTATTTCCTAAGCTCTCTTTATAGACATATCTATTTAATATTTTATATTAAACAGACATACTTGGATTATCATTTCCATTTATGGATTTGATATTATTATCTATCTAACTATCTATCTATCTCTATCAATCTAACTATATATATATATATATATATATATATATATAGTCAATGCCATTTTTAGTACATATTCATATTGGAGTAGACACTCCCTTTTATTTTATGAAATATTTGTTACATCTACCGGCCTGTGTACACGGGAAATCTTTATAAACTTGAGGTATGGAAATCTTTACTTCTTTAAAGCTTATATATATATATATATATATATATATATGAACACTAATCAGTAAGAATAAAATAATTGAACGCTTTTTATTTCTTTAAAATAAAATTAGGGGTTTTGCTTATATATATATATATATATATATATATATATATATATATATATATATATATATATAGGCATTAAAACTAAAAATGAAAGTATTGTAGGCCATGATAAGTTTAAAATAAAACACAACAGTCGACCGGTTTCGTCCCCTCTCGTCAGAACTGTTAACGGGGAATTTAGATTATGAGGAAAAGAAAAAGTCTGTCATGGGTGACATGAATGAATGGACAGGGAAGGAAAAGAAAAAAATATATATATATATAAAATTATACCAACCACGCTGCTAGAATCGCATCACAGCATGTCCAAGCAAACAATCTCTCTGTTTGCAAAGAGAAGGCCGCCTAGACCTGATGTAAAGCGACGCCAGCACCTTAAGATGGAAAAGTGAGTGCGAACTGGCCAAGACGGAAAACCAGTCCACACTGAAATCCATCGCACAAGTTGGATTCTTTATAAAATGATCCGCAATGGAAGACCCATACGTGTTACGAATGGTATCGCCCAAAGAAAATTTTTGTTTAGTATTATCGCAGGTACGTGTTGTTTAATTCACGTCCAACCGCTGTGTCGTTCTACCTATGTAGTCGCATCCACAACTACATTTGAAATAGTAAATAACAGAGTTAATATGGTGGGGGGTAGAACATCTTTACACATAGATGAAAGTATGGACTTAGTTTGAAAGACAACACGAACGTTCGCTGCAAAAATAACACTCACGTGAACTACATGAAATACGCTTAGCGAAGGATTCACTAATCTTACCCAACCACGGTAAACGAAGATAGACCGGACATTTACCTACTGAAGCAGGTTTGATTTTGTTGAACCTGGCGGTCTCATCTCGAATAACCGATTGAACAATGTTCAACGGATAGCCATTGTTCAAAGATCTCAGTTAAACAACTGATTTCATGTTTCAAGGTGTCATCCGAACAGATCATTAATGCCCTATGTGTCAGGGTCCTAATCAAATTAATCTTTTGTTGTTTAGGACAAAAGGAGTCCCAACGGGTATATAGTCCTGTAAAAGTAGACTTCCTGTACACAGAGGTAATAAACAAGGAAGGAGTTCTTTGAACAAGAACATCTAAAAAGGTTACATAGGTAGAACGACACAGCGGTTGGACGTGAGAATTAAACAACACGTACCTGCGATAATACTAAACAAAAATTTTCTTTGGGCGATACCATTCGTAACACGTATGGGTCTTCCATTGCGGATCATTTTATAAAGAATCCAACTTGTGCGATGGATTTCAGTGTGGACTGGTTTTCCGTCTTGGCCAGTTCGCACTCACTTTTCCATCTTAAGGTGCTGGAGTCGCTTTACATCAGGTCTAGGCGGCCTTCTCTTTGCAAACAGAGAGATTGTTTGCTTGGACTTGCTGTGATGCGATTCTAGCAGCTTGGTTGGTATAATTTTTATATATATATTTTTTTTTTCTTTTCCTTCCTGTCCATTCATTCATGTCACCCATGACAGACTTTTTTTTTCTTTTCCTCATAATCTAAATTCCCGTTAACAGTTCTGACGAGAGGGGACGAAACCGGTCGACTGTTGTGTTTTATTTTAAACTTGTCATGGCCTACAATACTACATTTCTAGTTTTTTTAATATACGCTTTTGTACAAACCTATTTTTCAATATATATTATAATATATATATATATATATATATATATATGTAGATAGATAGATAGATAGAATTTAAACTGGACGATGTTTGCATACAATATAACCCAGTGAAGAAATCTATATATTAAAAAAAAAAATACTTTTTATTGGGTGTATAATTTTATTGATTTGATTGTTTGGGCGAATAATTTTAGATTTTCATTCAGTTATACGGTTTGTTTATTTGTTTTTTATTTTTCATTTGATCGTCACTCAGATGACGTTCTTTGATAAGAACCCATGTTTGTCAGTCTTGAGATAAAAAATAAATAACCGATTCCTTTGTTCTTTATTTTTCCTTTCATTCCTCGTTTTCACTGTACGCAATTTTATCTCCCGTTGACAGTCACTTTCATTTTTCAGCTTTTTTTCTTTCTTTCTTTTTTGTTACGAAAGTTGGAAGAATGTATCTGAAAGCTAAAACGAAGATAATATTTTCCTCGCTTTATTTGGTGTTTCCGTTATAAAAATTCAAGTCAAATGTCTGCGATTCAAGAAGTAAGAATAAATTTTAAAAATAAATTAATGACTAATTTTCTATCAACAAAATTCATAAGGGAAATTAAAATCGAAAAAAATATCCAGCCATTTGGAAAAAAAATAGAGAAACTTAAAAACTAATGGAAATGTAATATTTTAAATTCTAGTACGGTTTATAGTGTTTAACCACAAGGGACATTTCTGTTGATCCAAATTGCTCCAAGTATTATTAGAATCTTCTCTAGTAAGATCAAATTCAAAATTTGCCAGCACGACTATAGTTTAAATAGTTATCTGAGGTTTTTATAATGAGAAGAAAATATTTAGTTAATGCAATTCAAGACTTAGAGCTAAAAGATTTCATTCTAAATTTAATAAAGTAAACTTGGTACTATTCAGAAAATTACATATATATATATATATATATATATATATATATATATATATATATATATAAGCTGTAGCAATTGCTGGTAAGGATTGTCAATAAATTTTCAATGCAAAAAATACAATATTCTTTTAATCATTTCGTCCCATGTCACTCAATATATCTAGTAAGACGCCAGTGGTTACAGAGCGTAAAGTAATAGGAGAAAAAGAAAAAAAATGAAAGAATATTCGCACTTCTGACCGGTGGAAGTCGTTTTCGTTTTCTCCATTTCCTGTTACCTCCAAAAATCAAACATTTAATGCCTCGCCATTTTCTGTCTTCCTGGATCTTTTATTATTTTCATTTTCCTTCACTAATTTATTCTCATATTCATCCACTCCTGATAAACCCTTGCGTCTTAGTGTCATGATCGCCTTTCTCGCAGGTGAATGATAAAAAATTAGAAGTAGTTTATTTCTTTGTTTCTATATTTTGTTTATTTTTTTAAATATTTGAAGTATATTATTTGAATTTTACTTAGTCATTTGGGTCGTGATTTTTTTGTAAGTAGCTCACAAACGTATTTTGTGTCTGGATTTGAAAATGAGCTTAGATACTTTATTCTGTAGTTCATCATATTCTGATAATTATCGTGATTTTCTTCCATTTAAAAATGCTGCATATTTATTCCTTCGCATTAATTTTCAACAATTATTACTCCTATTATTTCTGGTTGCTTTCAAATTGCCATTTATTCTTTGAATCGCTTGAGCAAATTTTGTCTTTTTAAATAATGTTTTTGTTTAGAGGTTTCTGTTTTCATGGATCTTTTATTAGCGTATATTTTTCCAGTTTTTATTTGGATCTTACCGAAGCTTCGTTGATTACATTACTTTAAAGACTATTAAAGTTTAGTATGTATTCATACTTTTTACTGCAGTTAAAATTTGAATATAGTTGGCATTTGTTGTACACTTGGGATTTATCTGTTGTTTTTATTAACGATTTCAGTATATTTTGGGAACATCTGTTTCCAGATTTTAGAGTATTTCTGTTAGATATTTTGTGCAGCATGGTTGAGATTTCAAGGTTTTGGATTAACATTTTCATCATATGTATCTTTACTCTTTTATTATGCTTCTATACCTGATATATATATATATATATATATATATATATATATATATATATGTATGTGTGTGTGTGTGTTCTCTAAAATTTGAATGCAACTTTTTAAGAAATACTCACTTTATTTTGTTTTGTTTAAAACTCGATTTCTGCTTCATTGAAATTGCAGAGAATTTGCGACTGATGGGCAATGTAATTTCTTTGAAAGGTGTGAATGGATGCTTATAATGGGTATACATGTAGACAGCGTTTTACTATATGTACATTTGATATATTGCTGTGTGGATTAACTTATATTATCAACGGGCTGGCTACTGTTCTCAAATTTGTTCATGTGAACACAACGTTTCAGAGCTTATACGAAGGACCTTCGTTATGTGCTAGTCAATATGAAACCATTATCTAATCTACGGGTATTTGCGTACATATCTATAGATTTCTCGTCTGGCATTTTTCTTCAGGTGCTGCTGCTACTTTTCAGGCTTGACCTCACTGAGACTTAACTTTTTTTTATTTTTACTACAGTTGCTGCCTCTCTTAATGTTTTAGTTGTTAATTTAACTCATGGGATACCAGGAATCACTTCAATTTGTCTACCGGCATCTTTTCCAATCAATCAAAGAGCCTCAAGTAAAAGTGAATTTTTTAATGTTTTTTTTTTTTTTTTAATTTCAACTTCAAGACCCTTTGATTCTGATAGTTTTTTGAAGATCTTCAAAGATACATTGCAATCTACAGGGGTTCTCATGGCAATATGAAAGTATATATTCTTGTGTTCTTTGCTCACGGAGTCGGAGCGGTTAGATTAGATTCTTCTGTCTGTATGTATCGTGAAGTCACATAAATTATTTACTGATCACATGTCTGTAACCGGGTCTGGGTGATGTTCTTCCCACTAACTTGTAGTTTCCTTCCCGTAAAAGTTGCATATTTTCAAGTGCAGATATTTGCCTACTTTATCCTGAAAAGCTTTATATTCAATGAGTGTTACCACAGTGCAACCCAGTACAAGATGGTCATTCTTTTCTAGATATTTACTACAGCATCTGCAATTCGGGTTAACACACTTTTTCAGTATGTGTGTTTGGTAATGTCTTGTTTGCAAGCTATTATTATTATTATTATTTTTTATTATTATTATTATTATTATTATTATTATTATTATTATTATTATTCCCTTTGATTTCTGTGGTATACACATTTCTTTCCGGTCTCTACCAGAGACCTATTGCCAGAAATTAAATCATGACTTTTTCCACCGAGAAGATTTGAAAACAAATCCCACATATTTCCGAAGGTGTGGGCTTTATTTCTGAGAATCATTTTTATTTCTTTAAAGCTTAGGCTACCAGGAATCCGTTCCAGGAATCTACTGGAATCTTTACCAGTGAACGCTATGATTCCAACTAAAACTGGAATTGTTGATTTACTTTCATTTCCTTACCCATATGAAACACCATTTTCACCTTGTTAGCTTTTTCTTACTTCTTTCATGTTCTTTGACACTGATTAGTCTTCTGTAGTTTCCAGGTAGCTTTAAAGACCAGCCATTGTAGTGTAAGAGTGTTCTAGTTGAGCTAATCCTCTACCTCCTTTCGATCTGGGCACACACAGACGATTATTATTATTATTAGTAGTAGTAGTAGTGGTTGTAGTAGTAGTAGTCGTAGTAGTAGTGGTAGTATTTCATACATGTGTGTTTTTGCCCATCTCTTGGAATAGAATGGAGGCGACTCTTACTATATAGAAGTGAAAGCAATCACAAATGCAAACAACAGCCGCCGTAATTATCTTTTTAAACACAAAAGGAAAACATACGCTTCTAGATAACTGAATATTTCTGTGCATTGTTTATTGATTATATTATCTGTGTTTCTCATTAGTACTAGTTATGTCTAATGTACCAATTCCTGAATAAGACTTTGCTTACAACTCATTTACAAACAGAAAGAAATTATGACTGTTATATATACACTCTTTTAACAAATTTGTTGAGTCATCTTTAGTCGAAGCTGCCACAATCTTTTCGCTTGTGTGCGTCATTATGAACTAGTAGTCTACTGATTAAGGTTTTATCTCTCATGTGTTTTAACTCTCTCGCCATGTTTACAGAATCTAAAGTATAGCGAAATTAGTTTTTCCTTATGTGACATAGAGTAATGAACGGAAGACAAATGAAGACAGAACAAGCAAAAAATTCTTTTCCTTAACTGACACAGGAATATTTGTTTCCGAACGTTTTTTTTTATGTTTAGAAAAGACATTATGTGCTATTACAGTAATTTATGTATCAAAGCTAAAATAATTTAAAAGTAAATCATCGACATCAAATGCAAAGATGGCAGGGACTTTGAAATATCTGGTGATATTATATTTCAACATGTACGCTATTAACATAATGAGCTATTCTTCTCTGAATCAGTCTTCATACGCCATTATATATTAGAACGCTAATGGAACGGAATGTTTCACATATGGATATTTTCTTCTTCATTTTCGTTTCGAATAGGATCAAAGAGTCGATTTGATTTCTACACCATTTATTCTAATATCGGAGAGATGAGCAAGAAAACACCTTATGTACTCTTGTATAAATCGGTCACATTGTACCGATCGATCTTTTATATTTCGGTATATGTTCATTATTTTCTTACCTATCTAGTATGTGTTTTTACGGTAGATTTTCATATTTAAAGTGCGACAGATTTTGATAAAAATGTCTATTGTATGTCTTATCATAATCTGACCAATATTAGGCGACCGACCTACATAACAAACTCGGATTTAAATTAGAGTGATTAGAGGGAGATGTAATATGGATAATTCATGTTGAATAAATTTAATGAAAACATACAAAAGCGTGAGTGAGTAGATTTTGAAACTAAAACCATAAGTTTGGAGATAGAATGGGAAAATTATTTGATGAAATAGCAAGATATCTTCCTAAGTAATATTTCACGACGCAATGTAAAAAAAAAAGAAACTACTACAACAGGCAGTTATTGAGTAACATAGATCCATATCACTCAGTCAGTTATGTACCATGCGTGATATACGCTTAGGCGATCATGTATCTTTCTATACATGATTGACGAGGCAGATTTATTCCCCGCAATAAGTTGGCATTTCTTTCTGCAGAAGACCATTTGCCATCCAAGCTCTGTCCTGCCATTTACCCATAGCTTTGGGGAGAAGAGGATTCATACATTTCCCAAGCGTATTAGCACGTAAGTGAATGCAATAGATTCGACTGGATTTCGAACTCGGCTTTTCGATTCTACAATCCGCCCTAACCCTAGCACTCCACCGTTATTTCTTTAAAATAATATTTTTCTATAAAAATAATATCAGTAAATATTCATGTTATAACCGGAGTGGAAGAAAAGTTTATTGTCTATTTATATTTCCCCCATTATGGGCATTATAAATCCATGATATAATAACGCCTTTTGTCACATGCTTTGTTGTGAAAAAGACTTTTATACTATTAAGTCATTCACTTTATTATATATACATATTTACAGGTGTCCCGCGAATAGTATATCTTATGTATACACAGTCAATCAAAGTAAAACGAGAACGAAAAGAAAGTGTTTTACATGTAATATGGAGAGACTTCCGTGTTTCTGGAGAAACGCTGTTTAGGGCTCCAGATTCAAACGAGCCAGATTCATCTATTATATCTCAGGGGAGGTCATGTTCCACGAACTGTAAAAGGCGAGTCTGGGACATTCGCAAATTGAGGACTGCTAGCCAGAAATTCTTATATCTGGTGAAGATATACCCCCAAATAGAAAAGCCACCATGTGCTTATAAGCTGTAGCATTTGTTGGAGGAGGTAGATTTAGACACATTTGCCGATGTTAAAAAAAGCAACCGCTCGCATTGTCTTCTGTATATCAACTAAAATTAAGTGCCGCTTTCCTCACTTTACGGAGTGACGTCATTAAGCAGTCGTCACGTGACCCACTTTTCTTATCTCAACCAAAAGAAGATAATCGTCATTTGTATCCTTACAATATTATCAAACTGACTATTTGAAATCTTCCGGAAAAGGGGTGACTATCTATTAAATTTTATAATTTTACACAATGCAAATATATTAGATATAACATGGAAACTAGTATTATGATAAGAATATGTCTGAAAACTGTGATAACATTATCAATGTTTTGTTTTCTTTTTAAATTAATTAAAATATAGCTATCAACTTTCAAAACATCTCCAGTGTTCTGTTATGTTTTTTTTAGACAGGCAATATTTTTTGGGGGGTGGGGGCGAGAAAATAAAAGACTATTACTGTGTAGAATATTGATAAATATTAAGTTTCTCTTATTGATGTTTTTTATCAAAACGTATCAGCTAATCGCACCTTACAGTTTCCATCGGTAAGTAAATGGGGAAAACTTCAGTTGATCAAATAAGATGAAAACATATTTCTTCGATTATGTCTATTTTCATACACATAAAACACACCTAACTAAAGCTGAAGAAATTAACGACTGTAAGAACAATAAAATGAAAGAATGTTAGCGAATGCTTGCCTAGAATAGTAAACTACTTTTCAGAATATCTTTTGTGTGTGGTCTTCTGACATAGTTTTTTTTTGGATACAAGACAAAAACAGGGGGAAGAGAGGGAGACTGCCACAGGCATTTTGAAAATCAAGACACTTCTGCACCAAGATGCCGCTGTGACACTAGGTAGAACTGGAGAGATATTAAGTCAGCATATCTTGTAGTCTTTCTCCTGCTTTCTCCTATAAACAATGCTACCAAGACAATCCCTGGGAAATTAAACAGAGAAAAGAAAAAGAAATCGTCCGTCGTTGAAGCAGCCAATTATGTAGCGTTGGACTGTGAAGAACTGAAGTTAGAGCCAAGAGGTAACCCAAGAATATACATGGGTGACGGAACCAAAATTATTCTGTGTGTTCCGTCTCGCTTCTGGCTACAGATTCTTCTTACATAGCTACAACCACATTATAACTTGAGACTTAACATATCCCATAAACAATAACGCAAATCTCATAACCATTCGTTCAATAATCGAAACTTAAATCAGAAAACCTATTCCTTAATACATGAATAAATTAAGTAAATAAATGCAATTAAATAATATAATAAATATCAATTATATGGATTTTAATAAAAGTAATTATAATAGAGAAATTATTAAAAAATGAAAATGTGAAGAATAAAATAATCTAAAACATAAATAACATTGGATTTCCCATTAGACCTTATTATCCTAAATATCGAACCTTCGCAAAATAACACTAGAAACTGATGTGATAAATAATATATAAAAGAAAGTCTAAAAAAAACACTCTCAATATGTACAACGTTATATCACCGATATTAAGCATACTCAACAACACAAATTTAATAAAATATATATATATATATATATATATATATATATATATATATATATATATATATATATGAATAAAAAATGACAATAGGAAAACTGGTAATTGTTGACGCAATTGTGGACTTTATCAAAGCAAAATACGAAAAATTTTTCGTATTTTTGCTTTGATAAAGTCCACATTGGACGAAACGCGTCAGCAATTACCAGTTTTCCTATTGTCATTTTTATTCATAAATATTGTCTTTTCTACTGGTTAAATCAAAGTTTCATATATATATATATATATATATATATATATATATATATATATATATATATATATATATATATATATATATAGGCAGCAATGTTTCATTAAATAATATAGACAAGTTCCCATATTTAATAATTCTCGTTTTCACTCTCACGTGGTCATGTGTGACGCCACGAGCTGCGATGCGATGTTCGCTTCCGCGTCTCGTATACACAAATTAGTCGTTGCTTTGAAAATTTTCATGCAACAAAAACAGACTATCATTATTGTTTCGACTGTGTATTGTTTGATATATTGAAATGCAATTGTCATCTTTGATAATGGCTAATGTAAGCTGAGATAGGATTAAAACATGTATCAATATGGTGATATCCTTTCGTCTATCAATGATAATGTTATTAAGCCAGACAATATGAAAGGAAATTTCTTAAAGTAACTAGGCAAAACTTGTCTATATTATTTAATGAAACATTCATCAATATATATATATATATATATATATATATATATATATATATATATATATATATATATATAATTCAGTCGAGCACTTTAGATGGAAAGCTCGAATTTGTAAACAGTTACTACTACTGCTGGTAATGAAAAGCTCTTCTATGAATCGAGCACCCTGTATCACTGGCGGGTTTATTCAAAAATAAATACGTAAAAATTCAAATCCCTCTCTGCCGGGAGCTGATATCTTAGGGGAAATATTTCCGGCTGATGCCAAGTAAGTCTTGTTTCGATCCTGTCTTGTGGCAATCGGATGTATAGTTCCACTGATGACCTTCGATACAGCGAACAGACTCTACGTGGATGACCATATATACTCCCTCGAAAAAAATTAAATTCGGTCGAGCACTTGAGGGAGAAAATCGAAATTGTAAACAGTGACTGCTACTGCTGAAAATGCAAATTCTTCTATGAATCGATTATTTTGAGTCACGTGTTTATTCAAAAATTGTTTATTCTTAAAAATTCACCATCATCTCTGCCGCATAAAAAAATTTCCGGCAGTCAGTCGGGTTTCGATTCTGGCTTAAGGCTATCAGATGTCTAGCCACAATGATGAGATCTGTTACTGCCAAACAGACTCTATGTGGATGAAATATATATATATATATATATATATATATATATATATATATATATATATATATATATATTCCCAATCGCAATTACTTATTTATGCATGTGATTAAATATCTGTAAATAAAAAGAACCTTTCCCTCTGCGATTTCATTGTACAGTTTATTGTTTGAACATTTAAACAGACAAGAAAATATGATCGGTAATTTATAGAAAACATGATTCTAATCCATTGAATAATCTATGAGCAAAAGAACAGATTAAATTGGGTTCACTCTCAACCATGCTACAATCATTTCAAATAATGCTGGTTATATACAGATAATATACAAACATCTGTGAAAGGTATTTTTAAAATTCGCAACGGTTACAATTTTTTAAACTTCCAAACCAAGTGCATAAACATCTACGATTATTTCTTAAGAATATCTCTACAATTCCCAATACATCAAACCTTATTGTTATTATTTTCTCGTCATTGTTCTAGTTTGAACGTGTGTTATTTCCAGTGATTGTTTTAATTTTTTTAGAATAGAAAGAGCTCGGCATTACTCTGTTATAGTGGAACACACCTATTCTATAGTTAATAGACTCTCCCACTATAATAAGTAGGAATAGTAAAAGTAACGAGGGAGTCGCTCAGTCAGTCGACTGACTGATCGGTTGAACTCTCTGCCTTCGGGCGGGGAGAAATCGGAACGAGACTACGCCGAAGGGCGGATTCTCTTTCGGGGAGGTAAACCGACCATTAACACGTTTATACGGGTTCAATAGGCATATTTTTGGCCGAGTCCACGGGCTCGGAGTGCCCACGTTAAAAAGGCCTCGGAGGTGTGTGACTGAATATCGTCGCTCAGTCAGTCGACTGACTGATCGGTTGAACTCTCTGCCTTCGGGCGGGGAGAAATCGGAACGAGACTACGCCGAAGGGCGGATTCTCTTTCGGGGAGGTAAACCGACCATTAACACGTTTATACGGGTTCAATAGGCATATTTTTGGCCGAGTCCACGGGCTCGGAGTGCCCACGTTAAAAAGGCCTCGGAGGTGTGTGACTGAATATCGTCGCTCAGTCAGTCGACTGGCTGATCGGTTGAACTCTCTGCCTTCGGGCGGGGAGGAACCCGAAGGAGGCTACGCCGAAGGGCGGATTCTCTTTCGGGGAGCTAAACCGACCCTGAACCCGTTTATACGGGTTCAATGGGCATATTTTTGGCCGAGCCCACGTTTAAAAGGCCTTGTGCCACATGACGCCCTCGTGGGGGTGGTGACTGAATATCGTCGCTCAGTCAGTCGATGCCGGACGACCGTTAGTCGGATACTAAAGTTTCAGCGACCACAACTAGATTTACTCTGCGTCATACCTATTATATGAAGTTCCTAACGTTTTGTACGTCGAACCTATTTTAGGACCGACTTAGAACAAAATACAAGCCTCCACTGTGAAATCACTCCATAACATATTCTCTTCTAGGAAAGAATGCAAAAGACGTGCGATGTCTGTCTTTGGATTCTCTCTGTCATCTTAAACAGATTTAATGTTATTTCGTTATTCATCTGGCGTCACTGAATGACCCGCCATTTGCATTTTAACCTTGAAACGTACAAATCTGAAATCTACTATAGCGTTTGAGAAATTAACTGAATATTGTGCCGAGAAGTGATTTCTGAATCTCTACACAAAGAAGTTTGGATTCATCATTTTTATGTATGGAAAATAACAGTAATTCCCGTTTAATAATCGAAGAGAGAATTCGCGCTATTTACCGAGAAAAACAAGGAATCTTAATTCTCACGCACGCAAAAGCGCGTTCGTTTGTTTATTTTTACGCAGAAAGTAAGGATTCTTGTAATTTTAAACAGAAGCTAAAACCGCTTTTTATAAACAGATAAAAAAATTGCATCTTTTGAAATAGAAAAATGTATTCGTTATCTTTTTAACGCAAGTAGTATGCTACGTGAACTTCTTATGCATTCATCAAAGATAAACTTGTCTCATGCTCTCTGAATAGACTTGTACGTTATTATTAAACACGGTTGGGACAGGTTTTCTGATTTAATGTCTTTTTGACAAGGATTATTCTGCAGCTCATCGTAGGTTTTCTTCGATGTCTGTCGAAATTGATAACCTTCGAGGATTATCGAATGAAATCCTTCTTTTGAATCACAAGGTTATGCTGTTCTCTTTCTAGCATCTATTCCAATAACTTTCAGAAGAGATTTCATTATAAAATAGTACAGTTTCTCACATAGTTGATATACATGTTCATTTTATTTAACGCAGTATTTGAGCCCACGAAATCTAAGAAGCCAAATCAAATTTACCTGAACTTTTAGTCCGTACGATACTAATGTAGTGTCCATTTAAATATGTCTTCTTCTTGTAAGTGAAATAAAAAAAATCATCAAGGGAATATATCTTACAACTTTAATGTATAATAATAAGTGTATATCATCTCAGAAGTCCTGACATTATGGGACGAAAATAAACCTATAATTAATATAGTTTAAGTAACCTATAATTAATAGTGGATTTTTATATAATCTTACAAATAATACCGGGCTTTTCATCAATGCAAGTTTTTTTTTTTTTTTTTTTTTTTTTATAACCTTATAATAAATACCGTCTTTTTAAATAAAACTATAAATTGTTCCGGGATGATATTTTAATCTTTGTAATTAATACATTATTTTATGCTGGATATTACTGAAATAAAGTCCATTATAGAATTGGAATCTAAAATTGTTTTTAAAAAATATTGAAATTTAAGATATTTTTCAAAAATATTAAAAAAAATTAGGAAACCATTTTTTCAAATGGTTAAGTTTCTAATGTAATTGGTGTAACCTGTGAAAGGCTACTGATTAGAATAATCGAACGAAGGTTGATAATGATCGATAATAACTAGGACAAGAACAATATATATAAGATGCGCAAGCGGGGCGTAGGAGAAGAAGTCAACTGTTAGAAGTGAGTCAAGTGAATTCCATAATGAACCACCAACTGCAGGATATCTACCAACCGATCCACGCGGTCAGATGTGGAACAAGGCCGAATTTAATATTAGGTATCCGAGCCCGTAGGCTAGGGCAAAAATTTCCCCGTAGACACCGTATAAAAGTGGTTGGTAGTTGTTTCCCGAGACGAGACTGAGTCCTTCGACATAGCCTCGTCTGAGGATACTCTCTGCCCCAAGGCAGAGAGTTTAACTAGAACACCTGCAGACAAATCTCTGACTGCATACAAACATACAGTATTTGCTACTGTATTTATGTGAACGGGCACATACCCATTATCGTCCTTAGGTATGCTACAACAGTAATAATTTTACAACTTCGGTTTCTGAGAAATTAACTAATAAATTAGAACAATTTTCAAGTAAATCAATTCTTCTAAAACGTCTTCCTCATATTACAGATTTTTGATACTGATAGAATTACGTTAGGTTGGTGCATAATTATCAGACGTTTTTACAGGCGAGCTGTTCCTTAATAAAAATTGCTGTTTTATTTAATTTTTTAACAAAAATATTATTTTATTTTCAGGTTATAAAAATGCGTATCGATAGTCATACACTCCTGAATAATGTTTTAAAAGTGTTATTCTTGAATTGTTATATTCTTTTTTGCGTAATAAATATTTTTTTAGGAAAAAGCTTGATAATTATGCACATATTCCAATATATATATATATATGTATATACATATATATATATATATATATATATATATATATATATATATATATATGATGGGGAGAGATATAATACCGTAAACATCGGTTATAATTAAGCGTAATCTTTGAATATGAGTACGCATAATAAAACTAGATTCATGACAACATATCAATTCAATCACAATTACGACTAAAACGAATTTATCTAAATATAATTATTTTTTTGCATCTTTCAAATCTATATATCAATCATCCGCCTATGTATGGAATACTGCTGTCATGTATGTTCTGGTGCACGTTCTGTCCATCTCAAGTTACCCGACAAAATTTAGAGACGGATATGCAATGTGATTCGTCCTGATCTGGCCTCTCGTCTACAGTCACTTTCTCATAGACGTGCCGTCACTTCCCTCTGCCTTTTCTACAAATACTTTCACGGTAACTACTCCGATGAGATATTTTCCGTGGTTCTCAAACTTCATGAATCTAAGCGTGCCACTAGGTTGGAATCTCAGCCCTACCCTTTCACTGTCCAAACGGATAAATGTAGCCGTCTCTTCTACTCAATAGCTTCATGTCTCGCACTTCCCGTCTGGAGAACTCCCTCTTACATACTTCCCTGATAGCTATAAATTTCAATTATTCAAATGCAATGTCAATCGACATCTTCAGATGCATTGATCTAATTCCCCGTCCTTCTCTTCATCCTTTCCTCTATCAGGACTTTTAATCTTGCTCGCACTCTCTATAATCCCTTGCTTGCTATTTGTACTCCTGCCTTGCTCCGTGTAAAATGCTTAAAAATATTTTTTTAAAAATTAAACAAAATAATATCCTAATAACTGAAACAAGAATTTACACTAAAATCTTTGATAAATATATCAAAGAAGTACATGATAGATTTCAAGGATTTTAAATAAAATATTCTGTGGGTATTTCTAAGCATGGCTTAGGTTTAGCAGATGTCCAAATGTTTGGATCGCTCAGTGAAGAATTAACTCACCCATCTAGACGGGAGCGCTACTACCACGCAAAGGATTACAGAGAGTGAGAGCAAGAATAAAGAGGAGCTTTTGAGGAAAGGATATAAAGAAGGACGGGTATCAGAAGATGTCGATTGACATTACATTTGCATATTTGAAGATTATAGATATCAGGGAAGCAAGGGAGTTCGACTGTCGGGAAGTGCTAAAGAAGAAGCTGTTGTGTAGAAGAGGGCTTAGACGGGTATCAAGGTCGATAGTGTAAAGCACAGAATGAGGATCGAACTCACTACTCAGTCATAATTAATCTAATTAGACAAGCTTGCTAACCGTTACATCGAGTCGAAGAATACAAATAATAAATGTTTATATAAACGCTAATATCCATTTGTTTCCTTGAGAAATTTTTATCCACTGTCGAACTGCCGAGCCAGTCACAGCTTCACCAGTGCCCCGTTGTCTAGCATTACCTGATTGCACGTCCCACGATGAGGACAAGGGTTTGGGCTTTGGACTTGCTACACTTCTAAAACATTCTAGCATTTCCATGAGCACCAAGGCAAATCTCATCAACGCCATCTTCCTATCATCGCTCACATACCAGTGACAAACATGACCCCTAACAAAACCCCTTGAAAGAAAACTGATCTCTTGTGAGATGAAATGCCAGAGGAAAGCAGTGGACAAGACCAGGCGAGACAAGATCAGGAATGAGATAATAAGAGATATGATAGGAGAAATACCAATCATACAGCACATTGAACGACAGAGGAAGTGGTTCAGACAACTTACTCGTATGCCTATCAACCACCGAGCCTATGAGCATACACACTCAGCTACTCTGGCTGAAGAGCGAGAGGCAGACCAAGAAAGCGACGCAGTGGCAAACACTCTCAGAGCCCACGAGATAAATTCTCCTCTCGCCATGCCACTGACAGACTAAAGTGTCTCCCCGTGACGCCTATTAACACAAACGGAAGGAAAAACTAAACTAAAACATAAACACTAATTTTGATCTTTTACGAAACAGCACACTCAATGTATTAGACATTCACCACAATGTATCTTAGCGTCATTCCGATGAAAAGACGTTAAGCAAATAAATTAAGAGATAACTAATATATCAAGGTGAACATCTATAAAAAGTAAAATGCTTTTTGGAACATTCGCGATAATTTCGTATTCATGATTTCAAAATATAACACCTTTCTTAACTATTATTGATCTTGCTCCAAATTTTCTGTAACCCCTTGCGTCCTAGTGGCTTCTCGACTTCCTTGGGTTGAAACGCTTAAAAAAATATTAACATCTTCAGCGTTTTTCCACGTTGCATAATTATAAGCTAAAGTTACGTTAGACTTTTCCTTTTCCATTCTCTCTCTCTATCTCTCTATATAACAGCAAAAAAATAACTCAATATGGGAATAGCCTATTTCAAGCATCCACCCGCATTATATAACAACGGATTGATTACCTGTACCATATATATATATATATATATATATATATATATATATATATATATATATATATATATGGTACAGGTAATCAATCCGTTGGTATATAATAAAAAAACAAAAGATGAACTTATTTTGATGATCTTTCATATAAGAAAACCCAAAACAAATGAAATATTTAACTGACATGTTTAATATCTGTTTAAAAATTATACATGTGGCAAAAGTTAACATAACGACAGAGGATTGTATATCCAGGCAATGACGGAGCGTTGATGTTGTTCAGAGACCTACTCACGATATTATCGTGTACAACATTATATATATATATATATATATATATATATATATATATATATATATATATATATATATTTCATTACATCAAAAGGACAATACTCTAGTATGATGAAGTCTGTTTAGGAGACGCGACCTGTGACAGCATTTTTTTTACATTTGTTCATTCACTTTTCCAATATTTTACTTATATACAGAAATTTATTCATAATCTCCCAACACTTCTTAACAGAAATGAGGAATATTTACAGTTCGTTTTCAATTTAATAGATTGTAGCCAAACGACACGTTTGATGCAATCGGCATGCATCGAACTCGCTCTTATGCCAATTAATCACGGCAACACACACAATAGAATATAAATATCATTTATTTAGAAAAATAAAAGATTTTCTGAAAAAAATAAAAATATAGTAAGTAATCTCCCAGACCTTTTGACAGCTTGTCAAAATATTTTAAACTTTAATTACAGAAAGAAAAATCAGTATGAATTATCATCACTGTTGAGTTTTAGGACATATTTATAAAGATATATACATATATGTCTGTGTGTGTTTGTGTTTATGTGTGTGTAATTATGTGATATATATATATATATATATATATATATATAGAGAGAGAGAGAGAGACAACGACATATTTTAAAAAATAAAAATTTACATACGAAACTAAAGAAAACAATAATTTACATTTCTTAGACATTACACTAAGTTGACAGCAGCTTAAAACTTAGAATCCACCAAAAATCAATTAATAAAAATAACGTAATAAACATAAATTCACATCATTAAAAAAACAAAAAAACAAAAAAAAACCTCCGGAATGATCATTGCATTCTTCATAAAATAACTAAGAATTTGCAGCTCTCATTGTGAAGAATAGAAATATATTGAAAATACTTTCAAGACACTTGAATACTCCAAAATTTTCATATTCAGTGCAAACCAAAAGGTTCGTAAAATATTCCACAACCGAAAAGCAGACCTTCCTACCAAAAGTAACAAATAAAAAAATATATTCTTCTACACACTAACTCCATCAATGCTACAAGAGCAAAGAATTTATCTAAACTCAACATAAAATTTGTCACAACTACATCTAAAAAAATAAAAGACTTAATCAATGCAAAATAAATCAACAAGCCAAAATTAGAAGGCGGAATTTACTGCAAGGATTGCTTAAAAAAATATTTTGAAAAAAACTCAAAAATTTAAACAAATGACTATACCAACACAACATATTTTTTTTAAAAAAAGCAACAGATAAATCGCATTGATTGTTCACTGTAACGAAACTGACCACAATTATGACATAAGAAATGCTACTATAATTATAAGAGAAAATATTTAAACTGACACTAAAATATCTAGAAAGTGCTTTACTTAGTCGATAATTCAACCAAACTAAGTTTACGTCCAGGTTCTTAAAATTTTTGCCATTCTTGGCAAATTTTCTGTTATCACAATGTTGGATATTTAAAAAGAAAGATGATCGAAACAGTAAGAATATAGATGAATTTGGCTATATTTGGAAACTACAATCGTCTCTCGCTCATGCGCATATGTAATCGCCAAAAAGTCAGCAAACCAAATTCGATATAGTCCTAACAGATGAAACACGTCAATAATAATGCTTTTTAATACGGTTTTTGATATATTAAAATATGTCGTTGTCTCTCTCTCTCTCTCTCTATATATATATATATATATATATATATATGAATTAAAATGGCAATGGGAAAACTGGTAATTGCTGACGCGTTTCGTCCAATGTGGACTTTATCAAAGCAAAATACGAAAATGAAATTAAATGAACAAAGTAACCAATAAAAACAAAAACAGAATGTAACTAGCAACTGGAATGTAGAGAAACGCTATTTTCATATTTTTTAACAGAAAAATAACGTCAGTGATTGTCACGTGTGGAGAATATTGTCATTATATCTGTGTTGTTGTATTCAACCATTTTCTTTTGATTTTATGAATCTGTTGTGCATATTTGTTTGTAAGAGCATTAATTTTGTTAAGAAAGGTGAAATAAGGAAAAAGCCTGGGCGTAGATTAATATTTGGGTAATTTTCTATATCGACACTTTCCAGACTTTTCCTTCTGAGTGAGTTATTTTCGTGTTTTATGAGTGTAGCATTTTTAAAATCAAAATTATGGTTGAATTTATTTCTATGTATGACTATTTCATTAGCTAAGTTGTTTTTTTGTGAGGTCTCTTTTGTGCTCATAAATGCGTTTTTTCAAACTTCTACTTGTTTCTCCAATATATTGGGAGGAACAGTTTTGGCAATTTATTTTATAAATGCCTGCTTCAGAAATATTAGTGCTATTATTGTTTGAAGATCTTAGTATGTCTATAATGGTTTTGGAAGTGTTTGTGACTATTTCAAGATTATTTAGATGGGATAGGTTATTCTGGATCGTGGACGTGGCAGAATTGGTCGGTAGTATTATGTATATGTTTTCATTAGAGATTAGAAATATATATATATATATATATATATATATATATATATATATATATATATATATATATATAATGTCGTACACGATAATATCGTGAGTAGGTCTCTGAACAACATCAATTCTCCGTCATTGCCTGGTATACCATCCTCTGTCGTTATGTTAACTTTTGCCACATGTATAATTTTTAAACAGATATTAAACATGTCAGTTAAATATTTCATTTGTTTTGGGTATTTTTATATGAAAGATCATGAAAATAAGTTCATCTTTTGTTTTGTTTTTGTTTTTTAAATATTCACCCAGTAAAAAGCCTGGGTGCCATTCAAAGTGAGGGTTATTAAATCTCCCTGTTGCATTGTGGGTGCAGATTGAAGTGTAAAGAACGTACAGACTATGAAGATACGTACGATAGGTGACGGATGACTCTAGACGAAAGGTTTATTATTGTATCTATCGGGATGGCATTTTCTCTGGTGTCCTGTTCCACAACGTTGCTCTTCTAAGGAAGAAGCTGTTTGTGGAGAACATATTTCTCACAAAGAAAATATGGATTGCATGGGGGATAATTCGTCTAGTGTACCTGACAAGGCGGGTCTTAACTTTAAATGTTTTAACTGGTTGAATATAGTTCGTCAGAACATTTGCCTTTGGAATGGCATTAGATTAGTGCGAAGCTTGCGAAATTGTGCCTGTGGGGAAACGGTTGTAGAGTTGAAAATAAATAATGGCTCAAATTTAGTTTAAGTATTTCGCAACTATTCAGCCTGTGATTTAGTCAACGGGGCGATTCAGAAATAATACGTGCATGATTAAATGGTATCTTAATTTGAATTAGAAATCATCCAGTTTCGACAAGCTATCTTTCAGGGGACAATCGATGTGAGTTCGAATCTCACCAAAAAACAGATCTTTATTTTCCTAACGTCTTTTTCATTAATATCCTTCTACTGTCTAAATAGAAGTGATTAAAAGCCAACTAAACGTAAAATGAAACGAATGCTAACAACAACAATTTCATCAACACCTCTGTTTCCAATTATCGTAAAGTACACACTTATCTTAAAATGCAATGACATGTTTTAGAAATTGCTCTTAGTTATTTGGAACAGAAGTGATGAAAACGTCTCTAAACTTTACACTCTCTCAGTTTCTTCAAATTTATATAAAAAATATATATTGCCTTTTCTTATATTAAACCTATCGTTGTCAAACAGTGAAAAGAGTTCAAAAATGTAAATCGTTATTAAAAACAATGAATTGTTATTCTTGAAGCTCATTTCAAATTGTTTTAAATCGTACATCTTTGTTGAATTGCGTGAGCGTATCTCAAAAAAACATTTAATATTCTCATCTCCCCCAATTTCTTTGTTAGAAAAATAGGCTTGCCTTGTTTTATGTTGCCAATTTCTTCTGCAAGGAAAAGGATTCATTCCAAATCTTATTACTTTCCTTCCATCCGAATTTAAAGACATGTAGAAAATAAGTACTGATCACTTTATAACAGTGCGTTTTCAATGTGTAAATTATATTTTTAATTAACGAAAGTCTCCTTTACATTAACACGAAATATGGAGGCAACAGAGATGCCATTCTATAGAAGGTTCTGAAAAATATCAGGTCTTGAGTGAGCAAGCAACAAAGGTTTATGGGAAACGAAATCAGAAAAGAAGTTCGTACTTAGAATCAGAAAGAAACTGTTGAAATATCATGCATTTATAACGAGGAAGGAAGACATGTTGAATGTGACACTCACAGGATATATCGAAAGCAAAAGTGACAGAGGGAAGCAGAAGGCCAGTAACTGACAAGCTAGAGTGAATTAATGACTGTGAGCTGGGAATGGATGGAAAGTGGTTGTGATTTATGGCAAAGCGTCAAAGAGAAGCAACTTGTGAAGAGTAAGTTGTGAAAGGACAAAATAATGATTTGTTTTTATTCCAATTATATTAATATAATTTTACTATTTTCAAGTTTCTTTTTTGAAAAAAAAGATACCTTCATATAAGATACACCAAAAATAGTTATTCTTAATCTCAGGTCAGTGTTAACTCAAGGAGAAAATTAATTATAAGTTCATCATAATGACATCAATTTATGCACATACTAAAAATCTATATAAATTGTAAGAATGTGTAAATAAATGATGAGAGTTTACATTAATTAAAGCTTCACATATGACATATGTACAAATATATTTTTATAATATACGACTCCATTTATGAAACCCATCCGGAAAATAAATATGCTTCGTAATGATTAAATTATAACTGAATTACCCTGTTGTCCCAAACGGGCGTAAAGAGATACAGTTATTTTGATACGAAAGTAAATGTTTTCTGACACAAGACGTGAAGCCATATTAAACGAGAGAAATTTAATGACTGAATAATGATACAATGAATTTTGATTATGAAGAGATTTCCTTAGAAAGAAAACCTGCTCTAAAAATTCCCAACAACATTTCACAGAATTTTGTTTAGTCTGCTAGGAACCATCAAAAAAATCTACATTCGTAGATTTACACCGGTTTACTAAAAGTTAATTATATGTTTTAGTTTAATTTCTATATTGCTTCTATTGAACTCTCTGAGGAAAACGTCTCATTATGTAAGAAGGCTACGAACAATCACAGGCCAATAACGAACATGTAATATCAATATTTACCTATAACGAATAACTTGAAAGGTGTTAGCAGCATTGAATTACTATTTGTTCGTTCCAGTGTCTAATCAAACAGTTACTTACTGATTAAATTACCGAAGTCTGGCGCTTGGATTGGTAGAATTATTGGGAATTTAATAGATTTCAGGTGGCCCTTTATCCTTGGTAAATTAATAAAATAACCAAAGGAAAAGTGGGCGATGAATGCGGCTAAATTTGATCAAGAATGACAAACGGAATTCTGTTTAGATTCCACAACTGAATACTGTCTCCAAATCGTCATTGTCTTCTGTGGAATACTTGCATGAAAATAAAATTATTTCTTCATGACTAGATAGGTTCAACGATAAGCATCGATAAATAAATATAAAATGGAATCCGAATCCTTATCCACATTGTGACAAATCAGTTTGAATTCATTATTTTTACGGTACGGATTCAATCTTCCCAGTGATATAACTAACTATTTTCAAGAACGTATTATTCTGAATAACCTTACATTTGTATTTCTTTAATAAATATTAAGATTTAAGAGAAAAATATGTAATCATTCAGTGAGGATCGAAAATTGCTCCAAATCTTTTGGAAGAAGATATATAAGGTTTTATATCTGGTGCGTACAGTCTTAAGAACATAAGCTATGTGGATTACAGTGCTGAAGTTTGACTGAGAACGAAAACAGGAAAATCATTTTGCCAACTTGGTAAAGAAAAGCAATTCGAAGTGTCAGGCAAAGCTGTAGCTATATATTCAAACATCAAAAGAAAACAGATTTCAAAATGTAATTATTTGAAGTGTTTAATAAATGAAGGCAGAAAATGACAGACATATATATATATATATATATATATATATATATATATATATATATATATGTATTTGGTTGGATTGATGTGAGTTTGTGAAACTGGGTTTCACGCTTTTGCAATCGTCAGACAAACTTATTTTTTTAAAATTTTGATTTATGTAGATTACGTGTATCGGTGTTATTATGGAAGTGGCGGGGAATCTTCGTCGTGATGTCACTCATGCTAACGCAAACATAGGTGCATGTTCGTACACCCGATGAGGTACGCAGACACACACACGCTCGCTCGTCCGTCGGGGCCCATATAGACATAAACATATTTGAACAGTATGGGATGTGACATACGTATGTATATTGTGCTGTTGTCTCTATACATACGCATTTGTATGTTGAAATTCAAAGATCGGAAGTGTAGCGAAAATTTCTCGTGAATGTCTCGTGAATGTATACATGTCAGAAATCATAAAATTTTTTCTATTTTTTCGCTGAATAATATTTCGCTCATACACGTATATAGGTGTGGTGGGGGTCTGTGTGACATTATGATAGGTAAAAATTGATATTATTTTTACTTTTTTAAAGTTTATTTGCTATTATTTTAAAGTTGGTTATTTGCTTGTTTTCGATGACTGTGTATATGTAACTGGTAGAAATTGCAGTTTGTAATCCTTATTGGTTATCTTTATGGTGGTTTTAAATATGCTGGGGGGAGTGGTGTAGCTTATATTAATAATTATAGTGGGTTTATATGATAATAGTAGGTGTGATGTGATAGTAAAGTTGTAGGGGGATTGGTGGCAATGATAATATAAGTAGCTAATAGTTATTGTAACTTTGTAGAAGTGATTAGTAATGGTGGTGGGAGAATGATAAAAAACATTAAATGTAATTATTGTGGTGGTAGCTTGAACTAAAAAGTGATTGTTGGTGTTTTATTTTATTTTATTTCATTTATTTATTTATTTATTTATTTTAGTATAAATCCTGATAATAGGTATTTATTCTCATTCGGAAATTATCTCTGATCTTAATGGTTTCAATTTGGTGGTATTAAATATGCCGGGGGGAGTGATTTACGTTAATAATTATAGTGGATTTATATGTTAATAGTAGATGTGATGTAGTAGTAATGGTGTTGGGTGTTGGTGGTAATGATAATATTAGTAGTTAATAGTTATTGTAAAGTGGTAGAAGTGATTACTAATGGTGGTGCAATGATAATAACAATAAATATAATTATTGTGATGGTAGCATGAACTAAAGAGTGATTTTTGTTTTTTTTTTCTTTTTTGGTTGTGTTTATCCGTTTGGTATAAATTCGGATAATAGTTACTTATTCTCATGTCTACATTTGGAGATTATCTCTGATCTTTTGTTTCGTAAATTCTTTTGCGGGTGTGGGATATTATTGATATTTTTTCGTGTAGGCAAAGTAGGCATTTTTTGTAATTTTGCTGTAGGCAGGTGATTTTTTCAATATTTTCCAGCTGATAATTGCTGTGATATTTCTGTCTTTTAGCGGTCATATCAGTATATCCCATTCTCATTTACTGGTTGCCAACGTTGATATTTAACCAATAGTTGAATGAAGTTGTGAAGGATTCATAACAATCTACAATGGTGTTTGTGCAAAAATTAATTCGAGAATCTTTACTGAAATGTTATATTCCGAGCCTCTAAACATTAGACAACCTGCAAATACATATTTATGCCTAAACACATTGCCTAAACATAGATTCAAATTGAAAATTAATTCGAGAATCTTTACTGAAATGTTATATTCCGAGCCACTAACCATTAAACAATATGCAAATACATATTTATGCCTAAACACATTGATTAAACATACATTCAAATTGTATATAAATACCAAATTCTTTACTGAAATGTTATATTCCGAGCTTTTAACCTTTAGACAACCTGTAAATACACATTTATGCCTAAACACATTGCCTAAACATAGATTCAATATGAAAATGAATACGATAACCTTTACTGAAATGTTATATTCCAAGCCTCTAACCATTTAACCACCCGTAAATACACATTTATGCCTAAACACATTGCCTAAACATAGATTCAAATTGAAAATAAATTCGAGAATCTATTCTGAAATATTATATTCCGAGCCTCTAACAATTAGACCACCTGCAAGTACACATTTATGCCTAAACACATTGACTAAACATACATACAAATTGAAAATAAATTCCAAAATCTTTACTGAAATGTTATATTCCAAGCCTCTAACCATTAAACCATCTGCATATACACATTTAACCTAAACACATTTCC
>CAHIKZ030004686.1:1015000-1155000 GCA_903632075.3 Acanthosepion pharaonis
TGACAATATATGTATGTATGCACGTAGAGCTGGCCACTCATACCCGTCTTCTAGGGCGGCTAGCAAATCAGTTTGCAGACACTTGCTCAGGCGCATTTGTATTTATTCAAAGCACACCGAGCACATCCGTGGTTTATACAGCAAATATGCTGAGCAGACCTTAGTTACAGCTTCTGGAAATGAAGTTATCTAGCATGATCAACAATTTGAACAAGGCCAGCACACTCAGGACCTCGACCAAGATGACTTGTGATTTCGTGCTAGTACAGCTATCGACGGCAAGGGTTCTGTCTAACCAATTTCACTCATAAGGCTTGTTCAACCCGTGGTAATGTTTTCAGATACCGCACACTAGGATCGACATTTCCAGTCCAACAACATCAGGAATTTCCTTCCTGATAGATTGATCATGATGAGATTCGAACCAGTGTCTCATGTTCAGAACGTGAAGGTTCTAAACATTCGCTCCCGTACATATATATACATATGTATATATGTATGTATGTGTGTTTATGTGTGTGTGAAGGAAGCATTCATTATTCTTGCTTTCGTAGATGTTTTTTCCAAACCGTTGGACAATGCTTAAATATTTCAATGATTAAGGAAGCTAACAATTATTTATTCAGATTAGTCTGGCACAGCATGTAACCAAAAGAATGGAACCTAAGAAGATCATATTCCATTGTCTGAGTAATCGTATACTAAATAAGCTTGCAAATTATTCCATGTAACTACGCACCCCTGCCAAATACGTTCCCTTTCCTGTACAATGTGAAATTCCATCTCAATTAATTTGCTTCCCTGTGTTTTTTTTCTCTTTATTAATTTGCTTTATTTGTTCTCGCGTGCTTTCTGTCCTCACTTAATATGACTTGTTCCTCTACTTTACAATTTATCATCTCGTTTATCCTCTTTTTATTATCTAAAAAATGAAGAAAATTCCTTTCTTTTCTCGACAAGTTCCTTCATGTCGACCGACATTTTTTCTCTCCAATTTTATTACTTCGCCTCCTTCCAATTCCCTTCATTTCTATTTCATAAGCCTCCATCGCTCTTTTACCATCACTCTCTCTTATAATCTCCCTTTTTCTAACGTACGAAGCTCTTCTTTTTGTCTTTGTTTGCCTATCTTGACACTAATGGTAATTCATTATTTTCATCTTTTACTTTGTTTTCTCTGTTTCCACTTCTAAATCTTGGTTCTTACCGCTAATCCACTATTTGCTTCCCCGTCCTAGGTACCACGATTAACTACATCCGCGTCCTGGGTAAGACGATAAACTACGTCCAACAGCAAGCCTCTGATCAGGAGGTTCTGAGGAGCGTGGAACCACCTCTCAATTGCTGGTGTTCTCCCGCCCAATACGCGCAAATAGTTAACCCACAATTTGGGTTCAAAACACTATGAAAGTGTAAAAATAGGTTTTCATACCAGAAATACCTTGTAAAAATGTATTACCAGCTATAAATGTTTGACGAAAAATATTATTATCAGCAATATATTTTTGAAAAGATATGTTCAAAGCTATACATTTCTGAAAGAAATATTATCAGCTACAAATTTCTACCAGAAATAGATATTTTGAAGAAAAATATTCCCAGAAATGGATTTCTGAAGGAAAAAATATTTCCAGAAATACATTTTTGAAAAAAAAAATATATTACCAACAATAAAAATTTTTATCGGCTTTGAGGAGGATATGCCGTAAAAAAGAAAAAAAAAAAAAAAGAACCAAAACAAACCAACTCAAAATATTTGCTTCTTGCCCAAGAAAAAGAAAAACTTTTCTATTCTTCCAATTGTCAGTTTCTTCCTCTTCGATACACATTCTACATTTTTAAATTTTTCGGTTCCCCTAACCTTTCGTCTTTCTGTTCGCCTAATTCTTTCCTTTTACCAAAATAAATCTTTTTTTTTTATATTTTGCCTCATGTAACTACATATAAAATATTCATAGTATAAGGGAATATTTACTGATCATATTAAAGGACCCATTCTCAAAATATTTATTTTATAAACTCTTTGGATTTCAATTGTTTTTCTTATGAAATCGTCACGTTTCTGATCCAATCACGATGCTATTCCCAACATAGGGAAAACGTTAACAGCGTTATAAATAAAGCAATTAATGAAGAGTTTAGTCCATTGAAATATAGATAAAGACAGTTTAGAAATCCATTTCTAAGATGATCACGGTCACATCATCAGTGATGCTGTCCTGGGATCCTTAAGAGTTTCGAATTTTCTAAATTCAAATTCCTTCACTCAGGTGACTCTCCTTGGGGATGATCGAATACCAACATATGACCGCGGAACGAGCCGTGTGAAAATATCAATCAATGAGATATCGGAACCCTCAAAAGCCGAAATCAGCCTACATCCATTTAAATTCGTCCGCAGACACCCAACAACCATCAGAATTTGAGAAGCCAAAATTCAGGTTTCCACAATCCATCAATGAACGGAACGAACACGTTGAAGAATTTTGGCGCACAGAATGATCAACAGCGGATAAGTTTCTTCATTCTCAAAACAAAAAAAAAAAAGAACTATGTTCATTTAATAATAACTTATATAAACCGCTTTCTCATATAAGCAAAATCAGTGGCATTATAAATCATGATGAATAATGAATGTTAAAATCAGGTGCAGAAATATAGATTGTATACTAAGAGACGACAGAAAACTGTTTTATTGCAATCCAAAGCAGGATTTTTTTTTTCTGTATGCAGTATGCCTTACGCGAGTGGTTTTTCATAACTCCCCACAACTAGCTGACATATGTTAACGTTAGTAAAATTTATAGCTTTGTTATATCTCCTAATCACTGACCTGCAAGCCATTTAAATAAGCTTATTAGGTTATCGATACTTTCCTCTGTCCCTCTTGTTTTCAGTATGTCCTGTGAGCTTCTTATTATTTGTTACAGAATTTACAATTATCTCTTTTTGATGCTAAGTATAAGTGTTGCTTTCGTTTCCATTTTCTCTAAAACGTCGACGTTGTTCACTTGTTCAGTCCATTGCATTATCAGGATATTTCTGTAATATTTTTGTTGCTTCAAGTAATTTCATAATCCGTGATGATATTGTCCATCATTCACTGCCATATTGGAGTATCTGTTGTTCATGATGACGGTCGTCTTTGAGTATAGCATCCAGAGATTAGCAGTGAATATTTCGAAGACAGTAGGGAAGCGTAGTTCAGGTTAGCAGTGGATATCCTGGTAATGTAGCAGAGCGTAGTCCAGTAGTTCTTTTTTCTGGTCCTTTCACCTGAAAAGTTGGCCGCCTTTATACACGACTGATTGAATATTTTACATTTTCTGATTGGTTAACCTTCTATTGGTGGACTATAAAGTGAGTCAAGTCATTTGGGCTAGCTCACTAGTAAACATATATACACAAAAAAACTTCAACAGTATCGATATTAAATAACAGTTCCATACTCTTTTCCTTGTTTCCAATGATTTTGTTTTCTGTTTCATAATACTTTAACATTTGGAAGGCATCTTTTGCTGTTCCAATGAATCTTTGTATTTCCACGTCGCATTTTCATTCACCTATTTAAACAATTCCTACATATTTAAATATTTGTATTTGTTTAATTTTAGTATCTATCATTTGTAAATCACATGGGCTGTTATTTTTGTCGACAACCTGATATTTTGAATGTCTACAATTTCATAATTTTTTTCGCTTCCGTTTGCTACATATTAAACGAGATCCTCTAGTGTCATATTTAGGTCTTCTATCAACACTGTGGCATCTACACAGAAAGTAGCACATAATGATATATAGTAAAATAATAAAATATATTTTAACATATAGAAATCATAGAATTGACCAATATAATGACAAATTTAAACCATACCTAATTACTCCTGCTATGCTCGAGAGCTACAATAGTCAAATCAGATTCAAAAACGGAACTCGCCAATCTTCATTCTCCATGCTTGAATGAGTTTCAAAAACTTCTACGTATATTTGTATGTGAGGAATTATCTTCCATTCTACAACCACTTCGCAATCTTATCGCGACTCTATCGCCATTTCCATGCGAAAAGTTTTGACAATCTATATTCCTTAGTTCCACCAGTCGAACCATTCTCATTCCCTTCGTATTCCATAGGAAGAAGAAAGTGTCACTCTTCCAAAGAATTCTTGGAAACGAATACAATGAGGATGGTTCCCAGACCTCTGCAAACATAACCTCTTGAAGTCTACAGCGAACGGTTATCTTTACCATATATCCTCGTAAACTTCACTTATTACCACTTATTTTTACCGCTGATACAAATTCCTCCAGTAACCTTCTACCTTAAACTATTCTTCGGCCATATATAGGTGAATTATATTAAAAAAAAACAATAACCGGAGCCTCATAAGAGATGATGCGTTTTAGAAAATAAGCAAATATCCACAAATAGGTAAATATTCCTAGAATGAAAGAAATGTTTGAATTACTATGTAATTTGTAGCATACACTATGCCAATGAATATTAGACACTCCAAAGAGGAAGAATAGGCCGGAAGCGATAGAGATTGGGTTCTTTTGTGCAAAGATCACCTGAGAAAGTTTTAATTAAAAGAGCTAAAAAAGAAAAAGGACGTGGACAATAATTTCTCATTTCTGAGACCAATTATAAAGAAATGTGTCTAGAGAATTTAAAACCCACAGAACATTAAAGGCTGGGGAAGAAGGGGGAAAACAAAAGTAAATTAAATGAGTTTGAGCAAATGGATTGAAGAACAAATATAACAAAATAACGTAAAGAAACAAATTACAGACAGTTGTGGAGAGCTATGATCTCCAATATCCTGAAATTAAAATGAGAATGCCATCCAGAAATTGGAAGCTAATCTCACGAACAAATCTTGTTTTTAAATTCTTGCGCTCTACCTTTCCCAATTAATTATGATTATAGCCTTAGACCCTGCAAAATAGTCTGATTTCTAATGTATAAACGTTATTTTCAACAACATATCAACACTAAAAGAAATTGGCCCACTAATTTAGAAATCGCACCATAAGAATTCATGTTTATTGCGGTTGTAGGTATTGCGTGTAACGTTATGGTTAACGGGATCGATATTTAAATCATAAATTTAAAAGGTTTTGATTTTGATAAAGAATTAGATGAACAAAGTAGAATAAGATCCGACTACGAATCTCACTATCAATATCGATATTTCTCGATGAGGTGACTTGTAGATGATATCGGCGTCGATAGGCGAATATATTGTGCAAGACCGTTGAAGAAAACATGAAAAAAAAGACAACTCAAAAATTGTTAGTGAATCTGTTCCGAAACCGTTAATACCTGTGCTAGCAAAGAAATGACAAGTCATTGTGGTCGAAGTTTTGATCCTACTGACCTTTTCAGTATTTAATAAAGTTCCCTCATTATAGCTAAATCGGTTTAGTTGCAATATACATTCCAGGTTTATTATAAGCATTAAATGTTTGCCTGAGAAGATATCAGCAGCAGGGATTAGGTTCACACACTAGCAGATGGGTATGCTCGGAAGTCAGTCATTAATTATATATATATATATATATATATATGAATATATATATATATATATATATATATATATATATATATATATATATATATATACATAATATATATATATATATATATATATATATATATATATATATATATATATATATATACACATATAAAATATATATATATATATATATATATATATATATATATATATAGCGTAAATAAAATATATATATATATATATATATATATAGTACTAAATAAGCACATACAAACAAACACACACACACATATATATATATATATATATATATATATATAGTAAATAAAATATATATATATATATATATATATATATATATATATATATATAGTACTAAATAATCACGACTCGGAGATTCATGCACAATGCAAACTTCAGGAAGTCAATACTCACAGGCGTCAGGTTGTTTCATACTGGATGCAATCGGCCTGATGATTGCGTCCAGTATGAAACAGCCTGTCGCCTCTGTATGTTGAATCCAATGTTCACTTTTATATTTATCTTTACATATGTTTTATCTCTGATATTGAGCACTCTATCCCATAAATATAGCACACCTTATATATATATATATATATATATATATATATATATATATATATATATATATATATATATATATATATATATATATATATGTATGTATGTATGTCTTGTGTGCGTCTGTCTTTGTTCGTGGGTGCATATGTATTTGTGTGACCGTATGTGCCAGCATTTATGTGCATATCTATATTTATACGTATATGTAAACACACTTATTCTCAAAAATTTTTGCATTCCTGTACTTTTGAGAATTCGCTCAAATAGAAGAAAATAGAGCAAAGCAATGGAATACATATAGATAGAGACAATAATATTATGGAAGAGGTAGATAGACAGATAGATTTTTAGATAGATAGATAGATAGATAGATAGATAGATAGATAGATAGATAGATAGATAGATAGATAGATAGATAGTTTTGTTTGCAATATATAACACTAAGCAGATTATTAAAGACAAATATGAACAAAATTTGTTCCCAAAAATCCTGTGGTAGAGTTTACAATAAAATCATTATTCTATCATTGGATTTTTCATATGCATGTTTAGGAAGTAGAGTTTAGAATTTTAATCAATACATCACTGCAGAACTATTACCGTTTCTGTTAGATCTTATTACGACCGATTATGCTGTTTTTGTTTTTAAATCTCGCAAAGCATCAGTGAAATAAGGACAGATTACTTATTTGCCAAAGAGATTTTCTGCAAAACATGTGCCCATTTTCCAAACGTTAAAATTCGATATATATATATTGTTTTTTATATCGAATATTTTGAAATTACTGTCCGTCTTCGCAACATCAGCGCCTCTGGCGTCCAAGCCAAGTGCGGTTGCTCTTCCATCGTATCGATTATTACATTCCTTGACAGAAAAACCTGCCCAAAAGCGATCCGAATTTTCGATCCGCTTAACATTCTGCTTATCGATACACCGACCGATGTCTCCTCCATTCCAATTATTTAGTTTAACTGCGCCCATCAGCAATAGTGTGAAAACCACGTGCTGTATTTTTGTTTAGAATCTTTTTGCGCCTCAAGATTTTATGGGAATTATTAAGATAAAAAATGAACTTTCGTTTTCGAAATAAAACAAAAATAATTGTTTGAAATATCAATTATACAAAATATCTTATTATGTCTAGAAAAGCTGACCAGCTATTTCCATGGCAACATTGAAAGAAAGAAATGTAATTATCAATAATGGTATCTCAAAAGGCGAAACAAAACCTCCTATTGCTTGAATGCGATCGGTTTCCCGGCATTCAAGACACTATGAAACAATTAAGAAATTATTTCTTCGATATTTAATAACCTTTCTTAACTCTTTTATACTATTTCTCAATTAAAATAAGAAAAAAGAGCCATTCAAGAAAGAAGACTAGTGTATTTGCAAGAACTTAAATTGGGGAAGTAAGAAGTGCATAATATATGTATATCTAGGATAGACAACGGTTGACCCGATGCTTGAAGAGCTTAATGATGTAGAAATTGGGGGAGCATATTCTCTGCATTTTGTTTCTTAATAGATATTTCTTGAGAAGAAGCGTTATGAATAGTCCGCCATCTTACCAACTAAATACGAAGGCAATATTGCTGGGTCTACATTGTGAACGTTGTAGAGTGGTTCTTAGCCGTGAAAGTCTGAATTGATGTCTGAACATTTGCCATGAAAATAGCGATAATGTCGAGAGCGGTTAGTAGCATTTTGTCTGTGGTAAAGTTGTAGAGTGAAAAATAAACAGTCTCACACAAAGCCGTGTAACTTATAAACACTGGCAAAGCTGGACAGCGAGGAGCTCTCATCTTCAGGTAAAATCATCAAATTTGATACTAAGTATAAAATTTTTAATAAAAATCTAATTTTGATTATAGTATCTACATCATCTCCGTATTAAAAATAGGTTTCTGAAAAATCTGATATATCAGGTCATCCCAAGAGTTCTGTCCGAATTTTAACTTTTTGTTAAAATGAACGAAATTTAAAGAGTATTTTATAACGTCTAATTGAGCTGAACATTATTTTTATATTTAGATGCATTTAAACTGATCAAATTTTATTTCACAGATCAATAAAATTAAATTTTGTTTGATTAAAACCATGCTAACTTGGAAGTAGCCAAGAATCATTTGAGGCACATAATGCTTTATGAGTTCAAGAAAGGAAACTCAGCAGCCGAAGCGGCTAGATAGATTCGTTCAGTTTATGGAGAGGAATGTGTGAATCAAAAAACTTGCAAAAGATGGTTTGCAAAATTCAGAGGTGGAGATGTCACCCTTGAAGATGAAGATCGAACCGGACGTCCAGTTGAGTTTGATGAAAAGCTTCTTAAATCAGCCCTTGAAGAAAATCCTGCTTTATCATTTAAGGAATTGGCAGTGGTTCTCAGTTCAAACCATACAACTGTTCAGCGTCATCTTCAACAACTTAGAAAAGTTCCTAAACTTGGAAAATGGGTGCTTCATGAATTGTCTGAAAACAACCTCAAATCTCGAGTTGACATCTGCACTTCTCTCCATTCTCGCCAACTTGTTGCACCTTTCTTGGATAGACTTGTGACTGGCGACGAAAAATGTCGTAGACAGTGGCTTGGTAAAGGTGAAGGACCTCAGCCACAGCCGAGAAGGGGACTTAATGGGCGAAAGGTTCTTCTTTCAATCTGGTGGGATCGCCAAGGAATAATCCACTTTGAATTCTTACCACCTATTGCAACAATTAATGCTCAAATATACTGTCAGCAATTAGAGCGTTTGAACCAAGCTTTGAGGAAAAAATGACCTGCTCTAGTGAATCGAAAAGTGGTGATGTTTCATCAGGACAAGGCGTGACCCACACAGCAAGAATCACGTCACAAAAGATCGAAGAACTTGGTTGGAAGAAAATTCCTCATCCACCTTATTTTCCCGATCTTGCTCCTTCAGACTACCATTTCTTTCGTAGCTTACAAAATCATTTGGAAGAAACAGCTTTTGCAACACAAGAAGAGGTTAAAACTGACATTTGTGAGAATTTTACAGTAATGGAATTAGTAATCTTGTTAATAGATGGAAAGAAGTCATAGATAATCAGGGAAAATACATTGTTGATTGAATCTGTAATTAAATGTTCTAGTGGCCTTAGCTGGGACCCTATCATGTGCTGCTATTCTGGGTCAGTGGGAACATGGAAACAACAGCACTTGCTGTTGGATGTACTTTATATCCAGGATGATATTTATATGTAAAAACCTTTAGTTACAAGCTTTTTATAGTTCTATCCGTTCATCCCATAAGTTCTGCCCGAATTTTGAATAAAGGAAACAAGTGACCAATTCAGGCATCTTTGGCAAATAATTTGACGCTCAACACAGGTTTTATAAATAACTGTTTTGGAATGCGAGTGCACTGAGATTTCACCATATATAACCAGTATACAGAAAACATATTTCTATTTATTTCATGTCGTATTCCGATTGAAGCGCCTTTAATTCTGGCTTTCATAAGGAAAATGTGTTTAAGTCGGCCAGCAACAGGCGATATATTTACGACGGAAACTCCACTTAAAAGCCGGCTCGTTGTAAAGAGAAAACATGGTGAGATCATAAAAGAAGTCACGGACGGCTGTAGAGACAAAATATTTGTCAATTTGCCCAAGGATGTTAGTGGTCAACTCAAACATTTCAAGATTCATACACATGAAGAGAGAAGACGTTGCCAACTCTAGTACATTACGAGTTATATGAATATATTTAGAATTATACTAAAACGGGAACGTTATAAAAAAGAAATATACATGAATATTATACAAGGTTATCTATATTTCACATAATAACATGTCCTCATATGTTATTTAAGTATACGTTATTAGGATCTGCTATACTTATAGGGCAAGCATTATTTACATTATTCGGACTGTTATCCTCATCTTAATTGCAATATTCACAAAGTCTCGGCCTTTTTACGCTCCGGCCTTCTTCAGTTGATTGGAATTTCGGACCGATCCCTTTAGGTCGTCTACTGGAATATATTGTTCTAGTTCCACGTGCCATGGCTTTTCTGGATATCTCAGTTATGTTCCTTTAGCTCATATTTTTAACTCTCAGATCTATAGATAGATGGATAGATATAGACAGTATTGAGAGTTGTAGAAACTCTGCCGCCTTGTCGAATGGCATCTTCTGACCAAGTGTACCTCATTTAGCGACATGTATATACATAGTGTCACAAACATAACTGTTGTGGTAGGATCCACCTAATTTGCATCGTGGAGTACCGACCATATAAATATGGTTGGTACCGGGAAGAGAGGGAGGAATCAAGAGATTCACTCTCAGTCAAACTCTCTGCATTTAGCAGTGAGGGACCCGGGCGAGGCTTTGCCGAGAGGCAGGGTTTCGTCCGGTGTGGTAGACAGGCCTTGAACCCGTCTAGGCGGGTTCAGAAAGGCCATATTTTGGCCGAGCCTACGGGCTCGGAGATACCCACTTAAACCGGCCTTGTGCCACATTTTATCCTCGTTGGTGGATAGGAATCAAGAGATTCAACCAGAGATTCTGCCCGACTACGACTCAGTCAACACATTCTCCAGGAACGGACTTACCAGGAATATACAAAAGACTATATGTAAATATTTGGTACACTTTCTTGTTTCAATACATTTTGTTCTAAGTACATTTTGTGTTGCAGTATTATTCCATGCATTAGTCTAATTTCAACAATAACATAATTTTGTAGTCTATTTTCGATAAATTTTGTAGCCTGTTCTCGCAAAATCATCTCAAATTTTAACAAAATGTGTAAAAACTAAGATGACTTTGCAGATATATCTCAAAAAGAATCTACCAAGAAAGACGAACCATGTGTGACAGTGATGATGACAATGTGTTTTTAAAATGGCCACCACGTTCACCTGATTTGATACGTTGTGAATTTTTTCTATGGAGCATAGTGAAGGGACATATCTACATCCGCACTGTCCCTACAAGATTAGAGTAACATAAGTAGAGAATCACAGTGGTGCTGAAGAATGTTACACAAGACATGCTACAGCGTGTTTCGCAGCAACTTAACTAACATCATGGCGTATGTCATGACGTATATCATGTTGTAGCTACTGCTATGCTTTTCCACGCCCACAATTTATACTTCTATGATTGGCTAGTAAATCAATACTGCTTTTCTATAAGACAATTTAGTAATCGCAGTCACCACTTTGAATTTTTCGGTCGTAAACTTGCTGACATGTTTCTTTGATACAAAGTCAGTAATTGGTCAAATTTTAACCAATCAAACATTTTAATACTAAATCAATTTTTCCGCGTTTTCGCTTGGAGCCTACCGTTACCTTTAAAAGAATCAATTTTGCCATAAGCCGCCAGTAGAGTCCAACTATTTCGCCTGTCCACACAAATCTTCGACTTTACTCATTACATTTACAACGCACACACAAACACAGTTTTTTGTAACACATTATACATATCACTCTCTGTGACTCAGCCAAGTTCCTGAAAGACTTTTCTTAATTAACTGTATTCTATTCAACATAGAATCCTGAGCATTCTTATTCAAGAGAAACTTTCGAACATTCAATCATAAATCAGAATACAGTTGAAGGGGAACAACTTTTTTTCCTTAATCATTACACTTCATTGCATGATTGTTTTGTATGTTATATTTTAATGTATATTTATTTGTTGATCCAAATAAGGAGTTTCGTTGTTTTTTTCTTGAATCGTTAAACGTAGAATAGATATATGAGCTAAGAACACGCATCACAATGTCACAGGTGGTGCGCATAATGAATATTTGTGAAGCTTTGTGAAATTATTTATAATATCTACAATAATTATTTGAGTTTTGATAAATAAATCTTTTGTTGTGCATTAAAAAGCCTATTTAATTTCGTTTTCCCGGTGCATATACTTACTCATATATAAAGAAATTTTAAATTATGTCAGTTTTAGGGTGATTATAACTTTGAGGAGAAATATTGGTACTTGGCCTGAATAACCCTTTTCACATATGGCAGGCAAGACTGTTTTCTGAGTGCTGTTGCCCACCTCTTGTTATCAGAGGTCCATATAACATCAGGCCAACATTCAAGTTATAAGTTTGCGTTTAGTTTATGTCCCAATAAGGAACCGGGCCTCCTGTGAACATCCGTTCACTCTGATTGGAGATAGTGGTGGGTTCGATGATGGAATATAAATAAGTCGGTTTTCGAGGTATTGCAAAAAGAAAGAAAAACAATGCAGAGAATTAAACGAATAATAATTAGAAATTAAGACAAAAGGAAAGACGTCCGTTGACGATATCGATCTAATAACAAAACTGAAATATCTATCTAGCCTAACTCTCCCTTAATGATAAAAGACTAAACAATGAAAATAATTAGACGTTGGGTCCTCGAGGAACTGTCAAAAAATATGAGTTCTTTTCTATGTGCCGTGTCCCTTCAGGACATTAACAATCGTGGATTGCCACATTTTCTCTCCATTGTAACTTTTATGTTTTTGTATTCTAGCCATTACCCCTAAATCTAGTTCAACTTTCCAATTGCTATGTAATTTGTCCGTTGTTTTCGATTGTATCTAAGACCTAACAAGTGCGGATGAAATCTTGAGTCAACGGCCAACTGACTAGAGGTGTTGTCTCAATTATAACACTGGGAATATGTCATGCGGAAATCCCACTATCAATTTCAAGAAAACTCATTGCTTTTAACAATAAAATTATGAAATATAGACAAATCTCTTGGAATAAAATCCTTGCTCGATAACGTTTGGCATGTGAAACGGATATTTCTACATGGTCATCGAGCTATTTTTAGCAAAAACGGCGTAAGTTGTTTTTCTCACCGCCATAATTTTGCCTCCCTGTGGCGTATCTATAAATAGTTTCACGTTAATTTAGATGAACTCTTCGCTCTGGTATCTATTCTTTTTGAATTTAAATGTAGTACTAGACTGGTTAGAGGTCTCAGGAATTTATAGTTGTGTTGGTTGGATGTCTTTCTCGCACTATTAGCGTGTAGAAATCCCTTCTGGCCCCATATTTTCCTGTCATCTTTAATCTTTACAAATTTAAATGCAATGTCAATCGCTAATTAGTGTCCTCCTAATTACTTTTTTTGTTCTTGCCCATTAGTAAGATTTTCGATTCTACTTCATCCACACTCACTAAGCACTTGTGTCTTAGTGGCTATATTACCTTGCATAGCATGGGCTCGATTAATATATATATATATATATATATATATATATATATATATATGTGTGTGTGTGTGTGTGTGTGTGTGTGTGTGTGTGTGTTAAAGCGGTTCCTCGTTAATTATTTACGAACACCTTAACCAATACGGGAAGTGTTTCGGCCTGAAAAAATATAACTGAAAGGAATCGAGGACGAATTCTCTAGAGATTTGAAAGCCTATTAGGGATTGTTTTATAAATGACTGTCGCTTTCAGTGTTTGTCAATTTACTTTTATACTTTAACTGTCAAAATGTTTTCCGTCTTACACCGGCTTCAATTTCCGCGCAAATGCAGCGAGTCGAGATTTATTGGTATCATATTTTAGATGACATGATTCAGTTGTGAGACATTTCATTATGGCGACGATGAATATTAACAGGAAACATTAGTAAATTATATAGCCTCTCTCCCGAGTGACTTTAAAATTATATAGTTTGTGTCTCGAGTGATTTTGAATATTATATTCGAAAATCAATTACGTACGAACACTTAACATTTAACCTGTAGAAATCCGTAACCAGAAATATCTAAAAGAGCAAAGTCATTTGCGCTTTTGATAGATATAGCATTTTATATATATTTTTTTATCCAACATTTTCTAATGATTGCCACTTCAGCCGATAATATATTTTCGCTTTCTATTTAGAATTCTGTGCAATAATTTGACGGTCGGAAGGCTGGAAATAGAAATGCTTAAACGGCATATCTACTCTGTGATATATATTTTATGGATAAACTTTTTTTTGGTAACAACCAGGTACATAATTATTACAGTAATTCTGCTTTTATGTTGTAATTATATGGATGAAATATAGAAAAAGTTCACAACCTGAATTATTTCGCTAAATTTGAAGAAATGGTCACTGCTTCTTTAGAAGCTCCGATTTACAATGACATCTGAATGTAATGGAAGAGTTTAGTGTCTTTTCCACATGTTTTTCAACTTCAAATTAATCCTTCTAATATGGAATCCAGATTTAATCTGTCGACGCATTCGGACACCGAAAAGAGGCAACCTGAAGAGAAGCGAATTATGAAAATAGAGTAACCTATGGTTAAAAACAAAGGAAAGAATACTGAGTTGAATATCACTTCTCCTACATAAGAGTTGTTAATGGCCAGTCTTCCAAGGCACGAAAAATCAATACAGGCGATCCACAAGGGTTTCTTGTCAAACCAATCCTCTTTCTACTTTACATAAATGATCTGCCTATGAGTATACACCAATCATGCGGGGATATCACAGCCGATGGCACAATGGTATAGGGGTGCATCTCCAAATTCTAGACGACCAGAGATTGATCGTTGATCTCTGAAATAATTTGAAAAGCTCAGTGTTGGTTGCATTCATTGCCTTTTCCGGATGTTATTTTCGTTTATTAATTCAAATCTCCAAGTTTTCGATCACCACTGCTGTGGCCTGGTATTGAACTCACAACTCTTTGGGTCTAGTCACAGGATCTAATCAACGTCGTTACCCACTTGGCCTTGTGTCCATGAAGACATCTGTTCCTGAATTTTGGGGACCAAATCTTGGAGAGCTGAGTTAAAGGGAAATAACTGAGCTATATGTAAGAGTCATGGCATGTGGAATTAGAATATCATATCCCAGTGGACGAAATAGAGGGTGCAGTTCGAAATTCCAATCAACTAAAGAAGGGCGGAGCGTACAACGGCCGAATCGCTGTGAATATTGCAATGGAGATAAGGATAACTGTCGTAATATTGTAAATATATTTTTGTTTCTTTTTCTTAAAGAAGTACAAAAATGAGACAGCATTTAATTTGGACATTCCAGTTGTTTATTTAATGCAAATGCATTCATAAATGGTACAGGTCTACATCCATGGAATTTCTCTTATTACAAGATATCCTCATAAAATTCTTGTCTCAATCTTCCTTGAGGTTTTAGACGTATAAAGATCAGGTGAGTGGGATACATGGAAGAAAATCTCTTCCGTGCTTACTGTCCTTAATAAATATTTGTTAAAATTTCACCTTTAATCAACATTGATATTATCTTCCCTATGTAGGTAGATAGTTTAATAATATAAAAATATATCATTGCGTGCTTTGACATTTAAGATAACAGTTCGAATAATGTAAATAATATAAATAATATTGCCACCTGTTTAGTGAGTTAAATTTAATTCCAACTTGCGTCTATTGTCAGTGCCTTGATTTTCAGTGCAGAAACATGGATCTCATTTAGCATGTCGCCACGAACCAGTCTTTTATTTATACAATTCCAAATATTTCTCCCTTTGCTGTATTCAGTTAATCTTAGTAGATATCATTATTGGTTAATGTGATATAATGTAAAATTTCACCGCTTGTTCAGTCTTTGTGTGATTTTCATTGTGACAATCAACGCTGGATGTACGTTAATATCATATCCTCTTTTAATTGCGAATAAAGTTTTTTTTTGCTTTTGTACATACTAGAAAGCTATAGAAGATTGTATAATGGATCGACCGAGGAATTTTATAGGAATAAAAGCAATACTGTATTGAGTGATTGATTTGGAAACATTAAGAATGTCGTAGTATGGATTGATCAAAACTCTTTCTTAGCAAATATAGCAACAAAAGAACATATTCCACAGAATAAACTACTCTTCTTGAAATGTTTTATCTGTTTTCATATGTTCCTTTTTTATGTTTATTTGTTAACCGTTTGCTGCTCCTGGTATACTCGGTGTAGAACACTGTTTTCTCTCTCCGTGGGTCTTTTCTCACTCTCTCTCTCTCTCTCTCTATTATATATATATATATATATATATATATATATATATATATATATATATATATATATATATGCGTGTGTGTGTGTGTGCGTGTGCGTGTATGTGTGTGTGCCCGTGCGCCTGTTTGCACGCGCACGTGTGTGTACGCCTACTTGCATTACTGCAAATATTATTTAAAAGTTAGTCGTGTTTGAAACAGACGCACCATTTTGCATGTATATTCCATCTATCGGTCGGAGCTCCCGAGAAATTAAAAAATATCTGACCTGTGGCAGAATTGGAACGTCCTTCCCCACGTTTATAGGAAACACCATCGTTTCATAAGTCATGCTTGAGACCGCTTTGATCCCTCATTATATAATTTATGGTGACATATATATATATATATATATATATATATATATATATATATATATATATATGTGTGTGTGTGTGTGTGTGTGTGTGTGTGTGTGTGTGTGTGTGTGTGTGAGTGTGTGTGTGTGTGTTCTAATTTATTCTCCTGTGGTTACTGAAATATTAATGTACGATACGTCAGTTGCCTGACTAGAAATAAGCGTAGCAAATCTCATACATTGATTTAGGCATTGTATAGTAATAAAGGAAGTCGAAAAGTCTGTCGACCTCGAAAGCGCCGCTAGTAAAGATGTGGCGGGGGCTTTATGAAGGCATCAAGTATCGAATAAACAAAACCCGATACGCTTTCAACATTCTGCGGCCAATCTGGAGAACCAAATCCCTCTCACTTTACAACAAGATCAGGATCTTCATCACCAAATTCAAGTCAGAAGACTGGCGGGGAACCAAGAACAACATCTACAAAATTCAGACATTTACCAACCGATGTGTCAGCAACATCCTCAATATCAGACTGCCGGAAGTCTGGAACAGAACCAGACAATCCCAAATCGAGACTGACATCAAGAAACGGAAATAGGGATTGACCGATCAAACAGTCCGCAAGCCTGCTTCCAGTGTCACCAGGCAGGCCCTTGGCTGGAATCCACAAAGAAAGCGAAAATTGTGGCGCAGAAGTATTGACGCCGAGGTGAAGGCAGTCGGCTCGACATGGGACAAGCTGAAGTAGATCGCCCGGAACCACGTCCTATGTAGAGGAATTTTTGCGCTCTAATGTACACGGGGAAACAAGAATCATAAAAGACAATAATAATTCTAAGACAATTTTCTAAAACACTTAACAATAATTATCATAAATTCATACAAATCGTTACTGACACTGCTTATTATTTATTAAGAAAATATTTTTCTACATTCCTTATACTATATGGATAATTACCTTCATCTCTTACGCTAATTACCCTTATACAAATTAATTGAAATAACCGTTTTAGTTTCCTTTCTTTCAACATACGGTCAGTTTGAAACCCACTGGAGTGACAGGGTGTAATCGATTTCTGTTTTTCTCCCCGGATTAGATTATTTTAAGCGGTGTGCAGTAATATAAATCTGTTTTTGGGATGTATGATGAAATTTGATAGGCCTTGAAAAATATTGCGTCTTCCGTGATTTCATCAGATTTTCTTCACGCCCAGACACTATTGTCTCGACTGCCGATTACGGGCATTTTCTGCGATAGAGTATCCTCCAAGAAAGCGTACGAAAATTGCAACGCTGCACGAAGACACTGCCAAGTCTTACCAGTGAGGAAATCAAAGTTCTATCGACTGACTTAGAAACTATTCTGATTTAAATCAGGAATCTGTGGTCAATCTGCAAGGAACGACTTCATGGAATGGACATACGAAATACTAACGTGTGCATTTGGTCAAGTTTCATTGGAAAAATACGAAAGAAAATGGAATAATAACAGAATTATTCCTTTTGTTTCAATTGATTTGCGCAATGTGGTATAAGATGTTGTTATATCTTGATCTCGTGCCTGTTATATACGAGTTTCGATGACAAAACAGAGAGTAGAAACAGTTCTTGTCCGGTTCCTGTGAATAGTACCGTGAATGTGTTGGGGTGACGGACAAACATTCCATTTATTGCAATGGGAAGGTGTTACTTTATAGTTCCAATTTTCAACGCCCAGGATCAGCCCATTATCGAATATATTTCTCGTCTCAAATCAATATAAGTGAATTATTAGACTTCCCACATAGCAAAAGCTTGATTTAATATGCGTCTGCCTATGACAGCATTATCACCAGACGAGACACAAACGAATGGCTTATTTATTTAACACCCTACGCATGTCATTCATGGCGCCAAATCTATTCAGAAATAAGAAAACAGTTGTATACAACCGTTTTTCTCAGATCAGTAGGGGAATATGTCTTTGAGGGGATGAAGCGAGTGAATCTTGTCGAAGGCTATACTTCTTCCAACATTGTAAATCAGCGCTGTTCTACTACAAATACAGAACTGTACAAAAATACATACACCACATGGCTTGTGGACTTTCAGCAGCACCACAACAGCACCTATAATGGTTATCACATGCAACTCGAATAGAAAACAATGACAAAATCATAATCATTGCGTTCTACACTAATGCAACCAAAAGTTTTTGAAGAAAGTCTCCATCAATACTTGAAGAATGATAAGAACTATTGGATTCATGGGATCTATTTTCCTGAAAAATTATTTTGAGAGAGAAATTTGATAAATTCAAACCGATCGCAGCCTTAACCACTCATCAATATTTACCGAAAGTTTCCTAATAAGGAAACGGCTAATATTTCTATTGCCATTACCATTACGCCAGAACAAATATGTCTCAAGGCATAGGTATCAAAGAAATTCTAAACGTTAGGATAAAATAGTAAAATAAAACAAGTTTGGCAGAAGGCAAAATCACGGCTCCCAACCTCTTCATATTTCATATATTTGGAACAGTACATACTTCTTTTGCAACACCAACGAAATCTTGAAGGATCCTAACAAAACAGCAAGTAGGAATAATTGTTTATCCATTATTCCTCAGAAATTAAATTGGACACATTTGTATGTTGGTGAAGATAAAAAAACACGCTAGTTTTTTTCATACTGTTAACCTAATGCACAAGGCGTGGGATATACTTAAATCAAGCTAAGTCACATTTGTGGGATTGAAGACGAAATACAATTTTCCCAGCAAAAACATACAGAATGCAACCATAAATCATCACACAAGGATAGAATTTAAGCCTATGCCCTTTTTTAGTGTAGAAACGCAGATAGATGTGTGTTGCATTCCGTGTCGTTTAGGGTTTCAGTGCATCAGACACTAATATAATGTTACCTCCTCTTTTCCCCAAGAACAAACAAGACTCTTCATCTCTGCTTACACACTCTCGCAGCTTGAACTCTTCCCCAGAAAAAGAACCTGAAATCTTGCAGAACAACGAAACATGGACACGGATATCTGCCCTGGCCAAAAAGACTGGTGTGTGGGATACAATAGAGGTCATTTCGTCAGACAACCATTGCAACAAAGAAGCTATCTGTCAGACACTTTCGAAAGATGTTTCCACCATGCCTACGGCCGAGCTGATAGAACATAAATTCAACAACGTCTATGCGTGAGATTTTCTTGAATCGATTTGTGCATATGTTCTGCTCGTCATACAATTCGGTCCCTATTTCTCGTAGGGACCTACACTTTGGGATGACTGTGGGGTCAGGTTGGTTTTATGCAGTTTTAAATTGTCCAAGTACTTGGTGATATATCGTCGACCGTCTAGAGTTTCTGGTAATGTTGTGCTTCTTACTGACAAGAACAAAATGGGGTTGCCATTCTTCTTGATTCATTAAGCTGTGATATTTTCTTTGACGAGTGGATGTAGAATGAGAAGGTCTGGTCTTAGTTAAAAATTATGGTTTTAATAATATTAAATGAAAATATAATATTTAGAAAAGATTGATATAGCTTAACGCCTCCGGATGGGGTAGCTTGCAGCCGAAGTGTTTATTCTCAAACCTTTAACAGAAAATCGAATATCGAGTTAATTTCAGGCGGGTGTGAAATGCGCGTCTGTTGATCAGCAAATTTCTTATGTGACGTTTCTGTCAAGGCTCCTGGCTGACTCCTGGCTGACTCCTGGGTGTGTCTCCGTTGCCTCCCTCTGCTGTTTGCCAGAATGCTATATATTTACGGAGCCATCTCCCCACGGTTTTTCTCATCCTCCTTTGATGACAAGTGGGGTCAAATGTGGTCACTTTCTCTGGTTTGTTTTTGACTCATCCAGACTTTAAATATCCCCAAAGTTAAAGGACATTTACATTCAAAAAAGCAAACTTACATATTCGTCTGATAAAACTTTACGAGAATATAGATAAAACAAATGTAGTCACCTGTCAAAATATGCAAGTCTTTGGAAAAGAGACGTTTTTGCAATCAAATTTCCAGGAATTATTTGACTTAACTAGACGATTCAAACTTATAAATGTTTCTGTTCCATTCGCTAACACCAAAAACCAGACAGATAAAAATCACCACCCTAACAAACAAGTTACCTTGTTACACCGACGTTATATCATCGGCAGCATCGATAACGGAAACTTTTCTTTTTGTTATCTTACTATTATCTAAGTTGCATTGGTTGTAGAAACGTTTCTAGGAGGCATCGACAGAGAAAGTTGATTTCCTCGTAAAGTGATGAATCCTTCACTGAAGAATCCAGGTACGGAAATCGACTCTTCAAATTCTCAAAGAGTCTCATTGACTTATCTCCCTTTTTCAATAACTATTATAATTCTACGTCCACGAAGTATTCTTACCACCATTTTCTCATGCTGGGCTAGTCACTGAATTCCAGGACATGACCTTTCAATTCTGTCAAATTCTAATCTGTCTATATTTCTAAGAAAAAGTATTCTAATTATTTACACTATTTACGTTGTTCCGACTGCTGTCCTCATTTTGGTTGACGACGTTTCAGCCGTTGCGTCCTGAAGAAGACACAACCTAGTGGATAACGGCGTTGGTTGAATCCACTGACTTGACCCAAAGTGTTGTGAGTTCAATGCCAGGATGAGGTGAACAAAAAACTTGAAAAGTTAAGTTAAAGAGTGATAACAGGTACTGAGACACCTGGGCGAGGTATGGCACGAGGAACTAGAACAATTTAACACGATGAACGAAATAAAGCGCTCCGTTCGAAATTCCAAAGACCTGAAGAAGGCCGAACCGTACAACGACCGAAATGTCCAGAATGTGACAACAGAGATGAGGGCAACAATCCGAAAAATGTAAATAGTGCAAATAATGTCAATTTCTTATATGACTTAGTCATAACAATTTAACTCACAACCCTCACAATATAGAAAAAATAATTGGTATTAAACAATATTCAGAATCTGAATTACCTGATTCTTTCAAATTTTTTTTTACATTACTTAAAGTAAAATGTTTGTACGGAAACCCCATAAATACTGTAAAGAAAAAATATGAACTACTGGATTTGAAACATCTATTTTCCTGAAAAAAAAAAAAATTCTTTTAAGAGGAAGATTTATAAACTTCAGCATTAAGCAGTACTGGTTGCTCGGTCAATGAATGGTAAATGTTTCCTTGTAGGGAAACGGTTAATGTTGCCATACTGCCTGTACTCAAAACACAAATAAACAACGCTAGTAAACCTGAAAAATATAATTAGTCAATAAGAAAATATATCTTCTGAAAATGTAAAATTTAATATTTCATAAAATGCAAAGAACATATCAGCGTCCTCAAAAACATTAGAATTATTGCATTTTTTTTTTTAATAATTTCTTGCGAATGATACGGATTCTCCGTTGCTTATATTATTAAGAAATCATTCCTTTATCATGATATATCGAACATAAATAAAATAAAACGTGAATCAGATAATTTCGGTATGTCTATTCAATAATCATATTTATATGTGTTTGCCATGAATAATACATCCTATTTTCTATATTGATAAAATATATTTGGAGTTGATATATATATATTCTCTAGAAAGCTGTAAATTAATGATAATAACCTGTCATGTCTGCTTATGTAGGCAATAGTTGCTTAGGTGTACGGCGTATACAGCATTCTGAAAGACACCAAAATCTATCAGGCGAAGCCCTTTGTTAATAACAAGAAACATGAAGACTGCTCTCCGAATAATAAAGTAAATATTGATATTACATTTCAGAAATACACCTGTCAACATTAGTATTAATAATTATGCTACTACTGCTGTTTTTGGTACTTGTAATAAAGATGTTGATGCCATTGCTGTGATGAAAGGAAATTGCACTACTCCTTTTAATTTCAGTAGTTTGGCTTGAGATAAACGTCATTCATTTAAAACACTAATAATAAATCTATGTCGTCTTGACTAGCAGTTTGTTACTGAATATCGATTAAAACTATCGAAAATGTTTGCAAGTTTATACTGTCTGTATATGGCAGGATGTTTTGATTCATTTCCGTACGGTACAAGGCTTTTCTCTTTTATCGAAGTTTTAGTTGAAGGTTAAAGTGGCTTTCTATAAATGATTTCTAAATATCTGATTGCAGGGAATATCCATTCAATTCTTTACACCCATAAAATCAATGTATAACGTCAGGCAAAATAGAAATACGGCGCTTACCGGATACAGAGATCTCAACGCGGAAATTAATTTAATCGACACCTTACATAATGAAGAATCCTGAGCAGGGTAATTCCGAAGTAGTTTTTGTCTGAAAACTCCGAAGTTTCACCTGTTAGTCAATATGGCCATCAAGTTCCTCTCAACAATTCAAAGTTGTTCAAATTGATTTGATAATTTATACTTTTTGAAAATATACAAAATTCTGACTTAAATTAACGCATACTATTAATTTTCTGATTTTATATATGATTAAATATATGAGAAATGGGATATCTTGCTTTTTAACCGTTTCGAATGCATGTTTCTGCAAACTGTTTTAATTATTTAATACGGCGTTGTTTGTCTATATCTCTGAAATGAGGTATTATGATTATTTACATTATTTGGATTGTTATCCACATCATCATTGACATATTCATAGCATTCCGAACGTTGTACGCTCCGGCATTCTTCAGTTGATTGGAATTTCGAACCTAACCCATTATTTTGTCCACCATGGTCGATTTCTTTAGTTCCACATGCCATGCCTCCTCCGGATATCTCAGCTATTTCCCTTTAACTCAACTCGCCAAGTGTTTGGTTGAAAGCTGCTGAGGCCTGCTATTGAATTCACAACTCTTGGATCTATCCAACGTCTATATCCACTCAATTAGAAAAATCCACGCCAGTGGACGAAATAAAGGATTCGCTTCGAAATTACAATCACCTGAAGAAGGCCGAAGCGTACATAGACAGAAACGTCGAGAATAGGGGAACAAAGATGAGGAGGATATTCCGAATTATATAAATACTGTAAATACAGTGTTGTTATTGTAATATATTCTGATAGTCTCTAACATACAAATTCTACATCATGTAGACTACAATTTGGGGTATACTTTAGAATTTATATGGCCTTGTTTTAACGACAAACAATTATTTCCATAATGACAATGTCTACGATTTTTGCTCATGTAATTTTATCTTCTTTTTTTTTTTGGTGGGGATAGTGGTAGTTTATTAATTTTAATTTAAATAATGAGATAATTTTTTTCAAGATGCGATTGCAGAAATATGTTTCTTTTCAAATATGTGGATTATAAACTATTTCATAAATATTCTGCAATACCATATTGTAAAGAGTGGCATATGATAAGTAATTTTCCGAAAGTTCCATCGAATTTATTACGAAGAATGCAGCCGTGTCCCATGTCTTCCGGGGTATATTAGTCCTGACCGAAGTAAATAATTGCTTTCTTTTCAAATAGGTGGATCATAGACTATTTTTCAAAACTATATCCTGTACCAGGTTCTGAAAAAGAGAGAGATATATGATATATAACTTAGATACACATGTGTCATCGAATTAATTTTGAGAATACAGTCGTGTTCCATTTATCCCTGAAGATTGGTTGCCTCGATCGAAGTTAATCTGATTAAGGATTAAATATGTATAATTTGCATAGGAAATGTGCAATAATATTATAGAGAAAAGATAAAATGGAAAAAGAAAAAGAGAATAGTAGGGGAAATGAAAGAAAATGATTTAAGATGAAATATGCTTTATGGGAAATAAGTGATTGTATGTGTTGAATTTCAATATTTCATGAGACAGAATGTATGGGGGTAAGAGTGGGCATCCCTGCAGGCGACTATTAGACGAATTGCTTCGAAACATTCATTTCGATTAAACTTAAAGCACTCACACGGTCACACGGAAAATTAAGCCAAGTGCAAAATATATAAGCGAAAACCTTTTAACCCTATCATTTCCTCTCACATACACCTACTACCATATATATGAGAGTGCGTTTTACATATGGACCTGTGTGCCATAGTGATTTAAAAGATAAATAAATGTGTAAATAGATTTAAATGTTCTATATTTATGAAATGAATGTTTTCTGTGTTGGGAACCGAAAATTTTGTAATTATAAAGAATGTAAAATAAAATGAAAATGGAAACTGGCCGTTCTTGCCTTTTATGATTATGAAACAATCACCAGGTGATGCTATTCCCTCAGTCGACACAGTTCTATTATTAGTAAATATATATATATATATATATATATATATATATATATATATATATATGTGTGTGTGTGTGTGTGTGTGTGTGTGTGTGTGTGTGTGTGTGTGTGTGTTTGTGTGGGGGAGGAGAGAAAGAGTGTGTGTGTGCGTATATCAAGAAATATAGTCTTGAGCTGTGCTCTATGGGATAAAGTGCTCAATATCAGCGATAGAGCTTGTGTAAATATAAAAGCGAACAATGAAGACAACATTTAGGGGCGAGAACCTGTTTCATGCTAGACGCAATCGTCAGGCCACCGGTTTATTTTCATATATATATATATATATATATATATATATATATATATATATATATATATATAAGTAAATATACAATGGGAAGAGGTTATAGTCATTACAACGAGAGAAAAGTGTGTATATTAAGAATAAGAAAGAAACCGCAAACGTTTTTGGTTGTAAGGTGGATATTTTTAAAAAATATTATCCCATAATTTTGCTATACTTGATTCCGGTCTCGCGACTTTCATTATGTAAAGTGTGTAGATTTCCACGTATTATTAAAAATAATTTATTTTTTTCTTATGTTGTTCGATGTTAAATATTCTCGATATGAGTCATATAGGACAAATTTGTGATTGATAGGGATATTTCCAAAAATGAATTTTAATCCAAAGAGAGATCTATGTAAATTTACATTACGGAACATTACGGACTTTTAGTCTGGAGAGTTGCATATAAAAATATTCACAAAATAAATTATAACGGAAATGTATCTTTAAAATTTTTCTTCATATATATATATATATATATATATGTGTGTGTGTGTGTGTGTGTTCGGGGTGGAGATTCTACCTTTTCATCAGGCTTACTTTACGTAAAAAGTGTGACGCAGTTTGGTTCCTCAAAGAAGGCTACCTATTATTTACTTACATTTCTCGATTTAGCAGGCTAATACACTGTTAAATAACTAGAAATAAGACGTCTATTTCAAATAAGGTGTATCCATCATACTAACATTTTAACTAATAGGAATATCGGATTAAAAATAAATATCTTAATCCTTATTGTTATGGACAGTTGCTGCATAACAAAATATAAAAAAACGGTGAAAGAACGACTTACTTTCTCGAAGACATCAAATTCTTTACAGGGTCAAACACACGAAAGAGCAGCGACAACCAGATGTACCGAACAACAAACGCCAAGATACAAAGTAACAGGATTTAATTAACTAGACAATGCACGAAAACCTTAATGCAAGAGGATGCGTGGAAGAATATATGTTATAGTCCTCTGTTTGGAAGGCTATATGCGTTATATTTTGAGATTAAATTTTGAAACAATCACTTAGCTTCTTTTCTTCTGAAATAAAAGTGTTTTCTCTTTACTCTTTTCTCCTTTTTCTTTTTTTATATTTCTGTTTGTTCTTTCTATTTTCAGTTTAGTTCTTTAGTTCGAGTAACAGAATCATTTGATTTATTATCCTTTCTTTACTGTTATGTGTTCTGATCCCAAAAGCTCGTCGTTCAGTCACTTATTATATCCAACAATATGGAATTCGTTATTCCGATATGAAGATTCAGAGCTGTATAAGTTGTACATTCGCCATTGTAGAAGTTATTATTCAGATCCTTTATCCATTTCAGTTGGTCACACATGCTTGTCTTAGGTGTTTGTCACGCTTAGCAATGCACTTGATATAAGCAGCATAGTGCACTGAGTTGAATTGGAATTTGTATTCGTGTGATTTCATTTGCTTGAAGGTAACAAGTAAAAAGAGATGTTGTTGACACAAAACTCGTTTCCTAATTGAATTTTGCCGATCTTTGAATAATTTCGCATTTCCTCTGTGATTATCCGCCCCACTCGTACACACACACAAATTGCAGGTTCATTTATTTAGGAGGTGAATAAAATGAACATTAAACCAGATATCACAGCTGTATTCAATGCAACAGCAAATGATAGATTTGTAAATGTGTAAAATAGATTTCTACGAGAAAAATATTCTGGTACGACATAATGACCTAAATTTCCTTGCACTAAATGCAATTACTGATTCGAGGTAGTCGCTCCACTTCAATTCAGTGGAACACGTGAGGGCAAGAAGAGGCAGTGTGATGCTTTTCAGGAGTCTAGCGTCAGCCATGTTGATGGCAAGCAGAAAAGCTTCTCTGTGTTGGTTAAATGAAAGCAGTTACGTCTTGTAGACGTTAAAATTTACAAGCCATTTCCGGCTCCAATTAACCATTGATTGGGGGTCCTTTTCAAGAGCAACAGCCGTCACAAATAAAAACAGGCACAGACATACAATAACACACAGACAGAGGCACACACATAGACACACACACAGACATATATGTATGTGTTCGTAATTTTCCTTTTCCATATATATAATATGCCTGTCTTATTGTGATTCACAGTTTCCTACTTATTTTAAAACAATGCACTCACTTGATTAATATTGCCATCTCTAAATTGTATTTCGGATCACAGGCTATTTCTTTTGTTGACAATCATATATTGTGTCATCTCATCGTCGAGTTGTGTTCTCGCTTTCCTTTACTACTCGGCCTAGTATCCATCATTCATTTTCACTTTCCTTTAATACTCGGCCTTGTATTACTTCTACATTTTCACTTTCCATTACTACTCGGCATTATTTCTCTCCTTCATTTTCACTTTCCTTTACTACTCAACCTTGTATCTCTCCATCATTTTCACTTCCCTATACTACGCGGCCTTGTATCTCGTTCATTCTCGCTTTCCTTTACTACTCGTTCTTGTATATTTCCTTCATTTTCACTTTCATTTACTACTCGGCCATGTATCTCTGCTTTATTTTCACTTTCCTTTACTACACGGCCTTGTATCTCTCCATCATTTTCACTTCACTTTACTACCCGGCATTCTTTATCGTTCATTCCTGCTTTCCTTTAGTACTCGTTCTTGTATCTCTCCTTTAATTTCACTTTACTTTACTAGTCGTTCTTGTATCTCTCCATCATTTTCACTTCACTTTACTACTCGGCCTTGTATCTCGTTCATTCTCGTTTTCCTTTACTACTCGTTCTTGTATCTCTGCTTTATTTCATTTTCTTTTTCTACTCGGCCATGTATCTCTCCATCATTTTCACTTTCCTTTACTACTCGGCCTTGTATCTCTCCTTCATTCAAGCTTTCCTTTATATTTGGACTTGTATCTCTCTTCATTTTCACTTGCATTTACTACTGGTCCTTGTATCTCTCCTTCATTTTCCCAGTCCTTTCATACTCGGCCTTTTATCTCTCCATCATTTTCACTTCGCTATACTACGCGGCCTTGTATCTCGTTCATATTCGCTTTCCTTTACTACTCGGCCTTGTTTCTCTCCATCATATTAACTTTCCTTTAATACAAGGCCTTGTATCGCTCTACATTCTCGCTTCACTTTAGTATTGGCCTTGTTTTTCTTCTGCATTTTCCCTTTTCATTACTACCCGGCCTTGTAACTATCTTCAATTTCACTTCACTTTACTACTCGTTCTTGTATCTCCCCTTCATTTTCACATTCCTTTACTACTCGGCCTAGTATCTCTCCTTCATTTTCACTTTCTTTTACTACTCTGCCTTATTCGTTTTCACTTTCCTTTACTACTCAGCCTTTATCTCTCTTTTATTTTCACTTTCCTTTACAAGGCGGCCTTGTGTCTCTCTACAATCTCGCTATCATTTACTACTCGGCCTTGTATCTCTCTTTCATTTTCCCAGTCATTTAATAGACAGCCTTGTATCTCTCCATCATTTTCACTTCCCTTAATACTCGGCCTTGTATCTCGTTCAATCTCTCTTTCTTTTACTACTCGTTTTTCTATCTCTCCATCATTTTCACATTCCTTTACTACTCGCCCTTGTAACTAACTTCAATTTCACTTCACTTTACTACTCGGCCTTGCATCTCTCCTTTATTTTCACTTTCATTTAATACCCTTCCTTGTATCTCTCCTTTGTTTTGACTTTCCTTTATTACTCGACCTAGTATCTCTCTTCCATTTTCACTATCATTTGATACTCGGCCTTTCATCTCTCTTTCATTTTCACTTTCATTTGATACTGTGACTTGCATCTCTCTTTCATTTTCACTTTCATTTGATAATCTGCCTTGCATCTCTCTTTCATTTTCACTTTCATTTTATACTCTGCCTTGCATCTCTCTTTCATTTTCACTTTCATTTGATACTCTGCCTTGCATCTCTCTTTCATTTTCACTTTCATTTGATACTCGGCCTTGCATCTCTCTTTCATTTTCACTTTCCTTTGATACTCTGCCTTGAATCTCTCTTTCATTTTCACTTTCCTTTACTACTTGGCCTTGGATCTCTGCATCATTTCCACTTCCTTTTACAACTCGGCTTTGTATGTCTCCTTCAATTTTACTTTCCTTTATTATTTGGACTTGTGTCTCTCTTCATTTACCCTTTCCTCTACTACTCGGGCTTGTATCTCTCTTTCATTTTCACCTTACTTTGATACTCGGCCTTGAATCTCTCCTTCATTTTCACTTTCCTTTATATTTGGCCTTGTATCTCTCCTTTTTTTTTTTTTTTTTTTTTTGACTTTCCTTTACTACTCGGCCTTTTATCACTCTTTCATTTTCACTATCCTTTCATACTCGGATTTGAATCTCTCCCTCATTTTCACTTTCCTTTGATACTCGGCCTTATATCTCTCCTTCATTTTCACTTCCCATTATAACTCGGCCTTGTATCTCTTTTTCATTTTCACTTTACTTGAATCTGTCTTTCGTTTACACTTTCCTTTACTACTTGGCCTTGCATCTCTGCATCATATTCACTTCCCTTTACCACTCGGCCTTGTATTTCTCCTTCATTCTCGCTTTCCTTTATTACTCAGCCTTGTATCTCTCTTTCATATTCACTTCCCTTTACCACTCGGCCTTGTATTTCTCCTTCATTCTCGCTTTCCTTTATTACTCAGCCTTGTATCTCTCTTTCATTTTCACTTCCCTTTACTACTCGGCCTTGTATTTCTCCTTCATTCTCGCTTTCCTTTATTACTCAGCCTTGTATCTCGCTTTCATTTTCACTTTCCTTTACTACTCGGTCTTGTAGCTCTCCTTCATGCATGCTTTCCTTTACTTGTCGGCGTGGTATCGCTCTATGCTTTTCACTTCTGTGCTTGCGTTCTACACAGTTTCATCTGCATATCTAATATTTTTCGTATTACACCACCAGGAAATTCGAAAAAATCCCTTGAGAGAAACGCATTCTTTTTTTTATATATTTGTGTACCTAATCAATTCACCTTCTATCGGCATACATTATTCTATCATCCTTCGTAAATAGAACACCGTTTTCTAATGTTTCAATTGCATTTCTGTATCGTACTTTATCAAATGCTCATAAAAATCTTTTTTGCGTAATCTATATATTATTCTGATTATTAGCTGGAGTCATTCTGCTGTAGTCATATATGTAAATAAATGCTTACAAATTTCTTTTTTATATAATTTTACTCCAAGCAAGGTGATCAAGCCACTAAGGCGCAAAATGTAACTGAGATTGCGTGAATATTAGAAAAATCATTAGCAAGGACAAAAGCCAATTATTGGTTAGCATTACAGGAGATAGATGATAACGATCGACAATGCGTAAGATCAAAGTTTGCTGGAAAACATAAAAGCGGAAGAGTTCCACAAGCGGGTAATACGAAGTGAGAAACAGCATAGTAATTATGGTTACATATTGCAATTTCATTTTACGATTATGAGTCCTAGCTGATAAGCTAGTACTGCGCTTAAATTCGTGAAGTCGAGTTACCACACAGGAAACCTCATCAGAAGAATTATCGAGAAAATACTTATAGAAAAGAGACAAGGAATCTAGGTTAAATCAGTGTAAAAGTAACGGAAACAGAGATGCGATTTCAAGGCAAATTACATGAGCGTTTCTTTGAATATTTTCACTAATCTCTAGATACACAGAAGAAGCACTCGTCCATACATGTCAGCAATATTCCATGCATCATCAAACAGTTGACTTGTATTATATATAATCCGTCTTAATGAAACACCCTTTATATCGAGAATTACATAAAAAAGTGTCTAAATTCTTTCACGTTTGCTCTTTCTCTATAAATTCAAAGAAAGGAAAATCGGTATAGTTTTAAATGTACATGCCTAAGAGCATTTACTTTACAGAACAGAATATTAATTTCTAAATATTATCCCTTAACATGACAATGCGCTTAATTCTAAGGTGAATATTAAACAGGCATATCGCTTCGGTTAATGATGACTACATACCTAGCTGCTGACTTATTGATTCACTTTGTCAAATATATACTTATCCTAAAATTTCACCTGCAGGTATTGAAGTAATATTTATCATACAATGTTCTATTTCTTCTAAGTGCTCTCTTCCTTCAGGGCACGCTTTATTATAAATCTCAACAGCTTCTCGTCTTTTTGCTTGTCTTTGCAGTAATTACTACATTATGACACAAGTTTCTCTTTCTGGTAACTGGTTCTTCATTTATTTGTACATATACGTGAAAAGAATTATTCTCTATTTTCACTGCTTTTATTTAAACTAAAGTGTGCCATGCATCTTTTTAATCATTATTTCCTCGTTATATCAACTGTTTCTTTGTGATTGTATTTCTACTTAAAAGCTTTTCATTTACAAAATGCTTTATGAATGACCTTCACAAAATTCATCATTAAAACTACATTTAAAGTTTAACTTATTTCTCATATACCGAAATTATCCAGCAATCCTTCCTTCATTTCTAATGATATTTTTCAATCAATTATTGCTATTAGGGATTTCAAGGTAAATATTAGATATGTTAATATTCTTGATATAGATTTACGCGAAGAAATTTTTTTTTATAAGATATGTAGTGAAAGCATTTGCAGGAGTTTAATATGTCAGGACTAAACATTACAAAACATTTGTAACAGAAATACGGAAACTTAAATTGCTAAATCTATACAGAAAGATGAGCTTTGCTAATAGCTTTAATATTAATATTACAATCTGCATCTTAGGCCAAGATTTGCATATGCACATGATTCTAATCTTGCCACAATGCAAATCTGCGCCCCGGGTTTTATTTTATATCTCCTTCCCTAAAAGATATACTCCCTTAACAAGACAAAGTACATGACCATAACAATTTTAAGATATTAAAAAGTCGACTGTATCCCAAAATTCTACTATTAAAAATAAATAAATACATAACTATTATACCTAATTTAAATAAATAATTATAATTACATGAACAAAAAATCCAGATAAATAGCTATAAACAAATTAGAAAATATATTCAACAAAAATGTTCAAACGGACTTACTTTCATTTATTAGGCATTAAATTATATCACTTATCATCCTTTAAAATTGAACTTAACTTTCCCTGAATCTGAGTCGCCTTAAATTTGATTGCATAAAGATATTTTTTTTTATTTCTGTTGCAAAATAAAATCTTTATATTTGCCTTGATAAAACCATTACATAACGAACGAATTAGGAAATAATAATTTTCGTTTTGTCTTTATATTTTATAATTTTACATATATTATAACTGAATTTTTTTGCAAGCACACACACACACACGCTCACACACACACGCATATATATATATATATATACACACACGCACACACACGCACACACATAGATATATATGTGTGTGTGTTTGTGTGTGCGTGTGTGTGTAATATTATATTATATGAACAGAATACTTAAGTTTTAGATATCAATTTTATCCCGACATTGATGTTTCTTGCTAAATATTACAGTCTTTACGGGTTGTGATTTTAAAGGGAAAAATACTGTTTAAAACTAAAACACATGAAGGCAGGATAATATTGATATTTAAAAGTTCAGTATTCTTTCTATATAATCATTATATCATATTACATTATATTATATTATTAACATTACAGTTTTAATATTATTTTAATCTTTTTAATATTTAGTACCATATATAAACATATCTGCTATTTCTTAAAGCTTAAAACCTAAATCTTATATATATACATACATACATATATATATATATATATATATATATATATATATATATATATATATATATATATATAAGATATATATATATATATATATATATATATATATATATATGGCTATGGGTAAAATAGCAGGACAGACTGGGTTCTATAGCCTTGGATGGCAACTGTTCTAGGAGAAGGACAACTCTGAATTCAAAACCTGTGGAGGGTCGTTTAAACCTTGTGGCATGCATTCGGTGCACCAGGTTTCTGTATTCGTCCCTCCAAAAAGTGTGGCTGGTCCTGCACGAGGCCTTCACCACTATAAACAAATCTGATGTGCCGGTGTCGGGATGTCGGTTTCCTGGGGACTTATCGGCCTGACCCTCATACGTCGAACGCCACGGGAGAGTCGATTATTATATATATATATATATATATATATATATATATATATATATATATATATATATGATTTAGGTTTTAAATCAGTTAAGCTACTCTAAATATATTTTGCTTATATGGATTTTAATAAAGCAACCAATATGTTTCACTGCTATGAATTCAGTCTAAAATTTAAAAATAAATATTCCATTATATCAGCAAAGTTAAAAAAAAAATATATAATCCAGAAATAAAATCAACTGGTAATAATATAGTTCAACATAGAACCAGCCAAGAAATACACCTTAATTACTGAAAAGAGTATAGAAGGAATAAAATATTATTTACGTGTGAGAAACTTTCTACGAAAATGTGTCCGACGGCTAAAATATATTACAACAGAAAAGATCTTGTTAAATAATACATACGATTTATAAAATATTCACAAAGAACAAACAAGCATTTCGTCAATTTCCAGTCATTATATCCAGAGTACATAAACCTATGTTCAATAGTTACTTGCAAATTACCCAAATGTTTCTATGGGAGATAAATCCTTATAGACCTGATGCGAGTTTGGATTCAATTTCGTATATGACAAAGACGCTGGTAGAAGTTTATTGATCCTGGCCATTTGAAAACAGAGCCATTCTGACAGCTGTTTAAATAATGTGTCTTTTGAATTCGCAACTTGTTTAGATAACCGATGCAAACTATTTTCAGTAGGGAATAACTACTCCCTTTTTGTTAGCAAACAAAGTCATTGCCCGATGTTTCTGACATGATCTGCCACAGCTGGGATGAACAGTGTCCCTATTCTATCTAGTTGTTGTTTTTAAACAGAAATTGAGAAGAAAAGCAATTATCCGACCTGGATAAGGAACAAACTGTTGGTCACGTCAAATATGGGAATACGCGCTATTATCTATGTGTGCAAGCGAGTGTAAATATTTATACATGACTCATACGTGTGCGCGCACAAATAAAGAGAGGCCGACAGACAGTTATAAACACACACGTTTTACACTTATACATACTAGCAGGGGCTATTGTGGAGAAAATCATATATATATATATATATATATATATATATATATAGAGAGAGAGAGAGAGAGAGAGAGCCGTTCGAATTCCAGTCGAATCCATTACATTCACTTACGTGCGAGTCGATTATATATATATATATATATATATATATATATATATACGTGTGTGTGTGTGTGTGTGTATATATATATATATATATATATATATATACGTGTGTGTGTGTGTGTGTGTGTATATATATATATATATATATATATATATATATATATATATATATATATATATATATATATATATATATATATATATATATATATATATATATATAGAGGGAGTTAGACATTGAGTCACACACACAGACACAATATCGCACACAAATACGAACACATTAATCTAAATATTTTCTGTTGATACTTTATTTTTATATATAAAAATATTTAAGGAAATGCATTGTTTATAATAAACAGCATTAACAATATTTAGCGGCCAGAATGTCCGAGAAAAAATATATATATGTATGTATGTATGTATGTATATATGTATATAAATCTGTATATCCTTTCTTATTGTCTGATGAGCTTAACAACATTATCATTGAAAGACGAAAGGAAATCACCATGACAGAAACTAAAAATTCTTGAAGCTATATACGTAAAACTGTTGAAAACTAACCTGAACAATATAAACTATGAAATCTCCAGAAATATTCTTAAATGCCTATAATTGATAACAGAAGATATACCAACGGCTTCCCATACTTAATATTTCTCGATTTCACTCTCGCGTTGTTATGTGTAACGTCACGAACTGTGATGCGATATTCGCTTCCGCGTCTCGTATACAAAAGTTTGTCGTTGCTTTGAAATTTTTCATGCAACAAAAACAGACTATCATGATTTTTTCGTCCGTGTTTTATCTGATATATTGAAATGTAGTCGTCATCTTTGGTAATGGCTTATTTAAACCGAAATATTAGATAAGATTAAAACATGTATCAATATGGTGATTTCCTGCTGTCGTTCAATGATAATGCTATTAATCTTATCAGACAATATGAAAGGAACTTACTTAAAGTAAAAACAAAAATAAAAAAAATATGATTTAATGAAACATGCATCAATATATATATATATATATATATATATATATATATATATATATATATATATATATATATATATATATATATAGTGTAATTAGGCAGCAATACTTCTTCCAAGCAAGCTTCATTAAATATGACAGAAGTTTCTTTGGTTAATTTTTTTTTTACATAATTTCGCTTTTGATTTTTTTTTTTTTCTTTTCAGCAGATAAACTAATTTCCAGTTAACAACAAATATATCCTTGAAAATGTCTTTAGCTATAGCTGAAACCCCTCGGAAAATTAAAAGATTTGGACAGATTTTTTCTATAATTTATCTACTGAAAACAAAATATGTTTTAAGATCATATGAGAAAGTATATAAAAATTAATCAAAGCACATTGTCTGCTATATTTAGTGAAGCTTTATATATATATATATATATATATATATATATATATATATATATATATATATATATATATATATATATATATATATATATATATATATATATATATATGGAATAGTTCCGACAATTATTTTAATATGGTTTCTGTTTATACGTTATTTTTATAGATGCAAATATTTAAGTAAGTGCTCTGTTTATAAAAAAAATGTATTATCGACATTTACCGGCCTGAATATATTTTGAGTATGCTAACCAGACGCTTAAATTGTATACCGCAACAGGCGAAATGAATGTTCCATTTAGGATTCACGTTCGATTCCTGCCAGAGGACGCAGATTTCTCGGACATTCTGGCCGCTAAATATAGTTAATCCTGTTTATTATATAATCTATCTATCTATAAAAATAAAGTTTCAACGGAAAACATATCAATTAATGTGTTCGTGTTTGTGAGCGAGATTGTGTCTATGTGTTTGACTCACTCGCTGTCTCTTTTTTTTTTTTATTTTTATTTTATATATATATATATATATATATATATATATATATATATATATATATATATATATATATATATATATATATATATATATATATATAGTTCTATAGAAAGATTATTAACAATTCTATACTGTGTCAGATAATACAATAAAATGCCCTTAAATAGTTACAAATTTGACGATGCATATATTATATTTAGAATTTTATTTTAATTTTCAGGTTTGTGGATCCATACAATATTGAATGTAATTCGATTTCTGTTATCTTAAAATAAAGGAGCTTTCTTTCTTAGTTTCCGTCGACTTCCCTGCTAGTATTTTCTGTTGAATTTTTTGTTTTTTTCTTCTGGTCGAATTTCTTTGTTATAGACAATGTCTTTCATCAAGTCAATTTATGAAAATTGACTTGATCATCCATTATTCTAAATAGTTATGTATTAATACGTATATAACCCAAGCCCTATTCTTAGATCTATATTGTTATTTATTTAGTGTCTGTCTATAATTTTGAGATGAGGTATTATGTACATTATTTACATTATTCTGACTATTGTCCTTATCTTTGTCGTCATATTTATCACAACGTTTCAGCCGTTGTACGCTCCGGCCTTCTTCACATGGTTGGAATGTCGAACTGAACCCTTTATTTCGCTCACCGTGGTAGACTGTTCTAGTTCTAAGTGCCATATTTTTTGGATGTCAGTTATCAGTTATCTTCTGTTAATTTCCCTCTGAAAGTTCTCCACTGCCTTAACCAGGTATTGAACTCACAATCTTTGAGTCCTGTCCTGGATTTAACCAACGCCTTTATCCACTGTGTCATGTGTCCTTGAGAAAGCCTTATATGGTCATGTTAATAACAGCTTGCTGCAGAAAATAATGGAGTATCCGGTAGGTAACGGACACTGTATATGTTACCTGATATTATTGAATTACTCAATAGTTCACTTTCCATATATGGCGTTTGTAAATAATGAAGCTTTATAAAATGAATAGTTTTGTCAAACAAAGAAAATTAAGTATGACTAATGTAGGATTCATTTACATCCTCGCTTTTAATCAATTGCTGTCACACTGAAAGTATTATTTGATAGGTAATAGCATAGAACCGCATGTCCACAGTTTTTGAAACGCCTTACCTCATGACAATGGTTCTGTTTGTTCAGCAGGTTATTTGGTGCAATTAAAATTGTTCCTGCCAGAGATCTAGTTACTAGATTAAATTTGCTAATATCTCTCAATGTGACCTTCCCTGAACCATAATTGAAACCCTAACCCTGCCTTCCATATTGAGTCACCACATTTCAGCATGACATTCACGCAGTGAACTGAGTGAAAACCAACTTGGCTTCTGTAAATGCGTTAACACAACATGGTTAAAAGTCCTATACGAAAAATTAAACTTGCTATGTTCAATCGTCTATTTCGTTGACTGTACCCGCTTTTACTTCCATCAAATTCGAGTGTTATAATGAGGAACGCGTTACTAGAGAAAGTTTAATGTAATTATTATAATTTTAAATATAGTGACAGCGATTTATTATCATTATTATTATTTATTTATTAATTTTGATTTCTGTTGCATACATACACTGCGTGCCAAATTATTATCGAGATCACTTTTTTCTAATATTTGAAAAACCGTCCAATCAATTCATACAAAATTTCACACAATATTGGCAACACTGAGCTGCGCAATCACTGAAATTTTCTTATTGATCTACGCAATGTAAACAAACTGGCGCCATATTCGTTATCAGCACGGTGATTTGGGTGTGCCAAATTATTAGAAAAGTGTAAGAATTTAGTGAAACGATGGGCCTTAAAAGCAGTTTAAGTGATGCTGAAAAGAAAACTATCCCCTCAGAACTCTCAAAAGGTAAATCCACCCTAGAAATTCATAAAATAATAGGGAGGTGTCATCAAAGAGTGAAATAGTTCACCGCAGACCCTACACAAGTACGCAAAAGGGCACATAAAGGCAATCCGAGGGTTATTTCACGTCGTCTCATGTCACGACTTAAACGAGAGGTCACGAAGAACCCTGGACTTACCAGTCAAGAGCTTTTCAGTCGCATTGGGGATCCTACTGTGTCTAAAAGTACTCGGTGTCGGTATCTGAGGGTAATCGCAACAAGAGTCAAACCTGTATCGAAGCCTCCGTTGACGAGAAATCACATTCAAAATCGATTGAAATGGGCCGAGGACAATATAAAGATTGACTTCTCTAAAGTTTTGTTCACAGACGAAACTCGAGCAACACTTGATGGGCCAGATAGATTGTGCAAAGGCTGCGTAATGAACGGACAAAATCGCCATCAGTGTTTGAGACGCCAACAAGGCGGTGGAGGCATAATAATCTGGGGTGGTATTATTGGAAAAACATTAGTGGGCCCATGGAGAGTACCACATTGCGTCAAAATGACTGCTGATGCACACATAGCGTTTGTGAAGGAGCATCTTGAACCGTGGATGAAAATTCAAAGAGTTGCCTTCAGTAGGGCCATTGTTTCATGCAAGTTAATGCTCCCTCACATGCTGCTCACAAGACTATTGAATATTTGAAACAGTTAGACTTCGATGGACCTCGAAAAATGAAGTAGCCAGCAAATTCTCCAGATTTTAACCTTTGGAGCATCATAAATCGAAGACTGTACGCCAACGGACGACAATTTAGGAGCAACGCTGAGTTGTGCGAAGCAATACTTGACATATCTCGCGGCATTAAAGCAGATGACATCCTACAATTAACATATTCTATGGATCGTCGATATCTTCAAGTAATTTCAAAACAGGGAAAGCACATTCCCTATCAATTTGTTTAAAACTGTGCCTTTGTTTGTATCTGTTATTGTTTGTTTGATTATCTTATTCATTAGCTTCCTTTGATCATAAATATTCACGTGCAACATTAATAAACGTTTTGTGTGCTCAATTCTGGGAATTTTACTAAACCATTCTAATAATTTGGCACGCTCAAATCACCGTGTTGATAACAAATATGGCGCCAGCTTGTTTACATTGCGCAGATAAGTACGAAAATTTCAGTGATTGCGCAGGTCAGTGTTGCCAACATTGTGTGAAAATTTTGTGAGAATTGATTGGAGGTTTTTTGAAATATTAGAAAAAAGTTATCTCGATAATAATTTGGCACGCAGTGTATGTCTTTCTGGGTGCTAACTAGAAACCTAACAGGCTTCATGTTATTTTAAAATGATCATCTTTGTAAAAATTAATACAATTTAAGATCACATATCTTTTTACGTTCTTTATAATGTGTGAGCTATAATTGTTAGTACATTTTTTCTTATTTCTTTAAGACATGAGCTACCAAGAATCCTTTCAGTGAGTATATCGGAAATTTTCCACTCAATCAGAAGGTTCCAACTAAAACAGGATTAAGTGATGTCCTCATGTACCACATTTTTGAGATATTCACTTCAAGATCATTGCAGTTTGATAGCTTTTTTTTTTTTTTTTGAAGATCTTCAAAAATACATTACAATCTACAAGGACAGCCATCTCAATAAAAACACATTCTATTTTGTCTTTAATCGCGATATCCGGGCGGTTGGATCTGATTGTCTGTCTCTTTATATTGCAATGCCCCATAAATATGTCACAGGTCCTAACTCTGTAACCCGGTCTAGTTGATATTCATATCCGTTTCTTGCATTTTCTTTCCAATAATAGCGGCATATTTTCCAGTGCACGAAGTTGTGGAGATGAACACACCTCTACAGAACATGGAGTCGTACAATTAATATATATACTGACCTCGAGAATCGTATGGAGGTAGGCAGCTGGGAGCGAGCATTTATCCATGCTACAGAATTCAATAAGACTATGTCAAAATCAAGCGGCATTATATTACAGGATTTTGTTCTCTTTATTCAATGGAATGAAGATCTATTGACAGTTATTGACAGAATCTAACATGAGGAGTTTATTTTCAGTTGGTGCTAACACTGCGCAAACCTGGTACAGGTTCTCTATCGTGTCTAGGTAATTATCAAGAACCGGCATTTTGGATTAATACAAATTTTCAGTATCTGTGCTTAGTAATTTCTAGTTATCAAGCACTGGCCCTGTGCAGCGAGAACAAAAATTTTCCATTTCAGCTTGTCACCCTGCAATACGTAACAACTGATAGGTACAGGGCTTGTCTAAATCATCTTGTTTGGCACGGGCAGGGTATTCACCATAAAGAGTTTTATTTTGTTATCTATTCTTCATTTGGTAAATTGCATTTTTAATTTCTTTGCTGCTTTAGTGGATGTATTATGGTTTATTTACACTTCTCCACCCACTTGTAATTCCTTTTGAATTTACGGATTAAAGTTTCTTACATGTTCCATGTTTTTGACAAAGATCATTAGCCAGTCTTCTGTAGTTTCAACATATCTTTGAAAATTGATTGTTGTGTTCTGTTCCAGTTGAACTAATCATCTGGCTTTTTCGGGTGCATACAGACGGTCAAAATCAACATTAAATTGATGCATGCAATGGCAATGGGAAGCCTTTTCATTTTGGCATCCATTCGCCTAATGTCATCGGTTGTCCAATTAATTATGTTGAAACTGTATTGTACCAACGGGACAGCCAATATGTTAGTCGATGGCTAAAGTTCTCTTAATTTTTTGTGTGTTATTTTTTCTGCTTTGTCCAAAATATGGTCCTTAGGCTCTATAAGAGAATAAACATTTAATTGATAGCGATTTTCTTAGTATATGGGTGATATTATTTGGGTGAATTTCTGGCTAAGTTTTATGTTGACTTTACCTTGGACGCTGTTTGTGAAATTGTCCATTCCTTTTCTCACGAGGCCCAGTGCTCCGATTACTATTGGTACAGTCTCAGTCTTCATTCCCGACATCATGTTAATCTCAATATCCAGATACTTGTATTTGGACAGTTTCTCGATACTTTTTCTGGGGGTGTTTCTCTCAGATGGTACTGCCATGTCAATCTGCACAATTCATTATTGTCTTGTTTTTATGTTAATATCAGGTCTGTTGGCATTTATTTCTCTTAGTTTGAATTGCCATGTCCCGGAGGGTAGTTACATCTCTCTTTCGGGTAACTGTGCCTGATTTGTGGTTTCGATTTTGTGCATGTTGCATATCTTCCAGTGCGCATATATCGCTACCTTGTTATGGCTCTGGGTATATTCATTTTTACCCGTTCCGGATATCCTGGAATAATATGGACGACAGTTTTATCATATTTTGCGTAGATCCTACATTTCAGATTAGTTCTATCCTTTATTGTGTAAGAGTGATAAGATCTATTTTCGAGGCTTTGGTCCTGAGCTGAAATAATTATGTCTTCGGTCTCAGCTTCCAGCCCGGAGCTTCTCTGCCAGTGATGGGTTTTATGCTGGTGCAAATCTTCTTTTTTTATGTATTTGTCATGCAGTAACTTGTTCTCCCAGTTTTGTTGTCGTTTCATTTGACCAAGTTGATTTGCTTTCTGCTTTTCTCTTTTGGCATAGATTGTAGTTGCTTCGTTTTTTGTTGGTAGGATTTAAGGTATAAAATGCTGTTTCTTGAAGAGTGCAGGTTTCTTTGCTGATGAAGTGGATTTGGTATCTTACTATTTTTACGAGTGTGTTATTACGCATCATTATTATTATTACTCCTCCTAATACTACTACTACTGCTAATACTACTATTATAATTATTCTGATGCATTCACTGTTACAAATGTCGTCTTTGAAGTAATCCTGACTCCTATCTTCTCCAGATAGAAATTCGTTAAATAGTAGGGTAGACTGGAACATCAAAGATTGTTTAGCAATCAGTCTGAGAAAAGAAATGGCATATGTGGCACGTCAAGATTTGCTTGCGTACCGTAGTGTTACGCCATGAAAGACTGACCAGTTTTATAAGAGAAGGGGCAAAGCGTGTGTTGTAAAATATATATATATATATATATATATATATATATATATATATATATATTCGAGCATTAAATTTGTGGAAACAATGTCAACCTTTGTTTTTGTCCATATAATTTCTGTTATAAAAAGAGAAAGAGAAATACTATAAGTAGGAATAAGAAATTAGATAAGTAATTACAGTTGCATGAATCGTCCTGGTTAAGACGTTAAACTACATTCGTGACCTGGGTAACGCGTTAAACTACATCCAGCGGCAAGGTCTCTTATCAGGAGGTTTTGAGCAGCGTGGAACCACCTTTTAATTGCTGGTGTTCCCAGGTCCAACCTGACCCGGGTTGGTAGCACCTGTTAGGGCCAGAGCTATGGACAAATAGTTAACTATTTCCAGCAATAATTTATTGAAAAATTAATAACAGCAATACAATTTTGAAGGAAATATATTACGAGAAACAGATTTTAGCCAAAACAAAATATTACCAGCAATAAAAAAATGTAAGCATTAAATAACACAGTGAGGTTGATATGACGTAAAACAAAATGAAACAAATCAATCTAAAGCAAAGAATACATATTCTATTCATACGTATCGATCGTAAAAATGTTGTTGCGATTAAATAACACAATTGAGGTTGATATGCCGTAAAATAAAATAAACCTAACCAATCTACATCAAACAATACATATTCTATTCATACGAATCTATCCTAAACATGTTGTCGGAATTATATAACACAATTGAGGTTGATATTCCTTTTAAAAATATACCAATCCAATCTAAACCAAAGAATACATATTCTATTCATACAAATCTATCCTAAAAATGTTGTTGGAATTAAATAACCCAATTGAGGTTGATATGTCTTTAAAAAATATACCGAACCAATCTAAACCAAAGAATACATATTCTATTCATACGAACCTATCCTAAAAATGTTGTCGGAATTAAATAACCCATTGACGTTGATATGCCGTAAAACAAAATAAACCAAAACAATCTAAACGACGAATGGACACAAGAGCAAGTTTAATCCAAACAGATAATTGAAATTTTTTTGTAAGATCAGCGTTCCGTTTTAATATGATCACGTCGTCGTCACGTGGGTGATGTTGTGAAAACGTATTCGAAGATGATTTCAAAATATTAGATAAGCTCGATTGAACGAACTGTTTATATGAGAAAATCGTTCAATCGAGCTCATCTAATAATTTGAAATCATCTTTGAATACGTCCATTGTCTTTTTCATGTTGAATTGAATATAGTCTAATGTTAATTATGTTTTATGAATATGTCCTGAAGATGGTCTACTAGACCGAAACGTCCGACGTTGACATTATATTAACATTAAAACAGCATTATTGCATATTAGGATTTTTGTTTGTTTTTCCGTATATTTTTCTTCATACTGTCGGATCTATATCCATATATTTGCTTACATACATGACAATGAAAACTACATTACTGTACAAAGAAGCAGAAATAAATCTAATCCTTTTTTTTAGATAAACAAGTATGTTCATCAGTAACGTTGTTTCTCTAGGCTAAATCTTAGATGTATGTGTCTATTGTAATCTGTATGTAACTGTTAAAAATCATGATCAAATTTATGAAACTTTCAAATTCAAAGATATCGAATTTATTGACATGAACAATACCCTGTATATGTAATTGGAAAGAGAAAAAAAACTGAATCCATGAAGATGGTAGTAATTTATAAGGTCTAATTAGACAGGTTTCATTTCTGATATATTTTGGTATGATGAGAAAAATAGCGTGTTAATTCAGAATAAAATCTATAGCTTCTAGAAACGGTGGTCTATATGAAATTGTGCAAATAAGTATTTCGTTTTTACAATAGACACTAATTGTAAATGTTGATACCAGAATATTTTTGAAAATAAATATATTTTTAAGAATTTCGCATTTCGAACCGATCATCCACTACAAGCCAGATTTGTACATCGTGAATGAGAAAAAAGTTATTTTACAGCATAAAATATTTGAACATTAAAAAAGATTTAGACGTTGTCAGACATCGATTAATCTACGAAAACACTGTAATCTTTTCACTTGATGCAATCTGAATTTAAACTTGTAAAGCGTTACATTAATCGACAGATAATATCACACAAGTAGATACCTGATGATGTAAAGAGGACATTTGACGAAATATGGTGTCTATAATTACTACATTAGTGTATCTGAATACAATACTTCGAATAGATCAAGGAATATATTGACAATTGCTCATCACAGAAACGAAAGTTATTATTATGAAAATAAAAAGTTATCAGCACACTATGAACATTATTCGGACTGTTGTCCTCATCTTTGTCGCCATGTTAATAAGGGCATTTCGGTGGTTGTACGCTTCGGCCTTCGTCAGGTGGTTGGAATGTCGAACTGAATCATTTATTTCGCTCACTTGGATTGACTGTGCTAGTTCCACGTGCCATGTTTAATGGATGTCAGTTATCAGTTATCTCCTTTTAATCCCCCTCTATATGTTCTCCACTGCCTTAAACGGGTATTGAACTTACACTCTTTGGTTTCTGTCACTGGTTCTAACCAACGCCTTTAGCCACTGTGCCATTTGTCCTTGATGACATCAATTAAACATGCCACGTGGAACTAAAACAGTCTACCCCAGTGAGCGAAATAAAGGGTTAAGTTCGACATTCCAAACACGTGAAGAAGGCTAGAGCTTACGACGGCCGAAACGTTGTAATAAATATGGCGACAAAGATGAGGATAATAGCCCGAATAATGTAAATAACGTACATAATACCTAATCTCAGAAATATAGACAGATATTGAAAGTTATTAGGTTTTATACACCCAAAAATAAAATACGAGATGCACTACCAATCTCCTTCAGGATAGTGACGTAGAGGATACTGGTGAAAATTCTGTAACTGTCATATAGTGTTCAATTTCTGGTAAAAGGGGAGAAAGCAATGGTTGAGCTTGTACGACCAAGAATTGGTACCACAAAAAGAAAACAATAGATTAACCAAAAGTTTTCTCATATTGCCTAATCACTTGTTACCTGATAATGGCCAGGGTGTACATATCTGAAAATTTGAGTCTATAGTTAGCGCGCCGTGTCTCTTCAGGACACAGGCGATCATTGCCCTCTACATAGTCCTGTTCCTTTTTAACTCTTAATAAGTTTTGTTATTTCTCCCCAGCCCTGTTCTATCAATCATTTATCAAGGTCATAAAATATGTTACGCCCTGCTTTCCTCTCTCTCTTTTCCTTCAAACTGCCCTGTGAGTATCATTTTTCCAAGCCCTCCTTCCTCATCACGTACCAAATAAATTCTCATTGCCTATTCCTGGTGTTACGTATAAGTTTCCTTTTTGTTTCAATTTGGTCTAAGAGATTGACGCTGCTCACATGTTTGGGTCAGGGTATCTTCCGCATATCTCTGTAGAAACAGTTTTCTCTTTTTACACGTCTCTTTTCACCTTTAAGGAGATTGACCAGCATTTGCTGCTATATAAGAGAAAATATTTCACGTAACTGTTTAATAATCTATTCTTTCTTTGTAACGAAAATTTCCTGTCTCTTAATATTCTGCTTAGCTTTTGGAATGTATCTTTGGCCATCCCATTCCGTTTTCTGTTTAAATGTTTGTAGATTTTGCGTTTAGTATCCGCGAATTTTAATTTGCATTTTGCGTTCATCCTTTTGCTGGTAACTATGCATTCTGTCACTTTCTAGCTTATATTTAGTGTTATAATGAAGATGAGTATAATAGTTCGAATAATACCTAAAGTATCAGTATAGGAATAATGAAAATATATCAAGATCACAGTAAAAAGAGAAATGAAGTTAAAGAAAACAACAGATGGTATCGCTTGAGAGGAAACAAAAACGATTACTTCTATTAATACTATTAATAATATTAGAATTATTATTACTACTGCTATAAATATTAGTAATGATTATAGTAATAATATTGTTAATAATGTCATAATCTGAAAAGTTATCTTTCGATTCTCGTTGAAGTAGGAGTGCAGAAAATCTTTCTCTATACACATTACATTTTATAATCTCTACGGAGATCTTAGCATTGTTATCATTTAATCAGTCGCTCTCTTTGTGATAATGTCTGCTTCATCCGATCATTAATAGAGTGCTTTTTTGAAAGATTTCCAAGTGTACCAATTATCAATCACCCAAATCTAAACATCATGTCTAGCGGTTTTTAGTTCCCAAATGCATTTCTCACCTTTTGTTTTCCTTTCATTTTTTCTCTTTATCTGGAAATTGCTCATTTTCCAGGATTATACTCTACCTAATATTATTAATAATGTATTTTTATTCGCTTTCTTATTCATGTATTAAATAGTAGTTTTTAAAAGTATACAAGTGATAATAAAGTTCATCAATATCCCAGTATCTTTTTAATATACTTGTATATAAAATCAAAGCTAACGTCTACATTGTTTATTTGCCCATCTGAACCCTTCTTCCTGCAATACATTTCCTTTAGTCTTCAGTACTGATACAGTACGCCGATAACAACTGGTATGACTGTCAGCATAAACATCCTCAGTTTTATCAACTGTCAAAATATAGATTAGCGTTTCAATAATCTTATTTTTTTTAAGCGTTTCACTAGCACGCAAGGGGTTACAGAGAATTGGAGCGAGACCAAATAGGAGTGCTAGAGGAAAGGATGAAGAGAAGGATATGGGATAGATCAAGGCAACTGGAGATGTCGATTGACATTACATTTGAATAGTTGGAGATTATACCTATCACGAAAACAGGAAAAGGTGAGGGTGTTCCACGGGTGAGAGATGCGATACATGAAGTTATTGGAGTAGAAGAGACGGTTACATTTAACAGTTTCGACAGCGAAAGGGTGTGAGCGAGATGCCAGCCTAGTAGAACGCTTAAATTCCTGAAGTCGGGAAACCAGCGAAAGCAGCTCATCGGAACAGTTACTATGAAAGTATTTGTAAAAAAGACAGAGTGAGGCGACGGCACGTCTGTGAGAGAGCGACTGCAGACGATATGACAGATCAGGGCCAATTACATTGAATATCCGTTTCTGGATCAAGATGGATTAGATAAACAGTCTATGATAGGCAGAGAAACGTGGTCGACATTTTGGCATGTTCTTGTTAAATCAGCCAAGGTTTCAAGCCTCGTCTGTATTTTAAAGTTACAGATTTTAGGTTTCATTTTCTTTGACATCTTTCAGTTTATACACATAACTTTGATCTGTAGGATCAAAACAGTTAATTGAATATTTCGAAATATTTTACATTCACTGATGCATATTTTTGTACTCTTCCTGAATTGTTTTGATGAATTGGTTTATTTTGTTTCGTTGTGAAATCTTACTTTCCACGAATTTTATATTGATATAATCTGTTTTTTTTTTACATTCAAACGATAATGTTTTGAATCGCTATTTATAACCTTATTCTTCCCCTATTCCACAAATTAGTCATATCCATGTTTTTTCTGCCATCTGTTTTTATGTACTGGATATTCTTTTTAATATATCATCACGCAACACTTGCGTTTACTTTGTAGTTTTGGGAATGTCTAGAAACAGGTCTTTCTCAAGAAAATTCAACTAAACAGTTATGCTATATTTCAAATATATTTATAAATCTTTTATAATTGTTATGGGACCTTACCCATAATAACATAATGGACTATTCCATACGTAATAAACACAGCTCCTCAAGAGGAAGCAGGGTGTTCAGTCTGGAGTCTGGAGTGAAGTCCGTCAGGAGTCTGTCTGTCAGTCAGAGCGAGGGAGTCAGTCAGTCGAGTCAGAGGCAGTCCGAAACAGAGTCGCGTTCAGACAATTACTGCAAGACATTGGAATAGTGATACTGGTCGAGACTACATTGTTCTCTCTACTAAAACTGATTGTTCATACTAACACTTTCTACTTCTCTGTATATATTCCTGTTTGTAATACATCTGTGTTATTCCATATCCGTGTTCGAGTTCTACTTTATTGGTTCTACCTTGGACTATCACCGTGGTACAAGGAACCGGACAATAACAATAATATATCTCAGCGAGATAGTGTTGCAGGATTTGTAAATATAATAAACAGCATGGATCTTTTCTATTTAAGAGAACACAATATATATATATATATATATATATATATATATATATATATATATATATATATAAGAGGTGTGTCATTAAGACGGATCAGAGTCAGCAGTAAATAAATCAGTGCTATTGATTAAAATTTATGTATGTTTTCTCTTCTGGATCATGTTCTTTAAGCCATAGTGAAATATTATCTGATGAAAAATAACATCGCCCAAATACACACAGTCTCCCCCCGCTAAATCTGACAGAAAAGAAGAAAAATAATTAGCTGCTTAAACTTTAAAATCGGTTCAAGATTATTGGAACACGCTTTATATATATATATATATATATATATATATATATATATATATATATATATATATATATAATGTAGTCTATTTAAACTCGGTGAGTGAAAAAAAATCATGGATAGCACAATTTTTCAATTAAATTGGCAAGCGAGGTTATTTTTTTTTTTTTAATAATGAAAGAAATAGAAATTTCCGAACAGGGCGAAATAAACCATTACCTTAAATTTCTGGTACAATAATAAAAAAAAACGAGATATTAAAACGAATATTGCTCAAAAATAAAATAAATCAATCCTAATGAGCCAGGTATATATATTCACACATATTTATGTACATATTTGAGTTTGTATATGTGTGTGTGGGGGAGGGGGGACCGGTGTGAGTGCGTGTGGAGGCGGGGTCTTTATTTCTGTACTTTCTGTTGCTCAAATCTGGCTTATACACAGTGAAATATACTCAATTCTGGCTCTGTGACTGATGAAGACAATAAAAATGTAGTTATACAGGTGCACACGCACACCTACATACACACAGCACACACACACACACAAATCCTCCCCAATTTTTAAATATATATATATATATATATATATATATATATATATATATATATATATATGGTTGTATTAATGACAGTTTGTGACTCTTGGTTTCACGCCCTTTGCGATCGTCAGACAATCTGATTAATTTTGAAATTTCAGATCTATTTATGTTTGAGCTCTTTCCAGTAGCGCCTGTGTCTACATTTTGGCGCATGTATAATATATAAATAATATACATAATTATTGCTAGTTTTGAAACATGAGACCTCTTATAGCGATTGGAATCATATTTATAAATATATATATATATATATATATATATATATATATATATATATATATATGTGTGTGTGTGTGTGTGTGTGTGTGTGTGTGTGAAAAGTGTGTGTATATAAATATAAATAAATATATATATATGTAAAATTATTTATATATTATATGCGCGGTACTTATTAGGAAGCGCCTAATTATTAGAGAAACGTAGAACTAACATATTTGGTTCGGATTCTCATCTATCCAATAAATATATATATATATATATATATATATATATATATATATATGATACTAATAATATTATAAATATAAGCACCTACACTAGTACGGCAAAACCTTAGGTTTTTTAGCTTGTAAATGAAGAAACCAATACCCAAGAGAAAAAAAGGGTAGAAAAAAGAAAGATCTAAGAACATGCATTTACGGCGAAAATTATCGTCTAGAATCAAAAGTTCAGAGTCAAAAAAAAAAAAAACCTCCGACACAAACTGGGGTAAAGTCAAAAATAACTAAATCAAAAGTGCTCAATACGCTAAGTAGAGCAAACTAAGTAAAACCTAAAGAGCCAGACAAACCTAGGTTTCACCTACGTATATATATATATATATATATATATATATATATATATATATATATATATATATATATATATCATGAAATGAAAGGTCGTTTTGAACGGTCTCACTTCCAGAAAAATTTTTACACAATCGCCTGTGTCCTCAAGGGCTATATCCTAATGATTTCCCCAGTTCGTAACTAGGCATTTAAACAGATGACACTACCCTTTACTTCTGTCTCCATAGCAAATCCGTCAGCTTAGAAAAATTAAACCTGGCAGCTGTTCTTGGTGTCACCCCTGTTGAATCCGATTTGAATTACAGCCCCAACTACTGATTGATCTCGTCTTGCTGAAAGATCAATTCACAACGTGGGTAGGCAGACCGGAGATCAATGCGCAGTGTTCACTAGGGTTTGTTCTTTGGTAACCAGGCGTTGGAAGCGAGTTGGGAACGACGAGGCTGATATCAAATCTAACCAGATTCCCACCTAGGAATGAATCATAAAGGTTAGAACGTCACATTTGGGTGCCGCGACTGATACCAAGCCAGTTGGTCGTCATCTGACGAGACAACACGACTGACGCGACAGGCGGACGTTACGTTTGGAGCGGCGACACCGAACGGAAGTCTGCGGAGGAGGGAACAGCTGGCGCCGCGGCGAGGACGTCACAGTTAGGGAATGGGGTGCCGTGGTAGACCAGGATAGGACGTCACAGTTGGCGCTGCGACCAGGGGACGACGTCACATAATCCTCTCACCGCCATCTTTAATGTGTGGTATCAAATTCTTTTCAAAAGCCGTATTAGGAACTCATCAGACATACGACCTATTCTTCCTCCCAGAAATTTCTAGTTTGGTCTCATCAGACCATAAAACATTTTGCCAGAATATTTCTAGCTTTTGAATATTAGCTTTGCATACCTGATGCGAGCATTCTTGTGCTATTTTTAAGTAGTGAATATTTTAGTCCTTCGGTCATAAAGATTATCATTGTTCAGATTTCGTCAACTGTAAATATATGCACATTTATTCCGACATTGGCCAATGAGCACTGGAGAACTGGATTACAACAGGATTTGCCTGCATTTGCTGAACTAGATGTCTTATTTCGTTGTTATTTCTTGCGAACAACCACTTTTTAATTGTGAATCTTTCCATTTATAAATACTTTTTGCACGACAGAGAGGTGCATTCCAAATAGTTTTGATAGATTTTTGTAGCCTTCTCCGTCAATATAGGTTTCAACTATGCAATTTTTTAAAGCTTCAAGATTTTCTTTTGCTCTTTGCACATATATATATATATTTTTAAATTCGTCTCTAACTGCAAACTTCTGCATAGACAGTGTTATATTTTTTAACTGCAGTATACACAGCTTACCAAAACAATGAACACATGTCATTCGGATTTTTACACATGAAGAAAATTTATTTTCACTGGCAACCATGCAAAACATAAATACAGAGTGCATATGTAAGGGTGCGCTTATTATTTCACATATTAATACCTTTTCATAATCGAAATATTTTAGATTGTCCGGACTATTGTCCTCACCTTTCTTTGTTCACGACGCTTCAGACGTTGTACAGTCTAACCTTCTTCAGGTGATTGGAATTTCTAAATGAACTCTTTATTTCGTCCACTGCGGTAGATTGTACTAGTTCCATGTGCCATACCCCTTCGGTATGTGCCAGTTATCTACCATTAACTCAACTCTCCGTGTTTTTTCCACTACTGCCGTAGCCTGTGTCTGTGCATTTTGTTGCTATACAATTTGGACATATATATCATATTAACGTAATTAATATATATATATATAGGTTAGGTAAATTTCGCTTGAGGATGGAACGGAGCCCATTTTACTTTCAACTCAATTTAATTTAAAGGATTATATTGAAGTTTTCGGCTCTAGTTTTGAAACATGAGACCTCTTATGTAGCGATTTGGAATCATATTTTTAAATAAATAATTATATATATATATATATATATATATATATATATATATATATATATATATATATATATATGAAGAAAAATATATGGAAAAAATAAATCGACTATGCAAATATATTTGTTTCAATGTTGTTTCAAATGTCGACGACAGACGTTTCGGTCTAGTAGACCTTCTTCACGCCTTAGTTATTAAAACATAATTAACATTAGACGATATTCAAGTCAACGTGATCATATTGCGAAACGGAACGGTGATCTTAAAAATTTATTTTGATTTGAATAGACTTACTCTTATGTCTATCGTCTTTTCATGTTGACATGAATATCGTTTAATGTTAATTCTGTTTTAATAACTAGGTCCTGAAGAACGCCCTGTGGTCTACTAGACCGAAACGTCGACATTGAAAAACATTAAATCCAGCATATTTGCATATTCGAATTTTTGTTTTTCCATATATTTTTCAAAATACTGTCGGATCTAAATCCATATATTTGCTTTCATATATATATATATATATATATATATATATATATATATATATATAATTTTCCTCACATGTAGCACACCTTTGAGTTTCATGCACAACGTGACAGAAAATAATTCTCGTCAATATACATAATTCGCCTACTATATATCTTAAGATTCCTGTTGCTCCTCCTGGTTCCTAGCCGCCCAGCCTTTCCCAAATTCACAGACTTTGTAATGCTGAGCTGGCATCACATTTCCACCGACGTGATGTGGCTTCCCTCTGTCTTTTCTATATTTTCATGACAACAGATCAGATGATCTTTCCTCCTTATTACCTCGAGCCTATGAATTTCAGTGTGCTCGTTGTTGAACAAATAGGTTCCGCCGTTTTAATGTTCAAGTAGCTAGATTCAGCCATGCGTTGCGTTTAATAGTCTTTTTTCTTGCACTTTTCAAATGTGGAATTCCCTTCCGATTTCCTTCTTCCCTGCAACTAACAAAATTCTAAAGTTTCAATCCAGTGCCAGTCGTCATCTTCTGTCTTCTGTATTCATATTTTAATATTACATAGTTTCCTCCTTTGCCTTCACTACTTTTCACTAAATTCTTCTTATTCTCTTTTACTCCCAGTAAATCCTTGCTTGCTTGTAGAAGTATCGCTTTGTACTGTTTGAAATGATTAAAAATAATATACATTTAATATACAATCTACAATTTACGCTAGCGTATATTATATAGAAAAAAAAATAAACATTTGTTCTTTTCAGCATTTAATATAATACTCACGATCGATTTTAATCTTTCTGGAAATTTCGAAGTTTCATCTTCTTGGTAATATTAAAGAAAATTTCCTTTCTTCAAGAGAATACAAACTATTGGCTTAAATCCTCAAAGTTCAGAATAATTGGTAAGCATTCAATATATTCTAGTTGTGCAGGGCAGATAAACAAAAATTCAAAAGACAATTTTAACTATTATTCGAATATCGAAACGACCGAGATTTATTAGAGGCAGTTCGTATTCTATGTAAATAACGATTGATCACCTAGTGTTAACTATTTTCAGCTGTTATTCATCAATTACGCATGCAGTTATTTTAATAAGAAGCAGTAAGAAGCAGTAATACTTTAATTCACTCAGTTGTATACCTTAAACTAAATATTTATTCAGGTACCCAGTTAAAATGAAAGTAGCCTAAGGCTGGATTTTAAAGAGGGAATCCCACGTGTCTATGTAATTAATAACAGAAATGTCCGGTTTTCTCGGCACTTCCCTTCTGACAAGCCTCGAGCATCAAATATTGACCCTGGCCCACTCTTTTTTCAGTTCAATGAGAGAATTTCTGCCTTTGGGGGGGTGACACACCCTACCTTTCTACCTGGACGCAGTCAATTTCTGCTTGCGGGGATGTGAAGTAATGATTTTGCGATAAATATTTACATTTTTATTGTAAGAATCGATAAACAAACAGCGCTAAGCTTAAGAAAGAGATAGATAGATAGATAGATAGATAGATAGATAGATAGATAGATAGATAGATAGATTATAATTGAACGGTGCATGAATTATGCGAACATTTCTTCCGGATTTGTAACATGTTTACGTAAATATTTACTGTAAACTTAAGAATGCAGTAAAAATCCCTCGTTCAGAATATATTGTTTTAAGCTTGATCGGTTTGTGTTTATTAGAAGCGATAAAATTATTAATATTTTAATACTAAATAATATTATTAAGCGTACTGAAAAGATTTCTTCTCAAGGCATTACTTAAATTCTTGCAGTATATTCAAATGTTAAAGGAATGATTCCAAAATTTTATGGAAAATAATGAATATATTAAAAAGCTTGAATTCTGCGTTTTATATTTTTATGACTTGAGATAATACAGAAAGTTCATTAATTCCACATTTCTGAACATTTCTGAACGATTTTGGTTTAATATTCGAATTGGTGTTAAAAGATACGTAAAGGAGAGAGCTTGAACGAAATCTTAGATTAGCTGTAAATAAGCAGCAGGACCTTTATGGCTACAAGCATTCTGTACTTGAAAATGGCTAAACTTGTGAAATTAAAAGAAACCGATTTTATTTTATTTTCCCAAATACTCACAAAAGTACTTGTGAAAAAAAATGAAATAACAAACATTAGGGCGTCTTACTTAATCATATTTGTAAAACTGTAAGTTTTGATACATAAATTTGAATGGATTAAAATAGAAATAAATATGTATAATATGCTTGGTTCTTTCAACATATATATATATATATATATATATATATATATATATATATATATATATATATATATATATATATATATATATATGGTGTAAGTGAGTGTACGTTTCGTTAAAAATGATTGAGAAGTTTATATATGTATGTATGTATATATATCTCTCTCTCTCTCTCTCTCTCTATATATATATATATATATATATATATATATATATATATATATATATATCTTATTTTACATGTGCTACCATAATTTTTTTTTTCTTTTTTATATGTAAATTGACGGAATGTTTTATATATAAAAGTGATTTCCGTTATACTTCTACGCATAAACAAAGATGCATTTTATTTTGCTTTTAACAAAATATATGGATTGTTTTATGTATGCACCTAGTGTTACGGGAATGTTTTATTTTCCACATGTGGCCAGCACAGTGTGGCCGTGAAAATAGTTGATATTATTGGCTCTTTTTTTGTTTGATAATGTTTACATTATATTTAACCATTTTAAATGTGGATGATGCTATTTTATTTGTATTATCAGCGAGTATCTTACGGAGAGTGTTTGATAACATAACCAATTTATCAGGGATTTTTAGCGAAACTGAAATAAAAGAAGTATTGCTGGCCAAATACACAATTTCTCATTCTCTCTCTCTCTCTCTCTCTCTATATATATATATATATATATATATATATGTGTGTGTGTGTGTGTGTTTGTGTGTGTGTGTGTATTAAAGAAAGAGAGAAACCACAAATTTCTTGGTTATAATGCGGATTTGTTTTAGTGTATATATTATATTTTATTTTCATATTTCTGCTACACGAGTTTCCTGTCACGTGAACATCTTCAGGCAAATATAAAGAAGTCATTTTCCTATTTCATTGTCCATTTCCTGTATTTGTAGTGAGTCTTTATCTCATTTCTGAAATATTGGTAAAAGTGAATTTCTGCCTAAATGGTAATAAAATCCTTAGGCTTGGCCTGACTGGTGGTGAGGATATGTGTTGATGAGAGATGTTTTCCTATTCCTACATTACACTTGAGACTGTCAAATCTATTTCCATGTTAGTGTATCGTGAATGCGTACATGTCTCGTTAGCTTTCACACATACATACATATATATATATATATATATATATATATATATATATATATATATATATATATATATATATGTTTGAAACGGTACAAAAGCGTATTAAGGCATTAAGACGGGAAATTTTATATTGTAGGCCATGATAGATTTAAAACAAAACACACACCAGTCGACCGGTTTCGTCCCCTCTCATCAGAATTGTTAACGGGGAACTAAAATTAAAAGTCTGTCATGGATGACATGAATGAGTGGACAGGGAGAAAAATATTATAAAAAAAAAAATATACCAACCAAGATGCTAGAAGCGCAGCACAGCAAGTCCAAGCAAACAATCTCTTTGTTTGAAAAGAGCAGGTTGTCTGGACCTGATGTAAAGCGACTCCAACACCTTAAGATGGAATAATAAATGCGAACTGGCCAAAACGGAAAACCAGTTCACACTGAAATCCATCGCACAAGTAGAATTCTTTATAAAGTGATCCGCAATCGAAGAACCATACGTGTTACGAATGGTATCGCCCAAAGAAATTTTTTTTTCAGTATTATAGCAGGTACGTGTTGTTTAATTCTAACGTCCAACCGCTGTGTCGTTCTACCTATGTAATCGCATCCACAACTACATTTGAAATGGTAAATAACAGAATTAATATGGTGGTGGGGGTAGAACATCATTACACGTAGATGAAAGTACGGACTTTCGCTGCAAAATAACAGTCACGTGAACTACATGAAATACGCTTGGCCAAAGATTCACTAATCCTACCCAACCACGGTAAACGAAGATAGACCGGACATTTAGCCACTGAAGCAAGTTTGATTTTGTTGAACCTGGCAGTCTCATCTCGAATAATCGATTGAACAATGTTCAACGGATAACCATTGTTCACAAGGATCACAGTTAAACAACTGATTCCATGTTTCAAGGTGTCGCCAGAACAAATCATTAACGCCCTATGTGTCAGGGTCCTAATCAAATTTATCTTTTGTCGTTTAGGACAAAAGGAGTCCCATCGAGTATATAGTCCTGTAAACGTAGACTTCCTGTACGCAGAGGTAATAAACGAGGAAGGAGTTCTTTGAACAAGAACATCTAATGATGGGCAATGAACCACTGACCTCCTTATCTACTGTAAATTTAAGGGCAGGATGAACACCATTGAGTAGTGAGAAAAATTGATCCACTTCCGATTCATGGCTGAACACACAAAAAGTTTCATCCACATACCGAAAGTAAACCTTGGGTCGGGCAGAACTCAAAAGGCTTTCTTCATAAAAACCCACAAAAATATTTGCCAACATAGGACCCAAAGGGGAACCCATCGCTACACCATCGATCTGAAGATACATGATATTGTCGAAACTGAAATCGACAAACATGGTGGCAAATTTCATGAGTTCAACGAACACTCCTTCAGGTATATTCGGAGGTGTCAAATCACTACGATATAACATATCGCTGCAAATATCAATAGTCTCCGATAAAGGAACACAAGTGAAGAGGCTACAGATGTCAAAGGAACACATAAATCTATCAGTGGCATCACAATTCCGAATAAATTTGGAAAAAGAAAACGAATCTTTAATACAAAAGGAACTGTAATGCTGCAACACTGGTTGCAACAATATAGCAAGCCACTTTGCGACTTTATGCTGTGAAGACCCAATCATCGATAATATGGGTCTCAACAGGACACCCTTCTTATGAATCTTGGGTAATCCATAAACGGAGACGAATAGAGCCAAGCGGTCTCAATTTCTCCGCCATTTCAGAAGAAAGAAAACCACTTTTTACCCATTTGACAAGACGTTTCTGAAATCGAATTTCAGAAGTCAGTGTAGAATCATGAGTGTCAATGGAACCAAGACGTTGACACTTGGAAGGATCATTTAGTATACTTAACATTTTGGTAATGTAGTCATGACTGTCCATGAGGACGACACCCGATCCCTTATCCGGTTTCGTAATAACCAAAGAATGGTTATTCTTAAAGGATCTAATAACCTTATAATTTAATACTATATAATTTACTTGCTAAAAAACCAAAACTTTAAAGGAGAAAGAATAAAAGCAGAGTAAATTGGATATTGATAGCCATCGTGCTAATAGAGTAACATATCTCTTCACGAAACTTTTCAGTTCCAACGGTATGATCTGTAAACGAACCACTCACTGAGATGTACGGCCTGTCTATTATTGAAGGAATTCTTGCCCTTTTGTATGCTCTATACCTTCATGATTTGGGCGGTCATGTCTCCCCACAAATTCCTCTATTTTCTAAAGTTTTGTATTTTGGTTATCCAGTCTATTATTCTGCCAAACATTTACAGAAACTAATTAAGTAGGAAATTCTTGGCCTCCTGTTTCGCCTGCCTTCATTATTTCCTGAGTGCTAAATTCTGTAAGCCCTGTTTCTTCATCTTATGTCCTAGAAATTTATGCTTTTACTGATTATGAAATATGACTTAGATTTTTCCTTTCTATTTTCTCTAAAACCTCGTCGATGTTCAAATGTTCAATCTATGCTATGCTCGGCATCCTCCTGTAGGATCAGAAATCTGTAGCCTGAATTCTCTTTTTCATTCGTGAGAATCTCGTTTGGGACTCATTGCAAAGAGATGACCTGATCTTGCATAACATGTCAATACACTTTCCGTAGGATTTACAAATTATTTCATGTTTCTTGATATTTTGCTTAACTTTTGGAAGGTATCATCATTTCAAACGCTCTCTTTCGATATCAATGTCACATTTTCCGTCATTATCTGCCTAGATATTTCATTTTTTCGTACTTGCTTGATTTTGATAAATCCAAATTTTAGTTCATATATTGGGCTTTTCGTTCCCTGACAACCGTATTTTACGTCTTCTGACAACTGATGGTCAGTCCTTTCTTCTCACTTTCTTTGACTGCCTCAATGCATCAAAATTTAAGAAGGTTAAGAAAATAGATTCAAAAGGCATTTTATTTCTCACTTTTTCTTTTAAAACAGGTTGTAAGTCTTGTCTCGTCGATAAACGACCTGGTTGGTAATTGATAAGTTATACCTGGCCGCTATTTCCTATATACTGTAAAAATAAAAAAAAAAATGTATTAAGATTTACCAAATTTACGGAACCATTTTCTAAATAGCCTGACGTTATTTTTAACCTTTTTGGATTCATGGGATGTTATATCTGGTCTTAAGTCCATGTGGTTATGAAACAGCCAAGATGTTAAATGAAGAGCACTTGCATTATGATTATGTAACAATTAGGAGACTTATGACTTCCCTGCATTTCAATTGGGCAAAATAATGAAAAAGTAATAACCACTGCATAAGAATAAAAAATAATAATGAAAATTGAAGTATGTTGGAATAAAATCTAAGAATTTAAGAGAATATATTTCATTGCCTTATAATCCATGAACTTCTTTTACTTTCTTTATGATAGCGATTAATATCAAAATAAATATTCGACCAATTTCTATTTTATCAAAATTTAACACACAATTTCAGAAGGATTGAAACCAGCATTAATCACGGCGAAACCACAAAACTGACGCGTTCTATGCCGATTTAGTTGATTAACGAAAAATATAATGTATAATTCTATTATATATATATAAATATATATATATATATATATATATATATATGAACAATTCTAATATATATGTATATAAAAATGAATAATTGTATTATGAAAAGAAATAAAATGGTTTTATATACAATAATCCTTATTTTCTATAGGAATTTAACAAAAGGAAAAAAATCATATATATAAGAATACAGTGTTCAAAAATGATCACAGATGAAAATCGGTTTCCTATTATAAATAGAGGATATATATATATATTGTTATAAATACTGCGTGGCACATCTACACTTAGCAAATTACTATATTTTATCATTAATGAGCGTTACCATATATTAAAACATTGATTACTCATATTTTATTATTATATTTATAAAGGCATAGAAAATAAAATATTTTTTACGTATACACAAACTGTAAACTAAATTAAATATATGCACCAATAGAAAATAAAAAAATTATTAAAATAATTACTTTATTACGAAGGCATACCATTTTTCTAAGGGAAATGAGAAAAATATTAATTTTATACAGTTTATATTTACTTAACTTCCATCTTAACTACATTCTGTAGAAAAAAGACAATATTTATAAATGTAAAAGACAATAGGAAAACTGTAATGGTAGCCGACGCGTTTTGTCCAATGTGGCCATTTTCAAGACAAAAACGATATGAATATATTAAACAAAGTAACTAATAATAACAAAAGAAAATGACCTTAGCAACTCGAATAATTAAGTGAATGCTATTTTCATACTGTTAACTGAAAATTACGTCCATTACTGTCAATTATATTTTATGATTTTATGTGTAGGTAGAGGTAATTTAATATTTGCTTTTGTTAGGTGTTTTTTATTAGATTTAAGCATTTCTCTAGCTGGGCATTTGTGTATAGAGATTTTATATCTAAACAAAACATATATTTGTTTTTAATGTCTATGTATTTTAATTTGTTTAGAAGGTCACCTGAAGTTTTTGTGTGATGGACGAATAGTGCCGAGAAGTTAAAATTCTCCTTAGTTTGCGGGCTATTTTTTTCCCTTGTGGGGTGCTACCTATCCCTGATGTGATAGGTCTCATTGTTATGTTCGGTTCATGTGTTTTTTGTAATCCGTATAATATGGGTGTTTTTGGCTGGTATTCAATAATTTTTGTCCTGGAGAAGTCTTCACTTTTTTAGTAGCTTTTTGATGTCGCTTGTAAATATATATTTTTGTTTTCATTTACTTTTTCATAGATGTTATCATCGTTGATGGGTTTTCTCAGAGCATTAGAGTGTATATCAATCAGTTACGTTCCATGCGGGATACACGCTTAGGCAATCATGTATCTTGCGATACATGACTGACGAGGCAGTTTTTTTTCTCGAGGTAGGTTGCCATTTCTTTCTGCTGTATAGAAAGGAACAAGAAAAGCATTCCTACCTTTCCCAAGGGTATTAGCACGTAAGTGAATGTAATGGATTCGACTGGAATTCGAATTCAATCAGAACCGCTATCCATTACTCCACCGTGCTTACAGAGTGTATATCACTGATCCCAAATCGGAAAATTTAATCAGCTGAATTTGAAAACTTTATAGATTTCCACATGATTGCGATTATAATAAATATAATTTTTTCATAAATCGAAAATTTATCTTTAATGCATAAAGTGAATTTCTGGGGTAACAATTTACCTAAACTAAACCTAGTTCAAATATAAAGTAAATCTATCGCCAACATCATGAGGTATATTTCAGAAATTAAAATATTGTCTCCCAGATATGAAGAAATGCATAATGTGTGGATATAAAGAACTTGATGGAATAAATAATTTAACGAATATTTATAAATTATAATTTTAAATCCGCCGTCAGGTTCAGATCAGAGAGAGAGAAATGGAAGAAAAAGCTTTTGAAATCGAGACGTCTACAATCATATAGACATAAGATATTAAGCCAATGCAACACTCTATTTTTACTAGAGCCTTATGCGTAAAGTAAAGCACTCGATGGAAATTGTAATATTAGATATGTAGACCTGATAAGTTATCAACATATAATTTCAAGAATATGTTAATCTCATTCAAACATGTGGACAAGACGGGAATGATTAGAGAGTTTCATGAAAAGCAAAGTTTTGTAATTCTTGAAAATATAAGAAAAGAGGAAATGCGATAACTTTGTATGCCAGAGGCCATGTCTGTCAATTGCAAAGATTATAATTCAATGCAATGCCATATTTACTAATAAGAAATGTTATTTGCTTAAATAGACAACAAGATTAAATTTCGCAAAAGGACAGCTTCCATATGCACTCATTCTGAAAGTAAACAAGTTTAAATTTAAGCCTCCCTATCATTAAAAATCCGTTATAAATTTCAATAGAGGCCCTTTTGAAGTTACTCGAAACATACGGAATATCGTAATATCAAACACCTTGTAAGTATGATGTATATAAATTTCACTAAAAATAATTATCAGGTACATTTTAATATCTATGAAATTTGAATAAAAAAATTACCAGGTATCTGAAACATATTTCTGATATTTATTCATTTCTTCAGACTAAAAGCTCTTGTATATATATATATATATATATATATATATATATATATATATATATATATATATATATATATATATATATATATATATATATTAAATAGAAGAAAGAAAAAGAGTAAACGTTTTTGGTTGTAATGGGCATTTTTTAAATATATGTTATACTGATATAATTTTAAAAAAAAATCCACATGACACCCAAAACGTTTGCAATTCTCTCTTCTTTTTAATATACGCACTTTTCTCTCGTTGAAACTACTATAAACTCTTCCATATATATATATATATATATATATATATATATATATATATATATATATATATATATATATATTTCAAGAGATAGATAGATAGATAGATGCGTGTGGATGGATGATGAATTCCCTTCTCTCGGTAAACAAATGAAATTGCACAAGTAATTAAAAAGTACTCAATTCGATTGTGACCCATGTGACTGTTGAGGCCAGCATGTGGTTTGTAAACTTTTAGATATATGGTACATGTAATTGACCCATTTCCCTCGACTGGTTGAGGATCAATTTGTCTTGTTTTACCTGCGTGTGACAAAGCCGCAGTTGTAGTCAAGATGATCATTCATATATATATATATATATATATATATATATATATATATATATATATATATATATATATATATAAATATATAAAAAGCGTGTGAGTAAGAGGGAGCACAGTAGAGACACCACCCAAGAAACTGTGTGTGTTTGTGTGTTTTCCACAGACAGAGACTTATCACAGTTCATTAGATGGGCTAGACATCCGATTGACTCAAGCCAGGAACGTACACGATATATATATATATATATATATATATATATATATATATATATATATATATATATATATATATATATATTCCGTGACCACAGTGATGTTCTTTTTGTAATTTTTCGATTTGTCACCGTTTTGACCACTTCCGATTAGTTCTTAGTTTGTACCAGCGAAACACTTGATACAAACCATGGAACCAAATATGTGGTGAGTAGTTTCATAATTATTCTAAACTCCCCCGTCAATGTTAACGTCAACGTTTTATAGTCCGGCCTCTGAGGGTAAGTGAAGAATATGACCTCGTCTTCACTCTTAATGGCTTTAAGGCGTTTATCTGACTGTCTTCGTCAATACGCATGCGTATGACATGGAAGCCTACTCTCTAGTTCAACCGGTGATGTGTTAGCGATTGTTCAGCCCGTTGGTTCAGTTGGTATGACATTTACTTGAAAACTGTTCGGGTTTCAATTCTCGGGAGTGGATGCCCACTGCTGATTTGTCACAAATATAGGACGAAACGCGCGTCCAGTGCTTTCTGCATTCTGTTGAGGTTTCTTCCAGACTCGATGAATTATCTCATATACCCTTAATAATTTCTATCACTTATGTATATATATATATATATATATATATATATATATATATATATATATAAAGGGAACATAAGTCAACACTTAGAGGCGACAGTCTGTTTCATGCTATATGCAATCGGTGGCCTGACGATTGCATATAGCATGAAACAGACTGTCGCTCTGGAGTGTTGACTTCTATGTTAACTTTTTATATTTACACACGCTCTATCGCTGATATCGAACACTTTATCCCAGAAATATAGCAGACCTTAATACTATATTTCTTCATATATATATATATATATATATATATATATATATATATATATATATATATATATATATACGACGCTTAGTTATCTGAAAAAATTCTGAGTATGTTTGGAACGTTGTTCTTTAAAAAAAACTGAATTGTTATGATCCCTCTGCCTGAATGTCTGTCTTGATCCATTCGTTCTAAACGAATCATGTAATGAAAGGACTGTTGATCGGCTACTCTTATAAATACTTTCACATTAATTCTTGTATACACCAGTGTCTCTATCTCATTATATATTTCAACTTAAGTAAAGAAACGCCATATATATTTTTAATAATCAGCAGGATTTTATTATTATAACGTAAAATAAATAGATATCATATATGACAACATGTGTAAAGTGGTCATGAAATAAAATTGTGTAGAGTATTCAGTATATATGATTTTATTGTTATTTTTTCATGTTTTATTAAATATATTTTATATAGCCTGCTATGGGTAAATTTTCGTTTAAATTACGTAAAATATTAATCACACTGATATGTAATTTTAATATATATATTTACGAAATATGCATAAATATATCTTGAAATACTAACGTCTAAATTTATTCAATAAAATTGTCATTGGCTTCAATCACAGCCTCCAGACAACTTCAGAATCTCCTGCATCTCTTCTGGACGTTCTCCTTGTTTAAGTAGTTGAATACAGCCATAATACGTGACTTCAGTTCATCTTTGGTGTTATAAGGAGGGTTTTTTTTTTCTTTTGATCTCTGCTCTCCACACGTAATAATCAAGATTACTGTTTGGGAATTAGGCATGAAGATGTAAGTGTTAATTTAGTCGTAGAAATTGCCTGAGAGCCATTACTGGTTAACTCTGTTGCATGGTGAAGTGTCATGTTTCCAGACATAGAATTTTCAAGAAGTCATTCTCCTTACCGAGGGCAGCACTACCACCTCAAAACACTTGATGCAGGCCTCCGTATTGAGTCTGAGGTCTTCAACAAAATATCTGAATGTACCTTTCTTATCAGAACCATCAGAGTGACTTTTCCGACCCAAGTAATCACCATAAACTTATCCAACTCTTTGAAAATCCTCTTCTTTATCCTCAGATTGATACCAAAACACAGTGAAAGGAGTATTTTGGGCTTGCGGTGCGAATACAAAGCAGCACAGCATGCCGTTTCAGAATTTATGGCGGAGGAAATAGCCTCATTTTTTTTCCGAAAGACGATTCCCAACTGATCCTACTATACTGTGGGGCCGACAAAATCAAAAACAAACCACGACATGCGTGGAGTGAAAAATATAAGATGGCGACAATTTACCCATTACACACTGTATATTGGCTAGCATTTTTTGCAGAACACAAACTCGTTTTTAATATAAAAAACATAACTTATCAATATATTTATATTAATGTTGGAAATACTAATTCACCTACTAATATTACTACTACTACTACTACTACTAATAATAATAATGATTATGATGTAAAAAATTCCCGTTGCTTATAACCAACAACCTATCATGTTTTTAACCGTAATACAAAAAGTACTCAAAGAAAATATATAGAATTTGCTAGAAAGCTGAAGATTTTCAGATTTATAATTTCCAGAATATTCCACATTAATTTCTAAGAGCGCCCCAAAAAAAAGAAATCGTTATCGTTACCGTTAGCTCACAGAAAATCATATGTTATGATTTGTGAAGCCTGATTTTCCAATGGTTACGTATACTAAAATGTTCGTGTATGTGTTTAATTTCATAAATGACGCAACGAATAAATAAAATATAACTCTAATTTCGAGTTGAAAAGCCTTGGACAACAACAGCATAAAACCATGTATCCTTCAATGAAATTATCGTTATAATTACTTTTTTGCAACAGAAATAATACGGCTTAATAGAATGTGAGAGACTTGTAAAAGCCTGTATAGAAACAAAAGATTAACAGGAGATCTCAAATATTTTGAGGTTACTCACTAATAATGAAACGAAATCTTGTCAATTATCAAAGAAACATTCTAGTTCAGCCAGTCTGTTTAGCCAAGTTACTGAATTGCATTTCCGAACCGAAATTTAGTGATGCACAATGAAAAATTTCAAACACAAAGGAAGCTGCACTGAAAACACGGGAAAGTAGGACATTATTTGCTAAAAACGAAAATATAAAAAAAAATGAAGGAAATGGATTCAATTCGAAGGAATAAAATTGACAGTAATTTATGAGAAAAAGCAAAATCATTCATTGCCAGAAACATATTCAAATACATAGAAATAAAATTTGGGTGGGTAACTGAAATATGTCTTTCCGTATCCTTCTTAGACAACAATACAAGTACCAGAAAATAGATTAGTTAGGAAATTGCTGAGGGATTGCTGTCAAATTATCTCCAATAATATTCTCTGTTTACGAGTGATGTTAAACAACAAATACTAAAAATAGGAGTGGGTGAGTATTGCTTCGTATTTATTTTTACGGAGATTAGAATATATATATGGAGAAAATTCACATCGGTCAAAGGGAAATATTTTCAGGTGCATTTTTTTCAGAATAGAATTTTTTTAAATAAAAAGACCAGTTATGAATAGATCGTACAATATGTGCCATACAGGACGCTTTGTCGGAGAAGCGATCATGAAAACATGGCTCTTAATCTTACTGTGCTCACATCTAGTGTTTGCTCTCTATAAACATGCATTAGTTGTAGAAAAAGTACATTGGATGTAAATAGTTTTACACAATAAGTAATATACTCCTGAATCCTCTGATTCGTATACACTTTCAACTTTAGATTATATTTTACCAAACTATTGTCAATTATAAGGCAAATATTGCTGGTAGAACTACATTGTCCATACAACCTGATAACCATCAACCGCTTCGGCCGTCATGGGCGACCAGGAATGTAAATAATATCCTTACTAGTTTATGTAAATGAATAGCAGAACAGGTATTGGAATATATAAAGAAAAGATAAAACTTACTATGAACTACAAAATATAGATAGCTGTGGAGAGCCATCATCGTACACATATTGAAGAGGCACGTCTTTCAGAAGAAGAAATAACAACTTCCATGAGGAAAGCTAGTATAAGAGAGCAAACACTAGATGTGAGCACAGTAAGATTAAGAGCTATGTTTTCATGATCGCTTCTCTGAAAAAGCGTCCTGTATGGCACATATTTTACGAGCTATTAACGCATCTTTTTATTTAGAAATATTCTATTCAGAAAAAATATACCAGAAAATATTTCCCTTTGAACGATGTGAATTTTCTCCATATATATGTTCTAATCTCCGTAAAAATAAATACGAAGCAACACGAAATATTTAAGGGAGTTGCTGTAATAGTATCGCCCGTGTAATCTACTCGTTAATGCCGGTGAGTTTAACAAAATAAATATAGTATCTCCTTATTGACCTGGGGAGTATAACGTCAAGTTAAAAACAAAAGAAATTAAAATCTCAAGAAATACGTAGGCCTTCGGTCTGAACGGGGCAAGATTGTAAGACGTTCACAACATTATTTTCCCGGTTATCATTGGGGTGCTGGGGTCTATAATACCAAACCTAAATACCTACATAGAGAAATTGGACAAAAGCCTCGTGTCTAATTTCTTCAGTATTTTCGCCTGCTTCGTACTGCAAATATTAAACGAAATATGCTCTCCTCTGAGGTCGCCGACTTGATGGAGGACATGCGTAATACAAGATCTCCAGTTGGAAAGGTCTTCATTGTACAAAAGGCATTGATCCCACTATTTCTAGACATAAATGATTGGTGTTGACAACATGCATATAATTGTCTCCGTGAATTATAATTAACCAAAAGAAATAGACTTCTCAGTAGCAAAGATTTGATTGTCCCTTAAATAACGTTAATTATTTTGGCATGTCTGTTAATTCAGTGTCCATCTTGGTTCTTCCTGAGCGCAAGTATTTGGAGACCTTCATGGGCGACTGTTGAATTTAATCTACTGACTTGATTTTTCGACTTACCAACCATTTGAAGGTTATTTTAAACCGAAAGAATATTTTTACATTTTAAGAATAATAATTTATAGATACAAGTTCTAATAATTAACCCATAGATGGTGGGGAAGAGGTTGATCGTGACCGTTTTCATGTAAATATAACGTAGCTGTCTGAAACTGGAACTTCAAACGTTGGATTCCAAGTCGGTGGCGTTACCCATAACATCATCCGGACATCTATTTTATAAAATCTAATATTCCCAAGCTTTCACTGGAACTGATCAGGTACAACGTGGGCGATTGTACGAGAAATGATGTTTGAGCATTATACGGTCGTAAGACAAGAATACTGAGAATATTGGTTCTGCATCTGTCTATATTTCTGAGATGAGGTATTATGTACACTATTTTCATTGTTCGGACAATCATCATCATTTTTGTTGCAATCTTTATCACAACGTTTCGGCCGTTGTATGCTCCTGCTTTCTTCAGCTGGTGGGAATGTCGAGCTGAACGCTTTATTTCGCTCGTTGGGGTAGACTATTCTAGTTCCATGTCTAATGGATGTCAGTTATCAGTTATCTCCTGTTAATCCCCCTCTCCAATTCTCCACCGCCTTAACCAGGTATTGAACTCATACTCTTTGGGTTCTTTCCCTGGACCTAACTAACACCTTTATACAGTGTGCCATGTGTCCTTGTCACATGGTACTAGAACAGTCTGCCACAGAGAGGAAAATAAAAGTTTCAGTTCAACGTTCCAACCACCTGAAGAAGGCCGGAGAGTACAACGGCCGAAACGTTATGGTAAATGTCGTAACAAATATAAGGATGCTAGTCCAAACAATGTAAATGGTGAATATTGGTTCTGTTTAAGTTTGAATCATATTGTAGCCAATGTGATTTTGGAATCCCAAATAGATAATAAAGAAGCCTTTCAGTCGAAGACCATCCTAGCAGCCTGGGTTATCTGACATGAATGTACTTCTAAGTTAGCTCCACCTGAAATCTATTGTGCTGGTTGTATTACCCCGCATCAATGATTCTGTCTGACTGAATAATAATAATCATAAAAGAAATCATCAACATATCATTTTTTCCAGAAGATCTCCCTACTAGAAACACCCATACACTAAGAAAAGTGCTATCAGTTAAATGACAATTTTGCAAAAGAGCCAAAGAACCATAGTTTGGACCAAGCTCTACTGGATAGAAAACATTACATATGCAAATGATAATAATAATAATAGAAGTAGTAAATGCATTATTATTATTATTATTATTATTATTAATAATAAAAAAATAACATTAGTAATATTGATAATAGTCATAGTAGTAGTAGTAGTAATAATAGTAGTAGTAGTAGTATTAATGTACAAAAGTAAAGATCGTATTAGCTGATTACATATTTTTCCCTTTTTTTTAGAGTGCTAATCCGGCCATGTTATTTTTGAAGAACTTTTTTGATTGAAAATCTTAAATTTCAGGGTTTTGCATTCTGAGGAGGGTGAGAAATGAATTCAAACGTAAAATCTGTTGTATTTTTTATTTATTTGATGAATCCTTTAGTGACCCTTCCGCTAGCTTGTAGTACACGTGTGATCCCCCCGACTATAACATTTGATTCTTATCATTTTTATTGGCATCCGCAAGTCAAGCTCTTTTTTTTTGCTGATCAGACTGTGATCGCTTTTCAATATGTAAGCTTTTCTAATTGTATTTTAAGTCTATTTGATTTTATTTAAATTTAATTTTGTCTTTAAATTTAATTTAATTTTTTTATGCATTTGTTGTTTTTTTTTTATTTTTCCATATTTCCGGCGGAAATTTCCGTAAATGAAAATGAATTCCACTTTTTATCTAAGCATAGTTTATCTTTTTCGATGTGTGTGTGTATATATCTATATATCTATATATATATATATATATATATATATATATAAAGAAATAATCATACATAGAATCAATCAGCAATATTAATGCGATTAATCGCATTAATCGCATTATGTCAAGTACACGCATACGCACACACACAAACACACACACACATATATATATATATATGATGAACGTTTGAACCATAGACATCTGAAATACCCCCGCTCACTAGTTCATGGGCAGGACGAATTTAATCTTCGTCGACAATCGTTGTTGTGTTGGTATCTTACCCCAAATTACCCCATGCTTGTCAAGGATAAAACGCAAAAAATAAGAAATCTCACAGATCAGACATACTAACTATGGTGAACAAAGTTAGAAACTGGTATAATTTCCAATCTCAGCCTGAACATGCGTGCCAATTCCGCGAAATAAAAGACTCTCAAATTTGGAAATAGAATAGATAAAACTAAATATAAAAAAGAATAAAATAACCCATCATCATCATCAATAAAGTGATGAGACTGGAAATAAATAATATGATAAATGATACGGTAAAAATTAAAATAAATGAGATACGAAATAGTAATCTCTGTGGAAATAAAACTGAAATATATACCTGTGAAATAACTTAAGTTATCCAGATTATGTCACTCAAGATAAGTCAGACATTAGGGCAGAATTTAACAACAGAGGTGAAATCACTGACACAAATGTCAGATAGAGACCAGCTCCTAAAAATTCATAGATGTCCAATAAACATATTATGCAAATATAAATTGCTGCATGGCAAACACATTTAATTAAAAAACCAACAGGTGCAAAAGTAACATTCAAGAAAAGAAGAATTACAGAAAGACACACAATAGATATATAGTTTATCACAATGATTAGGGAACTGGAACAAGAAAAAGCCGATAGATATCTAGGAATTAGCGAACGAAATGGTATAGAGCATGCATAAATAAAGGAGAAGGGTGAAAAGAATACTACGTGTATGTTCGTCTGATATTGAATAATGAGCTGAATTAAAAAAATAACCAGAATATCATCCATAAACACTTTTGCTGTTCACGTGGTGGAATACAGTTTCAACATACTTAACTGTACCATAGCTGACATTAAGTGACCGGTCGCCAAAATGAGAAACCATTTCACATGCAACCGCATGCATCATCCAAAAGCTGATGTTGATCGTCTGTATGTCCAGATCCGAAGGAGGCAGATGATTATTTCAGCTAGAACTCTCTTACAAAACGCCAACAATCGATCTTCAAAGATACCTGGAAAATACAGAATACTGGATGATGATCTGTGCTAACGATCATGAAAGGAATAAGAAAATTGATTCAGTAATAAAAAAAACCAGCAAGTTCAAAATAGAGTTTCAAATGGCTGAATTAAGTCAAGTAAAGCGTTTTAAACCTACTGCAGCTGCATAAACCTTAAAAAGGACGCAAAGGCAAAGGCATTCGAACGGATACAGAAACGATAGTAGGCTAAACATCTTCACGGTCAATATTCAGCACGTACCAACCAGCTGATGTAGACAAACCCTGTTTTTTATTCTTGTTGCACAGAACCAATGCTTGCAAACTAGAAAGGGCCAAGTACACCGAGTGAAAATTGAAGTTAGTCCAAAATGCAGACTCTGTGATAAATATTCAAAGACAACTAACCATCATGTTCCAGGTTGCACTGTATTTACATTATCTGAATATAAAACCAGGCATGGCAGATTGGGCCAATATCTTGACTAAGAAATTTGCAACTTTTAAGGAAAGAAAACTGCAAGGAATTGGTATGAATACCAACCTGACCCAGTTACAGAGAGAGGTCCTTTAACACTGATAAGGGATTTTAAAATACACACCGACATAACAATCAGCGCTAAGCGGTACAGTATTTGTGATCAAATACCTCAAAAACAAAATGTTTCTTCTAATTGACATGGAAGTACCTGCAGACTGGAATGAATCTTTGAAAATCCTCAAAACACTATCAAACTACAATCGAAATCTCCAAAATGTGGCACATGAGGACATCCAAAACTCCAGTTATAGATGAGGCCCACAGACAGAGTGCAAAAGATACCAATAGACTAATTGAAATGATACTTGGTGGCACATGCATTAAAGAAATACAAAAAGTTACTCACAAGTAAAGCCTATACCTTTCGAAGAGCTTTATCTAAGTAAAATATGTCTGATCGTAAGTGTTTTTCGTCACGATTAAACAATGTAAAATTTCATGAGTCCATTTCAGATATGAAGACTCTTTGTGGGACCCGGAATGAATTGAGTATACACCAGAAATCAAAGAAAATGAAATAATAATAATAATAATAATAATAATAATAATAATAATAATAAAAATAATAATAATATATCGAAACGAAAAACGCTGTAGGTTCTATCGTCAAAATAAAATAATCCGAACAGATCTTAAGAAATTTTACAGGGAAATTGGAAAAACACCTATACATGTCGAAAGGCCACCATCGATTGATAATGTACAGACATTTTGGGAAAATATTTGGAGCAGCCCAAAGGAATATAACCCAAATGCAGAATGGGTACGGCGTGAAGAAGAACGAATGCTGGATACACCTCTGCAAGAATGGGAAAATATATCCACAGATGATGTTAGGCAAGCTCTAACGAAATTCCAAAAATGGAAATCCCCAGAAAATGACAAGGCGTCCAATTTCTGGCTGTATCTTCTCACATCTACCCATGAAATTCTTGAAAATACATTATCAACGCTTGTAAATAATCCCAATAAAATCCCGAAATGGATTACTGAAGGTATGACATACTTCATACCAAAAACAACTGAAACAGACGACCCAAAAAATTATAGAGCGATAACATGTCTCTCCACAACGTATAAGTTGATCACGTTTGTACTGACGAACCGTACTTATTCCTTTCTGGAAACAAACAGCATCCTCCCGCTGGAACAGAAGGGATGCAGAAGAGGTTCATATGGCTGCAAAGATCAACTTCTGATAAATAAAATGATCCTGGAAAATTGTAGGAGACGACGCAGGAATCTAAGTGCAGCGTGGATTGATTATCGTAAAGCCTTTGATAGTGTTCCACATTCTTGGATCCTTAAGACTTTGGAAATGTACAGAGTCTCCCCTGTGGTATTAAATTTCCTTAAGCACAGCATGGGAATGTGGAACACCAAACTATACCTTAGTCACACCGGGGGCACTGCCGTAACCAACCGTCTCAATATCCGACGTGGAATCTTTCAAGCAGAATCTCTGTCACCCCTTCTGTTTTGTTTATCCTTAATCCCTCTTACACATGAACTGAACAACAGTAGCTATGGTTACAAAATAAATAAGAAAATATTCAATCACCTACTCTACATGGATGATCTCAAACTCTTTGCCAAAGACGACAATGAGTTGAAAGGCCTCCTCAATATTGTAAAATAATTCAGTGACGACATAGGTATGAACTTCGGATTAGATAAATGTGCAAAAGTGACTTTCAAGAAAGGTAGAATTACAAAAACACCCTTAATAGATTTAGATTTTGTCACAAAGATTAGGGAACTGGAGCATGGTGAAGCTTATAAGTACCTAGGAATTAGCGAAGGAGATGGCATACAACACCCCCAAATGAAGGAAAAAATAAGAAAAGAGTACTACAGGCGTGTACGTCTGGTACTAAATACTGAGCTAAACTCAAAAAACAGGATATCAGCCATAAACACATTGGCTGTCCCTGTGGTGCAATACAGCTTTAATGTCCTTAACTGGACCATAGATGAAATTAAGCGAATGGACGCCAAAACGAGAAAGCTTCTCACTTGCTATCGCATGCATCATCCCAAAGCTGATGTTGATCGTCTGTATGTGCCCAGATCCGAAGGAGGCAGTGGATTAGTTCAACTAGAACTGTTCTACAAAACTACAACAATTGGCCTCCAAAGATATTTGGAAACTACAGAAGACTGGATGATGGTATGCGTCAAGGAACATGAAAGTAGTAAACGTCTTTACTCCGTAATGAAAGAAGCCAACAAATTCAAAATGGAGTTTCAAATGGGCGTAGAGATGCAACTACAGCACAATACACCGGCTGAAACTGGAAAATACCTAAAAAAAGACAGCAAAGACGAATGCAACCGACCAGATACAGAAGCGATGGAAAGATAAACTGCTTCATGGGCAATACTCTGCCCGTACCAAACAAGCTGACGTAGACAAAACCCGTACCCATCAGTGGCTACGTAGTGCAGGGTTGAAAGCAGAAACTGAAGGTTTTATCCTTGCTGCGCAGGACCAATGCTTGCTAACTAGGAATTATCAAGCACATATACTAAAATATTGTGTCAGCCCAAAATGTAGATTCTGTGATAAGTATCCAGAAACGATTGATCATCTTGTATCAGGTTGCACGGTGTTGGCACCCACTGAATATAAAACCCGACATGACAGAGTGGGCCAATATCTGCACTGGAAAATCTGCAACTTCTACGGGAAGGAAACTGAAAGAAACTGGTATGAACACCACCCAGACCCGGTTACGGAGATAGGACCTGTTACAATTCTATGGGACTACACAGTACACACTGACAGAACAATCAAGACCAATCGGCCAGATATTGTTATTAAAGACCACAAAAAAAACCAGTGCCTCCTTGTTGACATGGCAGTCCCTGCTGACTGCAATGTATCTTTGAAGATATTCAAAAAGCTATCAAAGTACAAGGACCTTGAAATAGAAATCTCGAAACTGTGGCATGTGGGATCATCAACAATCTCTGTTGTAGTTGGAGCCCTAGGACTGGTTGGAAAACGTTGCAGTAGACTAATTGTAGGGATTCCTGGAAATCCATGCCTCAAGGAGATACAAAAAATTATTCTGGCAAGTTCAGCCCACACCTTACGAAGGGCTTTATCTATGTAATTTTTTTTTTTTTTTTTTGTCAGTGGAAAGTGTCATAACGCCATTTCCAACCTTAGGTCCCTGCGCGGAACCCGGAAAGAAATGTGTAAACGCCAGAAATCAAAGAAAATAAAAATAATAATAATAATTTTCCGGAGCTGTTTCTTTTAAAGGCGTCTTTGATTGGATTACAAAACCGTCTGTTAATAGCAGCAATTTAAGCAAATTGCTAAAATTTACAATACAGATACGGCTGATAGAAAGAAGAAATGAAGCAGAATACAACAGCAACAACAATAATAACAATAATAATAATAATAATCATAATAATAATAATAATAAAATAATAATAATAATAATAAAATAATAATAATATATAATTTGTAAATATGTGTATGTATGTGAACGTGTATACACACAAACACACACACACACACATATATATATATATATATATATATATATATATATATATATATATATATATATATATATATATATATATATATATATATTAGTATTGAAGCTGCAAATTAAATTTTAGATTAATAGTAATTTCATTTTACAGACATGTTACTATGTTAGATCATTTGTTGATATACCTAACAAGAAACCGGGACCTACTTGTTATATATATATATATATATATATATATATATTTTTACGCAAAGCTTACATTTTTTTTGTTACCTGCTTCGGGCATATCATTGAACATTTTCCAGACTCATATTACTGATAACAGGAAGAAGATAGGGAAAAAGAAGAATACAGTATGCATTATTAATAATATTAATAATAATAATAATAATAATAATAGTGATCGTGGGGATGATGGTGTTGGTGATTGTGTTGATAGTGACTTATCGGTTATTTTTGTTATTTATTTATTAGTAAGTTGTATAAATATTTTATTATTAAGTCATACAATATAAACACTTATAATAAACCTTTCATTACATTTTATTAGTATCTATATCTTAATCATTAGGATCTATATAAATTATTCGTATCTAAATATTAATTGCAATTAAGGTTAAAATATTTATGTAATAAAAAGATTACCGAGATCTCAATACTGTCTCAGATTATTGAACATACGAGAGAAAAAAAAATCCGATGTTAATTGAAGTTACGTCTGGTGAAGCACGTCAAGTCTGCTTGGGATTCACGCGCTTATTGAATGAAGATTCCCCCCTTGTTGTTAACAATAGCAAAAGTAAATAAAATAGCAAGAGGAACGTGATAACCCACCATGGTATGGATAAGCTCTGGCGACAGAGGAACCAGTTCCCACGTATACGTAAATATGAATTAACGCTAATGCTGACACAAAGAGAATTATTGGTAAACTGCATCGGTCGTCAGGCGGGTCAACAACGAGCGCGGTTCAACCAAACTGGGATCGAATAGACTGCAACTGGAACAAACTCTTGCCAATATAAACAACAGGAAAACCACGGCGATAATATTCCTCGCAGGATCCTTCTATATTCATTAAAAGAAAATCACCCCAAAATAACAAGGCATAATTGGTCTAGGAAAGAGTATATCTAAGCAAAACGCTACGATAAATCCGACAACGACAACATCGAAGAAAGACGCCTATTATATCACCCGATAAGAACATACCTCATATCGATGCCAACAAACTACATAATTTCACGTCTGACATGATCAGTGGAAAAGAATACAGGATACAGGACTCGAAAGCAACAGAGGAAGCATCAAAAATAGATTAAAAATTAACATCGACGGGTTAAATACCAACAACGGTGGAGATACACAAGCAGAGGAACAAATAGAAATAAAGTGTAATAATCCCTTTGAGATACACAAGCAAATAAACGGAGATAATGTCGAATATGAGAGGGAGACAGACGTGACAAAAACATCCGATATAAAATGGACAATTGAAAGAAAGTGTCTTTCGAGGAGAGGCCAACAATTCCAAAAGTAAGAAAGAACTGCAACATGCAGGAAACTATCAACCTCGCTAACCAACCAATTAGAAAAATAAAGGACGAAATGAAAAGATCGATGAACCTGACCGAAATTAATCATTTTATATACAAGACCTCGGCAACCATCGTAGAATCAATCGGTAAAAAAGTCAAAACACAACGTAAACTTAAAAAAACCCCAAAAACGCCAGTCTTCAAAGAAAAATAAAAACCGGAATAAATATACAGAACTAAAGATAATAATTGGCATTTCTATGTGAATTAGATAAAAGATTAGACACAGAGCATGCAAAATGGAGTGCACAAATAATTGAATGACTACTCTAAACCTAAACAATACATAGGAGATCAATTGCTAACAGTGCTCTTCTGCAGTACATTAGCACCACTCAGCTGCCTACTGAACAGCAGTAACTACGGATACAAGTCACAGAATTGCAAACTGAATCACCTATTCTATATTGGTCTTAAATTTTTTACCAAGGAAGACAACCAGTAGCAAAACCTAATCATCATTATCAAAATCTTCCCTGAAAGCATAAGGATGGAGTTCGGAATCGGCAAATCTGCTAAAACCACTTTCAAAGGCGGTAAACTAACGAAAAATACAGATTTTAGACATTGAAACTAAAAACAATATTAACGAACTAGAGAAATATTTTACATACAAATACTTAGGAATGAATGAATGAATTGGAAAATGACATTCATTTATGAAGAATATGATACAAAATTATTAGCGATTGTTTTTGATACTAGAAAGCGAAATTAATTGGGACCAATAAAATGAAGACTATCACCCCCTTAGCTATATCAATAGTTACATACAGCTGCAAGATTATTAAATTGAAGTTGAACAACATTAAAAGATTGAAAGTCAAGACCAGAAAAATGCTTAGCCAAATGAGGAGACACCACCCAAAATCAGAAGTTGATTGGCTGTAAGTAACAAGCGCTTTAGGAGAAAGGGGTCTAATCCAACTTGAACTAGCACTAAAAAAATACAACAATCTGATTGGAAACATTCCTCGCAAAAACCAATGAACCTCTTTAACGAATAGTAAATTATCAAATCCGCTCCATCAACAAAAAATGCTACACTCTAAGAAAGAGCTTAATATTGCTGAAAATCTATCAACTAAAATGAAACGAATAACATCTACGCCAAATGAGTATAACAAAATATCGAACAACTTGGCCAGAAGAATTTACAAAAACGTGGAGGACAAAGCGTTGCGTCGCAAATACTTAAAAAGAAGGAAAAAACAGCCATATTATCTGAGGATCTCCGGAAATATTTACATTAATCGGACTATTGTCCTCATCTTTGTCGCCATATTTATTACAACGTTTCGGCCGTTGTGGGCTCCGGCCTGCTTCAGGCGGTTGTCACGTCGAACTAAACCCTTTATTTCACTTATTAGAACAGTCTAACCCAGTGTGCGAAATAAAAGGTTCAGTTCGACATTCCAAACACCTGAAGAACGCCGGAGCGCACAACGGTCGAAACGTTGTAATAAATATGGCGACGAAAATTAGGACAATAGTCCGAATAATGTAAATAGCGTACATTATACCGCATCTCAGAAATATAGACAGATCTCCGGAACTAGCGAAAAATGTATATACCCACAAACATAACAAATTAGCGACACATATAGAGTGGAAGATATGCAACAACTAAAGAATCGAAACCACTGAGAGATTGTATGAGAGATTGTATGAGCACAAACTAGACACATTTAACTATAATAACGATGTAAATATACTCGGGTCTATAAAGATTCAAACTGACAGGGAAATAAATGCCAACGGACTTGATGTTATCATAAAAGACAAGAACTTCAAGAAGTGTATCCTTATTGACATAGCAGTACCATTTGAGAAAAACACTTCCCTGAAAATTATCGAGAAATTGTCAAAATACATGATAGAGATTAACAGGATGTGGGGAATGAAGACTGAGACTGTACATATAGTATTTGGAATTCTGAAATGACCAGTTTTACTAACAGTGCCTCAGATAATCAATATACAAGTTGCCCAGAATATCGCCCTACTAGGAACATCTCACATACTAGGAAAAATTCTATCAACTAATTGACATTTCTCCTATATGGTCTAACGACCATAGTGTGGACCCGGCTCCAACATAACATACACAAATAATATTAATACTACTACTACTACTACTAATAATAATAATGATAAAATTCAATCCTATCTTTTTAAAAAATTATAACAAAATATTTTCAAAGTAATTTGAAATAGAAAATTAAAGCGCTTGGAATTTAAGCAAAAACACCATTCCAGTAATAATAGGAGTACAAGGAATGATTAAAAAAAGGACACGGATATATATTTTAAGGAAATACTATGAAACCAATCATTATCTGAGCTGCAAGATATTCAGCCATGATTTTCTTAGAAAATCATTCCTTTGGCTCAGGAATTCCCTACAGACGTGTTAAACGAGTTGTATTATATTGCTTATCAGGAAAACAGGAAGAGCAACATCAATAAAAATAACAATATCGATGTGAACAAATATTGATGAACAGTATTGAATGCATCCAACCATACAACTTTTGTAGCCATCATTATTGGTGTAAATGCGACGGTTCTGTACAATTCACGACCATTAATGTATTAATTTGAATTATGGAAAGGACAGCATTTTTACGATCAACAGCTTTTTCTGCAGTATTGCAAAGACTAACAAATACAATCTTCTGCAATCACCGTTGTTAACCACACATACCAAAATATTGCGAACAATACTTATAAAAATAAAGTAACTTATAGTGACATATGATTAAATATTTGTATTTGACATAGCGAATTTGCTTGAGGAAAACTTTTTTTTAATCGCGAAGAGAATTCTTTGTGTTTCTCCTGTAAGAGAACACTCTTTCTCCATTTTGTCTTCTTCCTGTCTGAACAGTGAATGTCGTCTTGTGAACAGGCCAGACGTTTTCTGTCGTTTTCTGTCGCTTTTATTTTCCTTTTTTTTGTGGGGGGGGTTGGGTTGGTACACCTTTAGGCATGAGAATTCGATCAGCGTGGCTGGGCATATATTTGTTGACCCGCCTGTCATTAGATTGATCAATAGATCGATTTATGCTGGAACGTTGCTAGTGGTAGCTATGATCGCGCAATAAGACACAGAGACACAGAGACACAGGCTCACACACACACACACACACACACACACACACACACACATATATATATATATATATGTGTGTGTGTGTGTATTTATATGAATAAATATACGTATCACAAAAGTGTTTCATGGTAGCCTGAGGATTGCGTTTAGCATGAATCAGTCTGTCGCCTCTGAGTGTTGACTTCAATATTCACTTTCATATCTGCATACGCTCTATTTCTGATATTGAGTACATTATCCCATAAATATAGCATAGCTTAAAACAATATATCTTCACACACACACAACACACACACATATATATATGTACATATATATATATATATATATATATATATATATATATATATATATATATATATATATATATATATATATATATATATATATATATATATATATATATATATTAGATCGTTGTGGTTCCGTTCCATTAAGTACAAAGCTGAAATGGATTGCAATCACTGTTAGTCACGAAAGGAAACGTTTTCAATTTCGCAACTACGACACAAAAAATAAGATAAAAACATATTATTTTGTCCTCTCATGAAAGATAAATGAAACAGCTATTTGTCTAGGCATATGAATTATCTAATGATTTATATATAAGAAACAAATGAAGAACAATATCTGCTGTGACGAGACGACAAAAATATATTTTTGTATTTACTTGATGGACCGTGTAAGTAACAATTCAGGAAATTTACTCCCGACTAGCGAGAAAGATTAAAATGATTACGATAGGCCAAATATTATTTGGACTCGACTTCAAAAACGTACAAATATATATATATATATATATATATATATATATATATATATATCAATGGTGATACTGGCTTGGAAAAAACATTAAACTAAGGCGAAAATAATCATCCAGAGTTCAAACTCACAGACCAAAAAAAAAAAAAATCCAACGCGAGTAAAATTCAACTAAGTAAAGTGCTCAATACACGAAGTAGAGCAAAACTTAAGATAGTCCTAAGGAGCCAGGCAAAACTAACAAGGGCGCTGTGACGATCCGTTTAGTGGAAACCTAGGTAAGTTTGCATGACTCCTTAGGATTATATATATATATATATATATATATATATATATATATATAAATTTGAATAAAAAATTCCAAGAGGATAGAATCCAGGTAGAACTCAATGTCCAGGACAGAGTAAGGATATAAAAAAGGCTTAAAATTAATATTCCATGGTCATAATCTATTCCATTGGAATCGTAAATTCCATGGTCGTAATTTTTTTCGTTGGAATCGTAAATTACGATTCCAATGAAAGAAATTATGACCATGGAATATTAGTGTTTAAGCCTTTTATTATATCCTTACTCTGTCCTGGACATTGAGTTCTACCTGGATTCTATCCTCTTGAATTTTTTATTCAAAATGTACATGTATGTGTATGCACCTATGTACATATATTTATATTTTGCATATGTATGTATATATTTACTTTATATATATATATATATATATATATATATATATATATATATATATATATATATATATATATATATATATATGCTAGCAATAATATTATTATACAGTTATTACAATAACAATTAAGGTAAAGCAATTAATCAACAGTTCAGAAATTTGTTTTACAAATGGTCCTGGTTAATTCTGCTTGATAACAACGAAATGCTATGGTAAACATTAGTAAATTAATTAGCGATACTCATCGAACAGCAAGCCAGATGTTTCGATGGTTTGCTTTTTACTTATAAGTAAATTCATAGTCACGTTATTGCCAACCTCTCTCTCTTTATCTATCTATCTATTTATCTATCTATCTATCTATCTATCTATCTATCTATCTATATATATATATATATATATATATATATATACATATATATATATTTCGGTTAAGCTTGCTGAGGTGTAAGTGTGAGTTTGTAAACACTGACTATTAAGGCTAACAATGCAAGAGACTTCGGTAAAATGAATTCTTTCATTTACTCTGTGTTTATCTAAAAATAAATACGGGTAAATTCACCTTCACCCCTGCCTTGCGCCAATGGCGGAGGGGTTAATTTTCTGACTGATTCCAAGTCAGCTAGGTTTCGATCCTAGCTAGAGGCAACCGGACGTCTCGCCACACTGATGAGCTGTGTTACAACATAACAGTTGCCTATGGATGACAATATATATACACACACACACATATATATATATATATATATATATGGTGGGCGTAGATAAACACTTCATTTTGAATTGTTAATAGCATTATTAAGTACTTGTCGATTTTCATAACCCAGTATAAAAAGTATAATTCTTGAATTACAGTAAAGTATTAATCTTTTTCTCGTTTCCGATTAATTTCGATGTTGAAGGACGACAGCTTCTGTCTGTTTCTACCACTGCTCCCGTACGTATCAGCTTCGAATGATGATTTCTGATTGTTTCAGCCTCTACTGAAACGCTAGGTTTATGGGAATTACGCCACCATCTCTGCACTTGTAGCAATGTCTCCCATATTACGCGACGGAATGCTAGTTGAGCACTCTCCTGTAACTACACTTGTCACTCTATTCTAAAAGAAAGCAAATTACCAATGCAATGTTTCCAATTTAAGCATCACAATATATTTCATTCAATGGAATTCTAGTAATATTAACAAAAGTTATAAGTTTCCCTCCACCCATTATTTAACTCTCTCTCGCCCTCTCTCTTTCCTCATGTGGGATTCCTATAAATATCTGTTCTACACTTGATCTTCAACTATATATATATATATATATATATATATATATATATATATATATATATATATATATATATATATATATATATGATCAGGAGGAAACGCGTCTTAATTGCGGAAGTTTCCAGGTCCAAGCTGACCCGGGGTGGTACCACGTCCCAGCTATGAGCAAGTTATTCGAGAGCACATTTTTAACGGACGGACATAAATAGAAATCAATCGAATGCGCCAAATATTATCGTATTTATTTCGCTTTCAGCAAAAACTTATAATATATAGCAATTTGCAATCGGATATGAATATAAAACACACGTGTTGCGTGGGGCATAATGACACAAGCAGGGCCTCAAAGGTCAGAATATTGTTCAGATGAACAGAGAAGGCCATCCTTTCATCTACACAGCCTATACGGTGGTATCTGAAATGAAGGATACCAATCATCATAAATCAACCCACATATCCGCAGGGACTCGGGATCCAAGCCACGACCACATTGACACTGTCACCCATCGTGACTAAATAATAGCTGAGGGAGTATTTTCATGATCATTTGTTTCTAGAAATATCGCGATTAGAAACCACTTCATGACTATATCTAGAACATCGCTAACATCAAACAGAAGCCCCGCAACATCGAGGATATCTTGAGGGAAAAGCTACAACACACACACACACACACACACACACACACACACACACACACACATACATATATATATATATATATATATATATATATATATATATATATATATATATATATATATATATATATATACATATAAACCTTGAGCATTATCTGACATACAAATTATGTATAGATGTATTAATATATATAACATTGCATATATAGAGGGCAATTTCTGATGTAAAATGTTAATGGACATGTTTAGACGAGTAAAAAATATATTAAATCAAATATATAACCTAAATTTTGTTAATCGTCTTCCAACGTAAAGAAAGATTTCTTTTCAAAGCGCCTTCAATCAAGGCGAAGCAAATCATGAAAATCAGAAGAGTAAATGTTATTTCATCTTGAAACCGTTTTCTTGGTAACTTTCTACCAGTTTTTCTTACATTTATGACGTCGAAATATAAAATTATATACATATATCAATTTTTCAATTTTCTCTACTTAATATTGGCATATACCAAATGCAAATGAATTTAATAATCTCAAAAGTGTTACATCAGAGAGAATTGGTTTCCTGCCTTTGATGCAACGACGGTCATGTGACAAAATTAGTGTCATTCGCAATGATTTTCCTATATCAAAACAGAGGAAGAATGTGTATTCAATTTGTGTCGATGCTGCAAATCACATTACAAATAATACGTATGCCGTATATACTCGCGTACATGTGACATTTGAAGACCTAATTTTGAAGCTAATTTTAAGAGGGTCGCATAATACACGTGATATAAAATTAGCATATATACTGCCGTTGAATAAACTATATATGCATTTACTGTTGTCAAGCTTTAAAATTAGGTCATCAAAAGTAGCATCGTACATCTCTTATGTACGGTAATTTAAAAAAAAATCCTTTTAGAAAATAAAATGTAGGGATGGTGAATAGTAGGGGATCAGTTTTGTATTATTCTTTAGTATTAAACATATCCCCCATTTCATGACCTTAGTAGATTCATAGATGAATTTCCAAACCATCCTTACAGATATTCAAATGAAAAGGTGATAGAAAGTGAGGTATCAGTTTTGTATTGTTCTTTAGTATTAAACTCATCCCCCATTTCTTGACCACTGTATATGCTATCTATTTGTATAATCTTATCAGGTTTTAAGTATCTTTCAAAAAATATACTCATAGGTTGATTTGCTATATATACCGTATTTTGTAGTGTATCATGCGATTTTTGAAGACCTTATTTTGAAGCTATTTTCAAAGGGGTCTAACCATACATGAGATATAAAATTAGCGCATGTACTGCTGGCCTTTGCTACGCTGTTGACCATACTATATATGTATTTACTGTACTCAAATTAGCTTCAAAATTACGTGTTCAAAGGTCGTATGATACGCGAGTATATACTTTATATTTATAATTCCTTAAACATTCAACAATACGGTTAACATTGCATTAGCCTTTCCACTTTTATTTATTTACCTTCTGGTCCAGTTCAATTCTATTAATAACTGTTTATTTTATTCCTATTTATATTTACACATCATTTAATTTTGATTTCGGAGGTTTTTCTCTATATCTCCTTTTATTCTATTGGTGTTTATGGAGTTGTTATGAGTAACTACATTTAATTTATCATTTGTTTTCTTTTCAGATACAAGCCCATTATATCAGTAATTCAGTAATTCGTTTACTCTTCCAACATCTTCTAATGTCTTCCATTCGATGGAGCTAATGATGTCAATATTGAGACAATACAAGAAAAAATATTTTGCAACAACATCAGATTTGTTGCACTCGAAAACAGAAACATCGTAGACTTTTCAAATACTCGTAAGAGAGCTTCCTATTTTTTTAATTATTTTATTTTCAAGAACAGCAATTGCAATAACACGAAACTGAGGGAAGACCTCAGTTTCGTGTTATTGCAATTGCTGTTCTTGAGTGTTGTCATAAATATTTCAATGACGGGGCTTTGTTTACTTCTCAAGTGCCTTGATAACGGAGACAACAAATTATTTATTGTTCAGTTTTCTTCTTCCTTTTCTCCTTATCACATGTAAGCCTTGTTTCGTAGTCTTCACCGTTTTTGCTGGTATCTCTGTCTTCTTTTATAGAATATTTTAAGCAGCTTCTGGAACACCTTACAGTAGATAATCACAGTTATTTTGCCTTAATCCATTTCTTCTGTTGAAATACGATTCCAACATTATCTTTGCCGTTGTGCTGCATAATTTGACTTCTTTTTCTTTCATTTCATACTGCTTGATTTCATCAACTGCATTCTAATATATCTTGTCACCCTTCCGATCATGGTCGATAATTGCTTTCCCAAATTTCCTATCTTTTGTAACTCTTAGGTTGTCTCTTCACCAACCATCCGCTACCATTTCTGTCATACATTTAGAGAAGATTGTTACTCTCTGTTTCATTCTATCCCTCTTGCACTCTCTGTAACCTGCGAATGTCTAATTCTCTAAGCTGTCTTTCGTTTTTATAGAAAATATCATCTGTTCGTAATTCGAAGTATAAGCATCCTTTTTCCATCCATTTTCCTTCATAGTTTTATCTCATTTGTTATTTTTTTTCCTTTTTGTTTACAGTAAGGTTCAAACTTTACAAAGCCCGTGGACCACTCTAGACAGATGATTAAGTTATGAAGACATTAGTGTGTATAGGAGTTAGAGATAACTGTTAACCCGAGCTTTGAACAAATCAAGATTGTACTGTTCATGAAAATATCATGTTCAGAGTTGGTTACATAGGACAGTGATTCGCTGAAAAAGCAGCTCGTGTTGAATTTATCCTAAACAATGGAATACGGAGATAATAGGAGTGGGTTGAAATGCCATAGCGTATTCTTGACATAAAGATTTGACTTGGCGGGAATAGGGTATGTGATTTGCCCGAGCATTTTCCGTGGAAGTAGCTGTAGAGAAGCTAAGGAGATGCCACATCCCGCCTGGAGAATACTTCTTTTCCATACAAAGATTGGAGGCGCTTTTGAATTAAGCCTGGAAATTTACGTCTGGGAAGCTCTCGCTTAAATATGACAAAAGTACTCCATTTTCAGTCTCTTGGAAAGAGAATAGCAGAGTGAGCCAATTACTGACTGGAGCGGACCATTTTACTTGCATTCTTAGCATTGGATCGTATGTAAGAGTATCACTTGAGGTCGGGTTTGAATTTGAGGTCCAACAGTCTTTTTAAGGCCCAGTATTTCCCTGAGAGGATCTCCATTCATCCTGATTGGTAGTTTCTCGGGGTCAGATTAGCGATGATGGAATGTACCTAGGTTAGTGTTCGAGGTATTGAATGTAACCAGCCAATCCTTACAGAAGTGGAGAGTTTGAGCAAAATCGGAAGAGATATCAGTCGCCAAATCGTGAGCATCGACAGTTTTAGAGGTGCGCACTTCTATATAATCGTATCGTCGTCATAGATATTTTACAAATGATCTCAGCATTTTATTATGTAGATCAAAAGGAGAGTGTACCCTTTATTCATAATCTGCTTAGCACTTAGGAGACATCGAACTCTATTCCAAATCACCTTCATATTTCGGTTACCAAAGTTTCCGTCCTCATTTAAAAACTTACCCTCTTTCCAGATAAAGCTTAACTTTATCAGGATTATTTGCGATTTGGGTTATTAAATGACGCGCATATCCATATTCTGTATTTATTATTTATTTTTCTTTATTATCACGCTGTCAAAAAACTTATCTTATAACTGTTCTCTGTTTGTAAAATTTAAAAATAGATTAACTATTTCCCAATATGAAATTTTCAAATATTGTTAAAATTTATAACGTGACGTTCTTTAATTACTTTGCTGAACTTTGATTGGTTCTAGTTTTACATTATTGAATCCGCTTCCATGATTCCAAGAAACTTAAGTTATCCTTTTTTTCCGTTGAGACTTGCTAAATATTGATTTGATAAATAAAGTTCTGTTATGATGTTTCATCTTCCGGTTGTAATTGTTTTAGATCGAATCTTAATTCTCTGGCTAATGTGACATCTAAAAGAAATGCCGTAACTCATCTGCAATGTAGTAAAATGAAGTCAGAAAAAAAACATCTTAAGGTGCGAGGCAAGAAATGGAGGCGTCAAAATCAAGCAAATGCAGAAATGTATCTATGTGTGAAGTTTTATAACAGACGACAAAAATGTCTACAGAAATAAGAAGGTGCATTGGAATTGCTACAGATGTCATTCAAAAGTTAAGCAAAATAAGAAGTAACGAGAACAGACTGAAGTGTTATGTAATACTAGTCAGTCACAAATGTATGTGTCAGACGTGATACACGTTTAGGAGATTATATATCTTTCGATATATGACTAACGTTATTTCCCGCAGTACGTTGCCATTTCTTTCTGCAGTAGACCAGTTGCCATCCAAGGCTATAAAACTCGGTCTGTCCTGCTATTTACCCATAGATGGGGGGAGAAGAATAGGATTCATACCTTTAGCAAAGTTATTAGCACGTAAGTTAATGTAATGGATTTGAATGGAAATCGAACTCGGCTCTCGGATTGCTCAATCCGAGCCGCTATCGATTATTCCTATATGGGATTGAAGTCGGAAAAGAAACGAAGAATTGACGAGGCAAGATAAAAGAATGTTCAGAATGCAGTGAGAGGAACATATAAATAACAGGGAAATTTTAAGGAAAATGCAAACAAATGAATACTTGTATGTGGAATCAATTTTTTTTTATGTTATGTTTTGTCAACATATTGTCAGTTATTTAAAGCCGAAAAATATCTTGCATTTTAAGGAAAACAATGTTCTTTAGTGGATATTTCATTAACGAAATTTTGAAAATATCCTAACCTGGAAAAGGTTATTGAGTGAGGAATAACCAAGACAGAGGTTGGATATGAAATACTGATCTTTATAACATGAACAAAATATTATACTCGCCAGCGCCATGAAGTAGGTGAGCCACTGTTGGTGGTGGACTATTTCACAACATATTAACCACCATTAACAATAGTGTCCAACGTATTTATGATGATTGGAACATAACCATTTGTGTTCATATGTGGGTATATAACTGAAATTATCAATAACTTTTCTACATTCAAATTCTGCTATTTATTCCTTTGGAGGAATTTGATTCATATACTTCATATGGGTATTTGCGTATGAATAAATGTAACTAACTGGAATTCAAACGCAGTTATCCGTTTTCTCTCCCGAAGAGGCAATCCAGTATACCCTGTTCACGTCATCGGAGAATCAGAAAAATAACCTTCTTTGACATATAATGAGGAAATAGGACTTGATAAATTCAAATACTCAGAGGGGAAGTTGACGGCAAGACTATTAGAAAGGAACAGCGAGTAATCTACCTAAGAATTCTGCGTAAATTGGTGGAATAGCAGAGACAAGGAGATATAATAGAAATAAACTATTACTTAGAATAATATCGATAGGAAGTTATGGAAAGTCATAATCGCCGATATGCAGAAATCACATAAACTAATACGAAGCAAATAACTACTTGGTTTTATCAGTAACTAAACTCACGTCTCCTAATCTATAGAAATATGTTGCCCGTTTATATATTTTATTATATTGTTAATACGCTTTTAACAAAAAATATAACGCATCCGTTTAGTTCTGATGATGATATTATGTACCATCGAAACATAAAGCTTTCTTCATTGTTCATTAGTTGCTGATAGACTATGTTTACCGGAATTACTTTTACGTTTAGTAGATCTTTTACACACCATTATCCATTCAAGATATACCTGCTTCCAACACTTCTATTACTAAATGCGTGAATAGGAATCGTTGGTAGGTTTAAAAATAAGAACTTGATTGATTATCAAATGATGCAAAATGAAACTTATAATAGACTGCTAAGTCCAAAAAAATAAGTTCAGTAGTGAGATGAAAGAAAAACAAGTTTTGATTAATTTAATCGATATCAGGAATGGTAGTTATTCTAAGTGAAACCAATTCAAAGTAATCATTGCAAATCTATGAGCATATGTGTGTATGTATGAATGTGTAAGTGTATGTTTCCTATTTGTATCAAAGAAATCGAAAAACGAATAAGCTAATGTTGAAGTATTTGTACATTGAAATATTTATCACGTAATAAAACTAATCGAAAGGAATTTAGCAAAGCAATCAGACATACATATAATCGATATTGATGTGCCGCGATTCAGTCACATTAAACTCTAATTGGACATATATATATATATATATATATATATATATATATATATATATATATATATATATATATGAAGTTATTCGAGAGCACATTTTAACGGACGGACCTAAATAGAAATCAATCTAATGCAAAAAAAATATTATCGTATTTATTTCGCTTTCAGACGTAGCCAAAACTTGTAATATAGCAATTTGCAATCGGATATAGAATATAAAACACACGTGTTGCGTGGGGCATAATGACACAAGCAGGGCCTCAAAGGTATTCGGCTTTCAGTATATTGGTCAGATGAACAGAGAGGGCCATTCTTTCATTTGCACAGCCAATACGGTGGTATCCGAAATGAAGGATACCAATCATTATAAATCAACCCACATATCCGCAAGGACTCGGGATAAAAGCCACGACCACATTGACACTGTCACCCATCGTGACTCAATAATAGCTGAGGGAGTATTTTCATGATCATTTGTTTCTAGAAATATCGCGATTAGAAACCACTTCATGACTATATCTAGAACATCTCTAAGATCAAACAGAAGCACCGCAACATCGAGAATATTTTGAATGACGCTATATTTGATGAGAGAGTTAACATGAACGAGAAAGCCATAATTCCGTCATATAGTCGTTTGAGAAGCCACATTGAGACAATCATGCGCCGTGGGACCTGGTTTAATGAATATTGTTTCCCGACGTTCTATATGCATATATTTTACTATATTGATAGATTTGGTTGAATATTTGTTTCCTGGATTCTCGAATGTATTCACTATTTACTGGAAAACACTGGGAAAATGATAAGGATATTAAAAATATGGTCTCTCTCTCTCTCTCTCTCTCTCTCTCTCTCTTTCTCTGTATATATATATATATATATATATATATATATATATATAATAACAAAAGGCTCAAACACTAATATTCCATAGTTAAGATTTATTACATTGGAATCGTAATCACGAATTGGATCGTGATTACGATTCCAAATTAATAAAATATAACCATGGGATATTAGTGTTTGAGCATTTTTAATTATATTATTGCTCTGTCCTGGACATTGAGTTATACCTGGATTCTATCCTCTTAGAAATTTATATATATATATATATATATATATATATATATATATATATATATAATAACAATGATATTATAAATAATAATTATACTCCTTTTGGCAAAACCTTATATGTTTTGGCTTGTAAATTAACAGACACATACCCAAGGAAAAATAAGAGATAAAAAAGAAAGAAGTAAGAACATGTCATTGAGGCGAGAAACAATCGTCCAGAATCCAAGCACAAATTACAAAGAAAAAAACCTCCAAAGCAAAAGTAACTAAATAAACTGCTCAATACACTAATTAGAGCTACAACATAAAAACAACCATGACCACTTGACTAAAAAAATAAATACAACAATAACACTACATCATTCGTGTAGGTGATACCTAGGGGTAGGTTTTCCTGGCTCTTTAGGTTCATAGTTATATATATATATATATATATATATATATATATATATATATATATATATATTGACCACTAATATCATCTATTTAACTATCTATCTATTTATATATCTATATATCGATATATATATAGATATAGATATATATATGTTTATGCGTGCGCGTGTGTTCTTGCGTGTGGATGCGTTCGAGTGTGTGCATTGTATTTATATAAATGCATTTAGGATAATTTGTTTGTATTCGAAATGAAATCTAGAAGCCTAGGTCCCCAATGTAAACGTATTCATATATTGATTTTTCACAAAAAAACAAAACATATTAATATATCTGCGTCATAATGGATTTGAGAAATTCGATTATTAGCAAAATTATTTGTTGACTAAACACTTCGGCGTATTTGTTATATTCAATCACAAAGAATACAACAAACGTCTGCGCGGGAACCATATTAATGGCCAAAAAATTTCGAAAATATTTGAATCCATATAATCGCATTTTATACAGTATTTGCTGTTATAATTTTTCAACAATATCTACAATTTATCAGTGTGTGTGTTGTGTGTGTGTGCAAAAATGAAAAACTAAATATTGTTTCCTTTATATAAGGGGATAATAATCCAAGAGTGTCTAGGTGGAAATTCAGATGAGGATGTGTATTCATATGTACGTATCTCTGTGTACGTATGTAGTCAGTAGACATTATGTTTGCTAGTTTTTCGATTTGGTAGATTCTTTACTTACATGCCGTCTATTTTAGATGAACTTCAGTTACATTCATTAGCAATGGATTCAATAATAGTTGGTGATGTATTGTAATATTTTTGACGTGTCCTTATAGTTGGTAATGTTTTTATTAGTCGTCCCTGGAAGTACGTTGAACCTACATGATGATATCCATTTTGAATTAAGGTAGCATGAGAGATAACTGATTCATTTACAAGTTTTGTACAAAGAGTATTATTACGTGTTACTCTTGCTAGATGTACAATCTGGGTACCCCCGATAGCATCAAAACTACTCTAACTAAAAAATTTCATACATTCCGCAGGGTAAGGTAACTAGCATTTTTCTCAAATGTGTGGAAGATTGTAGGTACGTTCTACTGTTCGCGTAACTACTTGACTTCTCCTTCTATTCTCTATCATTGTAAGAACCTGATGAGACGGACAACTGATGTCATATCGTTACTGGAGCTACACATTCATCATTTTGCAGTCCTGAGAGAGTTCAAATGATTTTTAATCCTTCAACCGATTCCCACAGAGGAAACATCACAAGGCTCTCAGTATTCTGTCGGTATTCCCATGGAAAATATTTTAACAGATTAAATTGATTAATTCCATAAGTTCTAACCTTCCCAGGTAGAACGTCCATGACACTTACACTAGAACACACTATTCTCATTCCCAACGAATTTCATTAGCAAGAAGGAAGTTGCACAGATACAACTACTTTTCAGGAAAAGAAACTATGTGAAGCAAACTCGCAAGAGTAAGTTTTCTCGACAATTACAAGATTAACCTTCAAGATTTTGTTTAAATGTTATTTTTCACACATATCTTCAAAAACTGCATTTCTTCATGGCGTTCATACAGCAACTTCCTTCAATAACTCTCGGTTCCTGTGCCTTACATATAGTGAACATTATTAAAAATCGCAAAGATTTAAGTACCAATGTCTTCAAACCTATAATCACACACACACACACACACACACACACACACACACACACACACACACACACACACACATATTTATATATATATATATATATATATATATATATATATATTTACATACATGTTTCATTAAATAATGTAGACAAATATTTCTATTTATTTAATGAAAGAATGCTGCCTAAATACACAAATACACATATATACATATATATATATATATATATATATATATATATATATATATATATTAATCTACTCCTGAAATTAATTTCAGTTGAGCACTCTGGGGGTGAGGTGTGGGTTGGTAAACAGTGACTATCATAGCAATATAGCGAGACTCTTCACGAAAGCGAATGGAGTCACTGTCAGTCACTGGGCATGTTTCTAAAAATAAATATGCTAAAAATCCACCTTCATCCCTACCGTGCGGGTTTCGATCTTAGCTAGAGTCAACCGGATGTCTAGCCACACTGATGAGCTGTAAACAGCGAAACAGTCTGTCTGTGGATGACGTTATATATTAATTTATTTATATGTATATATATATGAATACTAATATGTATATATATATATATATATATATACTATATATATATATATATATATATATATATATATATATATATATACACATACAAACACACACACACACATACACACACACACACAGACACACACACACACACACACACACACACACACACACACACACACACACACACACATATATATATATATATATATTAATCTATATTTAGTGACCTGTCTTTTATTAAATATGGCAGAAGGAAGAATTAATTCATTTTTTATTTAATTTTTTCTCGTATCCCAAACTTTTTTCCGCTTTATACAAGTAATAGAGTGCATATACTTTCCATATTTTTCATTGTCCCAAGTGTTATTTTAAAAAGTACACCGTTTATAATGTTGTTAATATTTCATATTTTTTCGCTGTTTAAGTAACATTTTATATTTGTGTTGTTTTAAATAAGAGAGTTTATATATATATATATATATATATATATATATATATATATATATATATATATATATATATACGTATTTATTCAATTTACAATTGGTATGCCATTTTAAATTTGTCTATTAATTGAATTCATTGAATAGAATTAATATTGCTTAGTATTCGGAGTTAGACAAAACTTTTAAAGAAATACTCGAACTCTCGAAGGAGGTTCCGATCGATGGAACCATTAATCAGTCATTTAATTTCATTTGCTTACTACTATTGTTTGATTCAGCTAAATTTATCTTTACTCTGGTCTGTCTTCTTTTCTCTAATCATACAATCAATCAGAATTACAATCACGTTATTTCACTTTCTTTTTTTTCCTGGCCCTCTGGTCATTTCCATCGATTAAACTCTCATATAATTTTAAAGAACCAAATACTTTTACACATGTGTGGATGAATATAGGCATACACATTTAAACACACACACACACACACACATATATATATATATATATATATATATATATATATATATATATATATATATAATGTTGTGTGTTTTTGAAAACAATACCAAAATTTAGCATCATGAATATATATATGTAATTTTAAACACTAGAAAAATGTGAAATCCTTACACATAATTGGTAGCATTTCAGTTGTTATTTAAGAAGCCGATATTTTCCAAATGAAATTTATAATATCAAACCGATGTTGAAGGAATCTCTAGAATATAATTATATAGCAGAAGCAACGCGTGTATTTCAGCTTCGAAGATATGTTATTATTATTTTTTATTTTATTTTTTATTACTGTTTTCAGTTGCCGGAATTGTTTGATTATTATGCGTTTTCATAATTTGTAAATACATCCTTGTGCAAATTAATTGAATCAACCGTTTGAGTTTCTTTTCTTTCACCCAACGGCCAATTTTAGACCCACTGGAATGACAGTGTGTAATCGATTTCTGTTTTTTTGCCGAAGATTAGTTTCTTTGCAGTGGCATGCAGTAACATGAATCTATTTTCGAGGTGTATGATGAAATTTTTTTTGGTCTTGAAAAACATCGCATCATTCGTGATTGCATCAGATTTTCATCACGCCTAGACACTATTGTCTCGTCTGTCGATTAATTGTCCTGATGAATTGCACAAAATTGTAACACTGCACGAACACAATGGCAAGACTAACCAAGGAGCAAAGGAAAGTAATATCGACTGGCTCGGAAACTCACCCGATTTAAATACAATCGAAAATCTGTTCCCAATCCTCAAGGAATTCTTTCGGCGAATGGATATACGAATAAGTGCCCTGGGACATGTTTCATTGGAAAAAATACGAAAAAAAGTAAATAATAAAGTAATTATTATTTTTGTTTCAGTTAATTAGCACAAGTGGGTAGGTACATCTAAGAATATTTTTAGGATTTCTGTACATTCTATATGTAACATTTCACACTAGAAATACAGAAGCTAATAAAACAAATGTTATATTGAAAATGTTTGGAGGGAACAATTCACAACGTCGGATCTTGCGATTATTTAATATGCATCAGAAAAAAAGGAAGAAATTAATAACATTGGCATGAAGAGTCGAGAAATTAAACATTCTTTACGATTTTCACAAAAAGAGATTTCAGAAAAATTAAAGTGTAAATAGAAAGATAATTGATTTACACAAAATACATAATTTGAGAATCTTCTCTTGCAAATGTAAATATGGGCGGAATAAATGAAATACTAATAACATTGGTTAAATTGTTCAAATTAAGCAAACAACTATATTTTAATATACATCAGAAAATTATAAGTTGAGCAAATAATTATATGAACATTAATAGCATAACCGTAATATTTGAGGAATATAGATTTACAGTGGATGATTCTTAGAACTGAAGGTCTTGCGTTCTTCATGAAAATAAGGAAAAAGCATAAGGTTCCCTAAGCGATGGGTATGGTTTGGGGCTAGTATTGTACTGAGTAGATATATTGTTTGTATTACTTTTTAATTCTTTGTAAGATGTGTTTGATTGGGTAGAAACCCTTCGTCATCACATTAGAACTACACGAACAATTCCCAATTATATTTTGATTATATTAAAGGGAGACAAATATTCCGAAAACCAATATTTTTCTTTTCACAATCAGTATAATAAAATTTAGCAGCTTTATCAAAATCCGAATTTAAATAGATCTCAGCCGTGGTATTGCAGGAGATACTGGGGAATATGTAAAGATGTGTATTTATAAACAATGGCAAAAGAAAAGTTATGCCTTGGCAACAAAGTGTCAAAGAAAACATGATTTACTACGAGTATAGAATATGATAATCAGTTAGCATTTGTTTTTAATCAAGGCAATAAAGCCAGCAAAACACAAGGGGTTGAGACATGTGAAAGAAGAAAAAAATAAAAGTTATCATTAAGGACCAAGAACAATAAATGTATCAAAATACAGTAGATAAAAATTGATGATGCATTTAAATACTCGAAGATCAAATTTGGTTTGAAATCAAGTAGCCAGAAAAAAAGGTACCACAGCCGAGGAGTGTGAGGGAAAGAAAATATTAACTAAGGACATGATTACATCTAGACAATTCAACAGAAGAAAAAACGTGGATGTACAGATATCAGTCAGAATGCAAAAAATATAGACGGAAAGAGAGAGACAATATATGATGATGATGGTGATGATGATGATGATGATGATGATGATGATGATGATGATGATGGTGGTGGTGGTGGTGGTTGTGGTGGTGGGAAGAGAAAGGCAGAAACCGGAAGAAGGGCAAAAAAAAACACTGAAGAAAGAGGGAGAAAACATCCGAGCTTGACATTAAAATAAAGAGAAGAAAATGTAAGAATAAAAAGTAATGTCATCGAGGGTGAAGAGAAAAATAGTGTCGGGGAGAGCAAAAAAAAAAAAAAAAAGACGGTGAAGAATAGTCGAAGAATAGACAAATATGAGGCAAATCAGTTAACATTGAATGAATGTTTATAAATGAGCCAACATCCGTGGCATTAGAACAAACTTCTGCAGTATGGAATCTTTCCTCAATAAAAACTGCCCTGATATACTGGCTCACTGTGAGACCAACCTCGTCTCGTCTATCCCATCCTCTTATCTCTCTATGCCAGGCTACCTTCCTCTCCTCAGAAAAGACTCTATAACCCACATGCACGGCCTTGGTGTCTACGTCAAGGACCATCTCCCTCTGGCCAGAGAGTTGTCTCTCGAATCGCCAGACCAGTCGTACATGTGTCTCCGACTATCTCTTCTCAATGCGGTAAGCTATCTCTTCTTCCTTTACCGCTCTCCATCCTCTCAAGACTGTGGGATACTCGATAGCATTTCTGACAGCATAGACAAGGCTCTCTCCCTCCACCCGTTTGCACACATATTTGTGTTTGGCGACTTTAACGCCCATCATACCATGTGACTTAAGAATGCTACTACTGATCACGCAGGCATTCAAACAGTTAATTTTTCAGTTTCTCAATCCCTCACGTAGATAGTTAAATTCCCCACTCGTTTTGCCTTCAACCGGGAAGGTAAAGCCTCTCTTCTCGATCTGTGTTTTACCTCCATCCCCGAGCCCTGTAGCGCCACGCAACTCTGACCTCTTGGTAACTCTGATCATGCAGTAGTATCTGTTAACATGTCCTTCAACTCTACCCCCTGCAAAGAGCCTCCTACCACTAGAACTGTCAACGATCTGACTGTGACGCGTTCCGTGATTTCCTCCGCGATGTCCCCTAGAATCGTGTCTATACGCTCCCCATCCAAGAATGTGCTTCTGAGGTCTCATCCTGGGTTAAAGCTGGAATCGACGCTTTCATCCCCTCAAGGCTCCTCCCCACTGGTTCTCCACTACTTGCTCAGCCGTCATCGCCCATAGAAACCACTTCTTTCACTTATTCCGTAGCGACATGTCTGACTGCAATAGGCGTCTCTTTGCCTCCGCCCGTAACAAGTGTAAGCGTGTCCTCAACGAGGCTAAGTCACTATTTGCTGTTCGGAGGAAGGAGCGTATTGCATCTCGCAAATTTGGTTCCAAAGATTATTGGCCTCTCTGCAAGAGCGTATTGAACAATTGCAAACAATCTATACCTTCATTGTTCAACCAGTTTCAACACCTGACCTCCTATACCGACAAGGCTGAAAGCTTTGCTCGGAAATTTTCATTCAACTCGACGCTCGACTCTTCCGGTGTACCCATACTGAGGCCCTATTGAGTGGGTTACATATAACCCCGTCTTTAGTATTGGGCGTTATCTTCAATTTAGACCCCAACAAGGCTAGTGGTGGAGATGGGATACCAGCCATTGTCTTGAAGAAATGTGCGCCTGAACTGTCGCCCGCCCTTTCTAAACTATACAACTACTGCCTCAAGGAATCTTGTTTTCCTGGCTGCTGGAAGTCCTCTTCAAATGTTCCTGTCTTCAAGAACTCTAGCGACCGCGCTGACCCTTCTAACTACCGTCCTATCAGTCTCCTACCCCTCTTCGGCAAAGTCTTCGAAGCCCTAATCAATACCGAGGTGGTTAACCACTTCACATCCCATGATCTGCTCTCAGACAAGCAATATGTCTTCCGCTTTGCCCGATTCACAGCTGATGTGCTTACGGACATCACTGAAACTGTCTACCGAGCTCTTCAAAATAACGGGGAAGCTCATGCCGTGGCCCTAGTCATCTCCAAAGCATTTGATAGGGTTTAGCATGCCGGACTTCTTCGCAAGCTCCAGGTTTATGGCATTACGGGTCGATTATATAACCTAATACAACCATTCCTATCAAACCGTGAATTGAAGGTCGTTCTCAACGGATTCTCCTCCAGTTCCTATCCCACGAAAGTAGGTGTTCCTCAAGGCTCCATGCTATTCCTTATCTACATAAATGACCTTCCTGACGCCATAAATTCCCAAGTTGGCATCTACGCGGATGACACCACAATTTATTCCTGCCTCAAATACAAATCTAGTGTCACTGATAAAACTAACCTGGCAGTTCGTCTCGAAAAGGACATCCAATCGGTTGTGAACTGGGGCAGGAATTGGCTGGTCAACTTTAATGCTTCAAAAACAAAACTGCTCTCTATTAATCACCACAGAGATCCTTCCCTCCATTAGAATGTCTGACGTTCAACTTCTCGACCTGAGATGGAACAAATACATGAGTCAATTGCTTCGTCTACCGCAGGGAAAATTGGCTCCCTGTGCCGCACCAGGAAATTTTCCTCCCCGGAATCGATCCTCCAGATCTACAAAATCCACAATTCGCCTTTGCATGGATTATTGCTGCCATATATGGTCTGGACCCCCTTCTGTTTGCCTCGGGGTTCTTGATAGGCTCCAGAGGCGGATATGCAATATGATTGGCACTTGATTCCCAGACTTCATGAGTTCAAGCGCCCTACACGGCTGGCATCCCTCTCTCATCCCTTCCCTGTCGAAACTTCTAAATATAGCCGTCTCTTCTACTCCAATAGCTTCATGTTTCGCACCTCTCGACTGTGGAACTCCCTTCCCTATTCCTGTTTCCCTGTGAGCTATAATCTTCAACTATTCAAATGTAATGTCAATCGACATCTCCAGTTGCTTTGATCTATCCACCAACCTTCGCCTCATCCTTTCTTCTATCACTCCTATCTGATCTTGCTCCAAATTTTCTGTAACCCCTTGCGTCCTAGTGGCTTCCCGCCTTGCTTGGGGTGAAACGCTTAAAAAAAAAAAAGGTAAGATATGATTGTAGAAAGTGAAGCTCTGAGGATAACTTGTACAGCATCTTTATATTTTATTTATATTTTTCATTTAATATATTGTCTTTTGGTAAAGAATACACTATCACTTTCACGTTATTATTATTATTATTATTATTTTATTCTCTTTGATTTCTGGTGTGTACTCATTTCTTCCCTGGTCCCGCCTAGAAACCTAAGGTTAGAAATGGCATCATGACATTTTCCACTGACCAATTAAAAAAAGAAAAAAAAGCACAAACATATTTTACATACATAAATCTCTTCATAAGGTGTGGGTGTAAAATGAATGAATTAAAGTTAGATAAAGTCAAAGGGATTTCGAATAAATTCAAAGAAAAGAAAAAAAATGTAATTTATGACGGTATAAAATTTACGATTCCTTACATGTGAGGACGGCACAAGTGTCTTTCCACAGATATTCAACTTTCCGACACCAATAAAAGTGATAGTTATCAAGTTTTATAGGGTAGGCTATATGAAAAAGAATCAGTAGATATCATTCTTATCTATGCAAATGCACAAACATGTACATGCATATATATATATATATATATATATATATATATATATATATATATATATATATATATATATAAAAAAGAAAGAACAGTAAGATATAAAATCCGGTGTTCTTATAGATATTTTTACAAAATAGTGCTCAATGTAAATTTACAGAGCATTAATATTATAAATTAATTGATTTAAAATATGTTTTTTTTTCGCTACACAGTTTCAACCATGTTTCAAAAATAGAAAATAAAAACCCCTCAAAATTTAATTTTGCAATTAAATTAAAGCATTAGTTCCATTTCATCTTCAAGCGAAAAAAATGGAACTAATGCTTTTAATTTAATTGCAAAAATTAAATTGGGGTTTCTAGACTTCTATTTAGAAACATGGTTGGAACTGTATGAAAAAAACCATATTTTAAATCAATTAATATATATATATATATATATATATATATATATATATATATATGTGTGTGTGTGTGTGTGTGTGTGTGTGTGTGTGTGTGTGTGTGTGTGTGTATTTACAAGCGGACAGAAACATGGACGGAAGTTTCCGCTGGAGGAGTGAGAAAAACAAAAGAAAGAAATTACTATAGTTAAAGAAGTAAGAAAGAAAGAAAAGAAAGAAAATTACGAAAAAGAATAAGAGACAATGAGACAAAAATAATATAAAATAAAAAATTTAGAAGTGAGAGAAAAGAGAAAAAAATTAAGACTTAGAAGGAAATCAAAGAAAAGAAAAAAGTAATTTCAAATGGTATTATTATTATTATTTTATTTTCTTTGATTTCTGGCGTTTGTGTGTTTTTTCCGGGTCCCGCCCAGGGACCTAATGTTAGAAATGGCGTCATGACACTTTCATGACAAAAAAAAAAAAAAAAAATTACATAGATAAAGCCCTTCGTAAGGTGTGGGCTGTACTTGTCAGAACAATTTTTTTATCTCCTTTAGGCATGGACTTCCAGGAATCCCTTCAATTAGTCTACTGCAATCTTTTCCAAACAGTCCTAGGGCTCCAACTACAACAGTGATTGTTGATGTTCCCATATGCCACATTTTCGAGATTTCTATTTCAAGGTCCTTGTACTTTGACAACTTTTTGAATATCTTCAAAGATACATTGCAGTCACCAGGGACAGCCATATCAATAAGGAGGCACCGTTTTTGTTTGTGGTCTTTAATAACAATATCTGGCGGGTTGGACTTGATTGTTCTGTAAGTGTCTATTGTGTAATCCCATAGAAATGTAGCAGGTCCTATCTCCGTAACCGGGTCTGGGTGGTATTCATACCAGTTTCTTTCAGTTTCCTTCCCCTAAAAGTTGCAGATTTTCCAGTAAGGCATGGTTTACCAGGAATTCATCCAATGTGTCGATAGGGAACCTTTTCCAATCAAGTTGAGGGCTCCAAATACAACTGGAATTATTGATGTCCCCGAGTGCCTCATTATTTTTTTTAATTATTTTGATTGTTTTTTTGAATATCTCAAATGGTACATTACAATGTGCAACGTCTGCTATTATTATTATTATTATTATTAATATTAATATTATCATTATTATTATTATGTAACCGAGCAAAACGTCAAAAATTGACACTCAAGTGTTATCATACGGTGTCCGTATATATTTCATTTCCCTCGGTGTGATAATGGTATACTAGGTAAGCTCAACAAAGCGAAATGTGTGAGAGTAGTGAACTGATTCGATAGAAACAGTGCATATACCTGCAGGTAAGATTAAGTTAATATTGTCTTAAGTTGCGGTCACATTGTTCGACCAAACGGGCTGAGATTAAAGGCGTTCTCATGTCTCTAAATATGACGTCCAATTCGCCTTTACTCTCTAGTCATCCAAAACAAAACACTTTTCACCCGATCATTATGTTTCCCCACGTCTCATGAAACATGAAGACATTAAAAATGCGCCACGTCTCTGGAGGATGTCCAACTGGTTATGGTTAGAAAACTGACAAGCAAAACTGTGGTACTGAATTGTATATTTACTGTATCCCATATTAATTTATCACGACAAACATTTGTATAGTAACAACTCCAAACAGTTAAGTTAATAAGCATTTATTTATTTATGCTTTAACTATTCTTTTTATCGTTGTTCTCCCTATAAAAGGATCAAAATATATCCAAGGCTGAATATAAGGAAGGAGAATGCTGTATGAGAAATAAGAGTAAGGAGTAAGTGGCGACATTTGTGACGATATCTGAGAAAGAAAATGATTAAGGATAAGCCTGAATAGTTTAAGTATGTAGTAGTCTGGGTAGCATCCTGATGGGAGTCGATTCCACAAAGTTGCGTTTTGTAGGAAGAAGCTTTACGAATGGCAGTTACTTTTGGATAGTCGATCTATATATATATATATATATATATATATATATATATATATATATATATATATATATATAATTTCAAATTGCATTCATAAATAAGATCTACAGATGTTACCGTAACTATTTTTACAATATTAAAATGTACGATCGTTCGAGTAAACATACTGTTATAATTCAAAATATATTTTTTAATATGCTCTCTATAAATATGTTAATAAATATAGTATTTAACTTATATTAAATCCTTAAACAATTTTTTTAAAAATAATTAAATATTTAAATTGATAGCTAACATCAAATTAATTTATTCGGTTTTTTTCAGACGTCTAAATTACTATCAAGCATTAAAATCTATTCTTCACATAAATTGCTAAAACCCAATTACAGCCTCTTTCTCTTTACTTCCCTCTCCCTCTTCTTTCTTTTTCCTTTTTCCTTTTTCTTTTCTCCCTACTTCACTCCCATTTCAATATATCACTTCTGTTAAGTTAACCGTCTAAATAAGTCAAGGTCTGGTCACTCCTCCTCCCCCAATAGTAAGTATGATTGAGAGAGATATGAAATTAATCCCTCCCTAAAATCCACCATGTCTCTTTAACTACTCCTTTTACACTGTCTGTTAAATTACAAAAACTTACACTACCCATTAATTTTAATTTCATTTTTCGATTCATTTCATTTTTGGAAGTGCTATCTGATGATCCGGCGTCCTTTAAAAGGACACTGGTGAAATAAATTATTATAATGGTACCTTAATGTGGTCTGTTTTTCTTTTAAATATATATATATATATATATATATATATATATATATATATATATATATATGTGTGTGTAAGTATATATAAATATATATATATATATATATGTATGTGTGTGTAGTATATATATATATATATATATATATATATATATATAGTATATATCTCGATATATATAAATACATATATAAGTAAATAAATAAAATATATATATATATATTTATATAAATGTATAATTATGCTACATATATATATATATATATATATATATATATATATATATATATATATATATATATAAGTTCTTCATATTTTAGTGGGCATTCGAAATCAGTTAGTCATCTCAATGAGTAACCTTTGAGATTTTGCACGAGATGTTTAACGCTTATAGCGTAATGCATATAGAATTTTAAGCAATTGATATCTACTAATGCTTTTACTTTCTGTCTTGAATATATTACTCAAGATTTGTAAATGGTGTAATAATTCCTGCTAATGATAACGCCTTTTCTATGATTTTAAAGGTACGCTAATATGAAAATGAACATATATATTATACCATTAAAATCTATTCCAATTCTTTCATTCATCATCCATCAATTACTAACTCTTTATCTCTTACCACTGTCTTATATACTAATGTATGCCGATTAAAATTTACAATTTTCAGTATCAAATGCTATTTTTAAAAGCGTTGCAGATATTTATTAAGCAGTAGAGCCCGGCGTTGCCCGGGGATGTAACAGTAAGAGATAGATCAAGTATCGACCATCATAAAGACTGAAAAATAAAATTGACAAAGATTATTGTTTAAGGTTGACGGACACGCATGTCTTAATTAGTTTTTTTGGTTGTTTTTTTTTTTTACGAATTGGTCAAACCCAAACTCAAACAAAAACATTGTTTTCAATCGTTATGAGGCTACTGATTGAATAGACTTTTATTATAAACAATTGTCTTGTAAATTGAATTTTTAAAGCATTCTGAAAGTAAAAATAAAGAAAAAAGTGTGCAAGACAATAAGAAACACTACCTGCGAAAAAAAAGTGAAGTTTTGTTGAAATCGGTTGAAAAATGTAAGAAATCCGATCCCATATATAAATGAACACACACACACACTCACAAACAACCGGGGTTTTATAATAAGTATAACTTGATATGAGTTGTCCCTCCTTTCATTCTCGCGACAGTGATGCCTCTTAATCCTATTTTCAAATTGATTTCGTGCAAAAACAATTGTGTTTTTCCAATTATTATAGTCAGAACCACCGCAAGGTAATTTTACGTAGTTCTGTGAAGTTTTGTTGGAATCCGTTGAAAAATGTTGGAAATCCGATCCAATATATAAACGAACAGACACACACACATACAACCTGGGTTTTATAATAAGTATGATTGCTAAATATTATTAAAGGTGAAGAGAGGGTGACTAAGAATAGCCGAACAAGAATATTCAAAGCAGAAATCATGGCTATTTCTACAAAGCTGAAAGAGAGAGCACACGCCTGAGAATAACAAACAAAAGATTTTATCAGTCAAAAAAATTATCTGGATATAAAATGCAGAAATATGACGAAGGTCAGAATCAACAATGATCAGCCCCTCAGTTACCTTAAGATATATTGTTTTTTTATTGTTTGTACTGCCACGAGTTTTCAATGTCTATTTTAAATATCAGAGGACGGAAATGCCGCACTGTCATCCGAAGACGCATTTGTATAGCGAAAGATGACTTCCAAAAACTGAGGTAAGTATTACGAAAAAAAGAAAAGAATACTGAATTTTTATGTAATATAAAGCCTCCTATTTGAAAACCCGGAACAATCCCAGCACAGAAGAAAAAGCGACTTGAGAAAATAGATACTATTGAAGAATAATGCGAATAATATGGGCAGGACATGTGATCAACGATGAAGCTTTAAAGAAAATGGAATCAAAAAGGACATTTACCTTAGCATCAGGAAGAGACAGTTGACATATCTAATTAGTAATGTAGGTTTAGAAAAATAAATACTGACAAGGCATTTTGATGGCAAGAGGGACGAGGAAAAGCTGGGCATAATCTAGATAACGAGACCATGTGAATTAAATGATTAAAAGGAATAGCAAAAATATAACGTTTACTTTGAGTAAAAAAGGACAGCAAATCGTGGAGAAAGAGGATCCCCCACGCTCTGTAGGGATACGATACAGAGAATAAAAAGAGCAAATGTATATACAAAATCTATAATATGCAACATATAGTGGGATATTTCAGTGACTCGAGAGAGAGAACATTTAGTAAAATATTATAAAGTCGTGAAATATCGAAATACAGTAGCGTCCAAAACTAAGGGACAATATTTTAAAACCTAATATTTGTTAGAAATAACAACTGTGTAAAGCTTGAATTTTGACAACTGGTAGTCGTTATCATCCATAATAACATACTAAAATTTGAATCATTTGCAAAGAATAGAAAAATTTGTTTCTCAATTTTGTCCCTTACTTTTAGACGTTCCAAATTTGAAAATAAATAAATAATTGTTATAATTCTTTTTCTATCCTTTGCAAATGATTCAAATTTTAGTATGTTATTATGGATGATAACGACTACCAGTTGTCAAAATTTCAGCTTTTCACAGTTGTTATTTCTAATAAATATTAGGTTTTAAAATTTTGTCCCTTAGTTTTGGACGCTACTGTATATTCAAACACAAAAAAAAAAAAAAAAAACGAAATAAATTTTTCCTACTAATGCAATGAGAATCTATGAGACATTATATAAGTTTCCTGCATCTCTATATCTTCAACTGAAAGCATTTCAACATACCGTAAATTATCTGTTTACTCTACCAACTTATATGTCACGTTCATATATGTGTGAATAAGAAACAAATGTAAACATGAAGTAAAGCCGGATGCAACTCCATGTACAAGTAAAATCTGGCAGTAGCGTCGCTGAACGCAAGAGGGGAAATACTGATTCACTTTGATAATTAAATTAAACTTCCATTTCGTATTGCATTCAAAACTTTTACTCCACATGTCTATTCTTTGTATCGCCGCTAACATATTTTGAGTGATCCCTACCCTTTTGTACAATGATTCGTTCTATTTTGAGAGATGAGTAACTAGATTACCAATCGAAAAACTAATTTCAGAATGGAATATCTACCAAATATTTCATTATTTACATTAATCGGATTATTCTCCTAATCTTTGTTGCCATATTTATCGCAACGTTTCGGCCGTTGTACGCTCCGGCCTTCTTCACGTGGTTAGAATAACGAACTAAATCCTTTATTTCGCTCACTGGGGTAGACTGTTCTAGTTCAACGCGCCATGTCTAATGGATGTCAGTTATCCATTATCTCCTGTTAATTCCCTTCTCCACTGCCTTAACCACGTATTGAATTCACAACTCATTGGGTCCTGTCACTGGATCTAACCAACGCCTTTTATGCACTGTGCCGTGTGTCCTTAAGGACATCTGTATATGAATTTCTGGGACTTATAAAATTAATGAGTTTAGCAACCATTTTTACCAGTGCTCATATTTCAATTTTTGCTGTTATCATTGCATATGTTTTACCAAGCGCAATAAAGGGTTCAGTTCAACATTCAAACCATCTAAAGAAGGCCGGAGAGTACAGCGACCGAAACCTTGTGATAAATATTGCAACGAAGATGAGGACAATAATCCGAATATATTATAAATAGTGTACATAATACATCATCTCAGAAATATTAACAGATACAAATATTTCATTATTTGCTTCAAGATAAGTGGGCAAACTTTCTCATAGACTACTTGCAGTTAAATAAATAAATCGTCACAATTCATTTGTTCGTTTTAAATACAGGACATAAAAAGTCGGGACAGATTCCTGTACTTTAAATTATACAAATTATTTCACATTCTTGCATCAAAGACAAAAATGCACATTTTGATTGCACTGTAATAATGTCTGACAAAAATGTTATTGATGTTCAGGATAGAAAAGAAAATAAGAATTTAAAAAAAATAATAAATAATATTTTTTTTGTTTTTTTCCACGTGATAGAGCTTTTGAAATATCCTTAGTGATTATACATTTGAGTCTCCGCTCCAGTTGTTTAGCCTTCGATTGAATCACCAAAGTTCAACTCAATCAATAACTAACACAAGGGAAAACGGCGACAGAAAGTTTTAAATGCGGCGTTTTATATTTACTACCATTGATCACATAAGTGAATGTCAAAATCAAGTGCCTATCACCAGTTCTATATAATCTTATCAAAGTTTACAAAAGTTCACCACACAAACACACACACATATATATATATATATATATATATATATATATATATATATATATATATATATATATATATATATATTCGAACACAAATATATTGCCTGATTTGAACTATTAGAAACTATCGTCTTAATTATCACCCTAGCATGGCAAATATCCTTTGGTCTACAAAATTCAAAATAAATATTCATATTTTTGTAATTCAAAGAAAAACAGCTAATTTTGCCGAAACTCTCTGCATGAATACACACACACACACACACACACACACACACACACACACACACACACACACACACATATATATATATATATATATATATATATATATGCAATAAGGGAATCAGTAATTGCTAAAGAAAAGCATAAAAAGTAAATATAAACTATGGTAAAAAATGAATAATAACAAAAAAAATGCAAAATGAGCATTGGTAAAAAAGTCTGCTGAGACATTAGATTTACATGTCTCAGAAATTCATGCACAGATTACTATCAACCAAATTCACGGACACATGACCCAGTGAATAAAGACGTTGGTTAGATCCAGCGACTCGACTCACAGAGTTGTGAGTTCAATACCACACCACAGCAGTGATTAACCAAACTTGGAGAGTCGTTAACCAAAAACTTGAAAAATTACGATATAGCTGAGTCATCCGGAAGAAGCATTGCATGTGTAATTAGAACAAACTACCCCCATGGACGAAATAATGGCTCGATACTAAATCCAAATCACTTGAAGAAAGCTGAAGACTTCAACGGCCGAATAATTGTGAATTTTCCAATGAAGATTAGGATATCTATCGTAATAATGTAAAAATATATATTTTCTTTTTCTTAAAGAAAAACAAAACTGAAACAGAATTCTCTTTGGACATTCTATTTGTTCATTTAATGCTAATGCATTTAGATTTGGTACAATTCTACATCCCTGAGGTCTGTCTGATTGCAAGATATCCTCATAAAAGGTCTTCTCTCAATCTTCCTTGGGTTGTTGAACGTATGAAAGAGTAGGTGAGTGGATACATGAACAATAATGTCTTCTGTGATTACTGTCCGTAATTAATATTCGTGAAAAATTCACCTTTAATCAACCTTGATATTATATTCCCTATGTAGGTATATTGTCACATATTATATACATATATCCTTGCGTGCTTTGTCATTTTAGACAGCTTTAAAAATAAATAATAAATATTACAATCATTTTATGTTTCTTTTTTACTCGATAGTGCAAATTGTAATAACTGTGCATATAGATAACAAGAATTAAATGAATATAAAAACATTCTTAGCATATATTTACAGAAGACGAATATAAAAAATATTCAAAAGGCTGTAAATTGCAAACAAAAATTTCACTGGATTTCGCAAATAGGAAAAACAAAAGAAAAATGGTTTTATCTCATAAATTGATGTCTTTAAAATTCGTTGCATCTTGAGTAAGAGTGAAGAAGACATTTTATTTATTTAATTATTATTATTAAAAAAAATCATTTTCACTTGCATTTGTTTTATAATCAAATGCCTGCTCAGCAATCGAAGCATGTGAATTGTCTCCAATTATTTGTTGTTGTTTTCTTTTTTTAAATTTGTGCTATTAACTAACACATTAAATGGCCAAAGCTCTTAGCAGGCTATGAGCGATGATTATTTGAAACGTTTTGGGGATTTCCTGAAGTACTAATGCACAGTAATTTTGTTCATTTTTTCTTGAGTTCCTTTTTTATCAGACACAAACATTCAACAACACAAAGAAAAAATTTAGTTTTGAAATGATTTTTTTTTATTTTCATCCCCATGTCTTTGTATTTGTTTAGTTTTACAAAAGACGTCGCAGAGATGTTTTTGTCATTTGTTATGCTCATGTCAACCACTGTCCGGATTATTATTATTATTATTATTATTATTATTATTATTATTATTATTATTATTAATTGTGTTTGTTACGTTCCCTGCTATGTAACCTGTAGAAACAGATCCAAACTATGGTCCTTAGGCCCAAAAGAGAATTGTCATTTAAATGATAGCACTTTTCTTAGTATATGGGATTTTCATATTAGGGCGATATTCTGGGCACATTTTATACTGATTTTACCTGGGACACTCTTAATACAATTGTCCATTCTTTTTCTCACGAGGCCCGAGCTCCGGTTGATATTGGTTTAGTCTGAGACTTAATTCCCCACATCCTGTTAATCTCGATTCCCAGGTCCTTGTATTTGGGTAATCCCTCTATATTTTTTTTTATGGAGGTGGTATTGCTATGTCAATAAGCAAACAATTCCTGAATTTCTTGTCTTTTATGATACTATCAGTCAGTTTGAATTGGCATGTCGCAGATGATAGTTACATCATTATTTTGGGTAACTGTGTCTGATTTGTGCTCATATCATCTCTCATTGGTCTTGATTTTGTATTTGTTGAATATCTCCCACTACATGTGTATCGCGACCTTGTTATGTCTGTGGGTATATTCATTTTCCGCTAGGTCCGGAAATCCTGACATAATGTTGACAGTTTCATCATATTTTCCGCAGATTCTGCATTTTGGGTTAGTTCCAACCTTGATTATGTGAGTGTGATTGGATCCGATTGCGAAGTGTTGGCACTGAGTTAAATAATTAGGCCTTCTCTTTCACCTTTTGCTTTTGATGTTGATTCGTCTCGATTATAATGACCTGTTTGTATGGTTTAGATTTAGCGCAGTCTTTCAGTTTCCCGTCATTAACTTAACTGTTGTAGGGCATACTGTGTGTATTTGTAGGATCTTCTGTAACTATGAGTGAAATACACTGTTGAACCCCTTTCTTTAGTCAATACATTCTATCGATAAGTTTCTTTTCTTTGTTTTCATTTATTCCAATATTTTTATTATTATTATTATTATTATTATTGTTGTTGTTGTTGTTGTTGTTGTTATTATTATTCCCTTTCGTTTCTGGTGTATACTAGTTTCTTTCCTGGTCCCAACCAGAGACCTAAGGAGAGAAATGGTATCATAACATTTTCCACCCAGCAGTTTTGAAAAAAAGATTACAAATATTTTACATAGATACAGCTTTTCTTAAGCTGTGAGCTTTACTTGTGAGTACAATTCATTGCATTTCTTTAAGGCATGGATTACCAGGGATCCCATCAATGATTCTACTTGAATACTTTTCAATCAATCCGAGGACTCCAACTATCACTGGAATTGCTAATGTCCCCATGCGCCAAATTTTTGAGATTTCGATTTTAAGGACCTAGTTTTTTGAAGATCTTAAAAGATACATTGCAGTCTGCAGGGACTTTCATATCAATAAGGAAGCAAATATTTATTTCCTTATTATTATTATTATTTTCCTGTCTGTAGTCATACACACACACACACTTATATATACACACACACACACACACACACATATATATATATATATATATATATATATATATATATATATGATTTATTTACGTATCCATACAATTATATCCATAGCTATCCAACTGAATTCAAAAGGCCAGTAATGCATTCAATAAGTTGAAAAAGCGTCTAAATTTTTATATGTGTGCCAACATTGGAGCGAGAATACTGAAAGTAAGGTTTCGATAGATTGGTCATATTACACACATGAATTACTACCAGATTCTAAAAGAGTTTTTGTTTTTCGATGGGGAGCTTGCAAACAGAAAGCAAGTAGCCTATAACCCGAGGTAATATAATTAGTATGTCTTGAAAGAATCACTAAATGTTGAAAATGTCAATGCTTATGTCGAACCTAGCGAAGAATATTCATGAAGGAAAGTTTTGTGATTTCCCGGATGTCGATGGGAAATCTGAAAAAAACGTCCGAAAATATTTTGATGCAATACATGTAGACCATATAGGTGACACGCATGACCTCACTTGTGATGTTTTGGGCAGGGTTTACTTGAGTAAAACTGGATAAATTATTCATACGTGAACTTATTATATGTGATATCCAACCTACTATATAATTAAATTAAGTACTGAGATGTCATGACATTCCCTGTGAAAAAATTTTGCAAGTCATCAGTGATTTGAAAAAAGGGCTGAAAAGATATGCCAAATCAGTTAGTAGGTTGAAAAGACATGCAAGGTAGGCTCGTGGGTTGAAAAGATATGCAAGTTCTGTTGATGGACTGAAAAGACATGCAGCCTGTTGGTGGGCTAAAAAAAAAACATGCAATCTGTTGGTGGGTTAAAAAGACATGCATGGCAGTTTGCGGGGTTGATAAAACATGCAAATTCAGTTAGATGGCTGAAAAGCCATGCCAAGTCAATTGGTGGGTTAAAAGACATGCAAGCTGTTTTGCTGGGTTGAAAAACCATGCAAATTCAGTTGGTGGGCTGAAACGATATGCAGTCTGTCGGTGAGCTGAAAAAAAACATGCCAAGTCAGTTGGTAGGTTAAAAATAACCTCACGGTCGTTTGGTGGGCTGAAAAGACATGCAAATTCGGTTGGTGGCTGAAAAAACATGCCAAGTCTTTTGATGGATTAAAAAGACACGCACGGTCGTTTGCTGGGTTGAAAACAATGCAAATTCAGTTAGTAGGCTGAAACGACATGCCAAATTAGAAGGTGGGTTAAAAAGAAACCCAAGGTCGTTTGATGGGGTGAAAAGACATGCAAATTCAGTTAATGGGACGAAAATACACGCAGTCTGTTGGTGTGCTGAAAAGACTTGCAAACAGCCACACAATTAGACCTAGTATCAAAAAAATGTACGTTTCTCATGTCTACCAATTTGTGTGATATATATTTTATTGTCCTCTTTAAAGATCCACATACTTTAAATGTTAGTTATGATTTACAATGGCATCTTGTGATGGGTATACACGAAGAAAGTTGACAGCCATCCTCTTATCCATAGCTTCATGGTGAAAAACATTTTTATTATGTAATTTATTAACATATTGCTTTCGGTGGCATGAATTAGTTACACTCCATGAAAATATCAGATTATTGTTCCCTCAACTTGAAACTAGACATTTGATGCAATGGAAATCAGTATAACTATTCATTCACGATCACAATAAATGGGTGTTGCTGCTAATAACTAACAGAATTCCCTTAAAAGATAACGAATGTTTTTAAAATTATATTGCCTGTTATTTGAATCAGTTTAACATAGTATTGTTTTTTATTAATTAGAGTTATTTTGTTAAAATCAACGTATCTCTTTAAAAGATGAAATTATGCTGAAAAGATTCTTTCAGACATACTTTCCAAAATCTGATCAAACATTAGATATTTTTAGTGCGGAGTGTTTTCTTGGACGATTCGAAAACATTTCTGCACCCCCACATATTTCTTTTAAAAGAAAGGCAGCATAGTTGTTTCAACCGGGCACTTCCCGCTTGTTCATCTCTAGAATTCGGTATTAGATTCAATCGTGTGTCTATCTATTCATTCAAAGATTCATTCACAGCTGGTGTCTGCCGCCCAAACGACAGACTTTACAACGCAAACCGGTCGGCCAATCACCGCACCGGTCCTAACAGCTTCCGTCTCGATAACCAGGCGCCAGTTTAAGTCTTTTATAATACATCAGTCGGCGATCTTGCCTTTTTCAAAATCTAATTTGATTTGGTTATTTAGTTTTTAGAAGTATTTTACGGTTTCGTTCGCACGGAAAATGTATGCCGTTCTGATTTCATTTTAGATAAGTCTGTAGCGCTGATGAATTTTAACGCACACCAAAATAATTTCCTGCTAATACGACCAATAAGAGTTGTAATAAATGAGAGATATTTGCTTAGTATAATACTTTGAAGAAGATGAATGGTCAATGTGAAAAAATAGGAAGCACTTTTTTTCTTAATCTATGGTCTCTGTCGCGAGACACGGAAATCAGTATATACGATCATTATTACTAATTCTAATAGATTCGTATCCAGTGACACCTGTGTTGTGTTATCGCTTCGGCATAGCGTCTTATTAGGAAGTCAGTGGTAGTAGTTGTATTAGCCGTTTCCTCATAAGGAATCAACAAGAAGTCATTGGTCATACTTTCGACTAAAATGTTTAAAATATTTCTCTTAAAAAAATTTTGCGGGAAAATACGGATTTGAAGTCTACTGAATGTTCTCACTTTTTCCAATGTTAATGGGCGTTTCTTACCTAAACATTTGTCATGGAATGCCGTTATTTTCTCATCGAATTTCATGTGATATCCGCATTAATGCTTGCAACTGTGGAAAGTCATTTAATTATGTGATTACTCTTATTTGATAAGTTTCTTTGAGAATTTGCATCACCTGTTCAGGAGAATCAAAGAATCCTTTGCTCCATTCGATTGAAGACGTTATTTTTACATTGTATTTTAGTAGTAATTTTAAAAAGTTGAAAATATATATATATATATATATATATATATATATATATATATATATATATATATATATGAGATCTTACTTTAATTTACCGGTGGCAGTTCCGAAATTGGTGAACTTTCGATCCAATTTCGCTTAAAAGAATTAATATCAATTTTAAGCAAGATTGGATTATTTAAGCGGAAATTATCTAATTAATTTTTATATAAAATTAATAGCAAAATTTAAAATCTTATTTCAAAAAACATTTTTAACTATTGAAAACTATTTTATACAGCTCAGAGATTAGATATTTTTGAACGAGTTTGGTAACACGTACGACATCAAGAAGTGTGTCTAGATCTGATGAGCTTATGCAAGTATATGATTGTCGTTTTTAAGTGAATGGGTTGCAGTAATTTTGGTGCTAGGCGAAACTATTCTACACTAGCCTATACTAAGTTATATTTCATCATTTCTTTTACTTGTTATAAATGTTACATACACTAATGTATTTGAAGTGTTTAGAAGTGACTACATCTGTATATAGCATTTTCTGATGTGTATACGTTATATGATCTAACTGCTTTCATTACTATTACTGATTACAGTTTGTGTCTTGAAAAGGTTTAACTTGGGTCTTATTTCTTGGAACATTTGATAATTGTAATCTTAATATTATATACCGATGTCAATCCCATAGCCTTCCTCATCGTCGATATATCAGCCACAGAGCGAGGGAACGCTGGAATACTTTGCAGATGTCCATTTGGAAATTGTTAGGGATGTCTTCAATGATCAGTAAAGATCTATTCTTAAAATATTAATAACCAGATACACTTGAATATTCCATAACCATTCCTGTTGAGGTTTGAAATGATTTGCTTTTGGGATGCTCCTTAGATACTTAAGGCTAATATTGTTTAGCTATTAGATTTGTATATTCACTGGAGTCTGGTCTTCTGTTTCTAATCGATGAAAAGAGTCTTTATTGATGTGGTCGTATGCTAAACAGGTATAACATTTTCTACTAGCCAATTGACATATGCGTATTTCGTCGAACTTTCTGTGCAAATATATATATATATATATATATATATATATATATATATATATATATATATATATATATATATATATATATATATATATATATCATAAATACACTCGATAACATGACAAAAGTAAAAACTGAATTGTGTTAATACAGGAGTTGATTTCATGGAACGTTGATGGAGAGAGGACATTCTTATTCAAAAATTAATTATGACTTTCTCTATAATGGAATTGTTTGAATCCAATTGCCATTATTAATAGTATTTTCGTAATAGTTTTGAAAAAAACATTCCTCAATAAAAAAAAAAAACAAATTCCTCTTATTCAAAAGGACTACATTTTTCCATACTGTGACTAAATATATATATATATGTGTGTGTATTTGTGTGTGTGTGTGTGTGTGTTTTATATATATATATATATATATATATATATATATATATATATATAATTGCATGGTCATTTCCGTTTTGAAAAATGCCTAAACACAGTACACATATAAAATCAATTATTACCCAATCTTTTCAAAATCGTCAGTGACACAACGTTGAATTTATGTTTTAAACTCTTTGCGTTCTGATATTTTTCCAGATAATTCAGGAGTAAGGGATAAATACCCAACGTCGACCCCAAAATAATGGCTATTGTTTTATTATATTAACTCAGTTTTTCTCAAGAGCTCTTCTCTTGAAGCCATTTGTTCCGCGACCGGTCGCTAGTGGTTCCGCAAGAAATAAAAATAAATAGATTATTATATTTTTTATTGATTTTTGTTTAATTTTATATTATAATTTTATTATACACATACGTCATAATGATGGAAAATCCGTGGTTATCAGAATAGAGAATTCAACCTCTTATATGATTTGAAATTATAATAATCATTGGGAATGTTGAAGTCAACCGCCAAAATAGACTATTCACAATGCACCACTGACCCATACATATAAATAGCCGAGAAAAAACATCACTTGTGGCCTGATGATTGCGTCTATCATGAAACAGCCTGTTACCTCTAAGTGTTGACTTCAATGTTCACTTTTATATTTACACACGCTTTTTATCTCTGATATTGAGCAATTTATGCCATAAATATAGCACACCTTAAGAGTATATATCTCCATATATATATATATATATATATATATATATATATATATATATATATATATATATATTTAATATCACTAACATACATCTTAAACAAAAACACGTATTTAAAATAATGGAAACTGTAACAGATGACAGTTGTATAGATGCCTCCATTGTGTACACTGACATCAACACTAGCCTGTGACAGTCGCTTTCATGTTTGTTCGCAAAACTAATGATTTTTAAAATATGTCAGTGAAGGAATCATTTATATTAAATTTAGTATACGAGAAAAGAATATTGAACAAAGAATATACTGCGTTAGAACTTCTTTCGTCCCAAAACGCAAATCGATAGAACACCACAACATAAACCTGAAAAATAGAGTTATGTACTTAATTAGATTCGTCTGATTGAGACCTTCCTTTAGATGCCGTGCATGGCGCCAAACACACTCTGCTGTATTTTCAGATCAATTTTTAAAATGTCTGTAAGAGAGCATCCTGAGAAAGACCATAATTTTTTGAATTTTCTGAACTGACTCTATAGCATCTCAAAAAATGATACCAAATAACAAAACCTAAATTAACTGAGGACTTTTAACATTAGCAAAAAATGTGTATCAGATTTAACTCGGAGATAAAATGAAATTAGATTTTGTCGTTCCCCACTATTTCAAGTAAATGTTTAGAGACGAAATTTTCATCAAGAATGGAGAAGCAGTAACAGCTACTGGAAATTAGAAACATATTTTACTGAAAGATTGTTTTTAATTAAAGATTTTATAAATTTCAACCGACAGTAGTAATGGTTGCTTGGTTAACGAATGACAAATGCTAACTTATAAAGAAACATTGACATTAGCAAGGGAATTAAGTTAACATTGGAAATAAACAATAATAATGTAATATAAAACCACTTTTAGTCTCATATACAGGAACCAATGACAAAGTGATCACATTACAAAAAAAACTAAAAAAGAGATACATATCATGATTATGAAAAAATAGACTAATAAAAAAATCCAATTAGAAACCTACATTAACATCACCACGAAAAAAAAAGAAAATCTTATCATATTAAAACTAAAAGAGATACATACAAAATATAACAAAATTCCAACCAAAACTGATGAAATTCAAAAAGATGGTCCATAACGCCATGTTTTTGATATTAGTTCGCGAGAGGCAAAATTTTTCAAAGATTGGCAAGTTATATTTAAATATTATCAGTACTCTCTGGAAATGAAGCTAAATATAGAAAGAAATAAATGAAAATATCCTAAACAAGACATGAATTGAACATTTTGATCAGTCAGAACGCAGAGACATTCTTTCATAAAACAGAAAAAGAACTATAAAACTCAGGAGCGTGAAACGGAAATAAACGGCCATTTTGAAAATTTCGTTGCGTTAAAAAGAGTCTTTGAAATGTAAACATCAAAAACACATTTTGTTTAATACATATATATATATATATATATATATATATATATATATATATATATATATATATTATTGTAAACAATAGGAATTAGGATTATTGCATAATAATGTTTTATCATCATTTCACCTTATAATTTAAAACTAATTAACAAGGATTTTCAAATCCATCAAGTTAACAAGAAAAATTAGAAATTATGTTTTTTTTTTCATTTTTCTTGTTAATCTAATGGATTTGAAAATCCTTGTAATTTACTTTTAATTTACAGTGTGACATGACCGCCATCAGTATAATGGATTATTCCTAATCGCTATTGTTTATAATTTATACGCTCTGTTTGAATTAAACATTGGGCTCTCTCTGTTAATCACTTTTAATATTTTATTTTATATTATATTAATAGGATTCACTTGAATTATATACCAACATGATTCCCCATATCTCTCTCTCTCTCTCTCTCTCTATATATATATATATATATATATATATATATATATGTGTGTGTGTGTGTGTGTGTGTGTGCGTGCGTGTAGGTTTTGCATGTGTGTGCGTGCACGTGTGTTCTTGCGTGTTGATACTTCCGTATGTGTGCATTGCATTGATATAAATGCATTCTCGATAATTTGTTTGTATTCGAAATGAAATGTAGAAGCGTACGTCCCTAATGTAAACGTATTCATATATTGATTTTTCACAAGAAACTCGTATTAATATAACTGCATCATAATGCATTTGAGAAATTTGATTATTAGCAAAATTATTTGTTGACTAAACACTTCGGCGTATTTGTTATATTCAATCACAAAGAATACAACAAACGTCTGCGCGGGAAACATATTAATGGCCAAAAAATTTCGAAAATATTTGAATCCATATAATCGCTTCTTACTGAGTTTTTTTTTATTTTGTGCAATGTTAGGATTTTTTAAATTAAATCTTTTATCCACGTCGTAGACATCTTCTACACTAATAAGCATTAGAATGTCAAGATTAAAATCAATATTCTGCTTGCCGTTCTTTATCGCTGTATAAATCTGAATTATATTTCGTTTTTGCCAGTGAGTACCTTTTTCTTTCGTTAACATGTATATATGCACATAAATAGCACACCCTAATTTTGAAGTGATATTAAAAATCAGCTTTCGATTTTACTATCTGAGGTTATTTTGGCGAAAAGCAAAATGTTATTTTCAACAAGTTTAATTTTATCTGTTAGCTGATAATTAGAGAATGTTTTTCTTACATTAATTTTCCATAATCTTACAAGTTCCCATTAGGATTTGAAAAATTTATTCTTCAGTTCTGTCATGCTTGAAACGCAGTTTAAATTATTGTTCAGTAATCTCTCTCATTTTGAGTGTTAACCTATGTTCTACCACTCATAGGTGAAAATAAATATGGTCTAACAGTGTGGTTGCGATGTCTGTATAAACATGTCGTCGTAAATGTACTTGTCTTAAGAACTGTTTTATCAGGTTCTATATATTTCCCTAGTGGGTCAGAGTTGTAGAACGACCCTGAAAATATATCGTCGAGTTTTCAGCGTTTATTATTAAAATTATATTTTCCACTGCTCTACCTAGAATTGGTTTTGTGTGGAAGGCCTCATTTCTTTGCTGTGCGTTGATGATGTTGGCGCACATGTTTTTTATAGGAGAAGGACGATTTTGAAAGTTGTTGCGCTGATGTTTGTGAAATTGGAACCGCGAGTTGAATACATGTTTTCCTAGAACTTTATACTTTCTGATATTATCATTCCTTTTTCACGGAGACGCAACTATCTCCGTGTATTATTAAATCGTACTTGCAGATGTCTTAGTTTTTTTTTCGTATTAACATCTTTGAGTAAAGGACAGAGTCGCCTTTGAGATATATCATTATATCATATCACACTTTAATATTTGAGCCGAGGATAATCAATGATGTTTATTGATGAAAATGGAGTTAACTTCCATGATATTTGAGTGGTATTTTTGAAGAACATAATCTGTGTTTTGCGTGCCTCAAAAAGTAAAGTTTACCACGGCTATAATCAGGAATTACGTATTATTGTCTGTGGTGCACACCGTATCGAACAGGTTCACACTAGAATTCGTCATCACTCCCAGTATCCTAGGATTTGGGGAAATCCGTATCAATTGTATAAAGAAGAGATACCGGACCCATTCAAAGAGGAAAAAGAAAGTAGGAGGACTCGTAAATTCAGTGCTATTCATCAAAGTAAAAATCGGTTCAAGCTTAATTGTGGGTTATGTGTTGAGATAAGATATGTGCGTCGTTAGGCCTGTTAAGATTAAAGGGTTAGCAACGGCAGTGGGTTAAACTTGGGTTTTTTTCATTTCTCTTTCTGAATGAACGTTGAAAGTTTGTTAGTCTCCCTGTTCAGTTTAGGGTTATAGGTTTTAAACAAGGAATATTCCAGGAGCAAGAACGTTTTCAAAAATTCAAACAATATGTCGAGGTTTTTCTCAAAGTAAAGAATGTAAAACATACAAAGATATTGAAAGAAACATTTTGAAAAAATATATATTCATATGTATATATTTGTGTGCGTGGGCATGTGGCTGTGATTGTATCGAAAAATAATTTTCTTACTAATTAGACTTTTAAAAGTCAATGAAAACCTGAACCATAAGTAAACATGGCCAATTACTTTAATAAAATAATCCTTTCCTCCTGATAATCAAAGCAAGAGTTTAAGTGATTGCAATATTTCTCGATACACATTCGTATTTTATAATCTAGAGAAACAGATTAACCTGCACAAATCTTAGTTACATCATAGTCTTTCTAATGCCCTTTTAATATTACAATCACGTTTCCCACAGCAGTATATTTTTATATATATATATATATATATATATATATATATATATATATATATATATATATATATATATATATATATATATATATGTATATGTATGTATATATATATATGTTTGTTGGACTTCCTGAGCTCTGGAGAGATTTCTGACACTTATGCACCTGCTACGCTTAAGGTCTCACACTGGAAATTATTGTGATATATATATATATATATATATATATATATATATATATATATATTAAAAATGTTACCTTTTATAGACGCTATTTTTTACATTAGTGATATTCAGTAGCTGTACCGAATCACCTTAATTCTTGAAACAATTATCTAATTGCTTTTTGGAACTTTTATAATAAATGAAATATTTTCAATAATTATATTTTAATTACTAGCTTTATCGATCTAATTTTTGGCTGAGATTAATCACAAATATATCAAAGAAGTAAAAAATGAAAAAAAAAACAACTAACCGATAATGATTATTAACCTTTTATTCTATAATGCGCATGTCTATTTTTATCTCGTTTTTTTTCTCGTTTTCTTTTCTCTCTCTATTGAAACGTTTATCGATCGTGATTATTTTAAGTAAAATATAACAGTATGATAAAGGATTTAATTCTCCTCTCTAACCTTGCCTCAAGTAGTTTTGCTTGAATAGTTTCATTTCTTTGGGTTTTTTTTTTTACTTTTAAAAGGCACATCGGTATACTCCAAACACATTAATAAAAAGGAAAATAACATTTCTCATAATCATAATGTTTCTCCAGGTGCCTTGAATGTCTTCTTATTTATCCAGTTTCTGTAAATTAATTTAAGGATGCTTTATTATCTTATAAGTTTACATCACTTTCTTATATAACTGGTATTCGTCATTTGAAATGGTCCGTTGTAAGTGGAGAATCCAAAAGACTTTAACTTTTTAATTTTATTCATAATAAATTATCATTTTTATATATATCTTTGTTTTACTTAATAAAATCAGGGTTTGCTTGCTCAGTACTAAATAGGTAACTATTCACATCCAATAACATTGATTTTTTAGTTGTTTTTAAAACAAAGGCTTACAGAAAGTGAGAGCGTGAATAAATATTAAAGAGTGTTTGAGGAACGGATATAGAAAATGACTGGGATCAGGATCAAATCATCAGAAAATGTCGATTGACATTACATTTGAATATTTGAAGATTATAGCTATCACTGAATCAAGTAAGAGGAGGGGATTTCTACTGTCGAAAAGTGCGATAGATGAAGCTTTTGGAGTAGAAGAGTTGGTTGCATTTGACTGTTTGAACAATGAAAAGGTGGGACCGGAATGTCAACATAGTAGCACGCTTATATTCATGCATTTTGGACACCAGTGAATATAGCCCGTCAGAGCAGTTGCCATGAAAAATTTGCAGAAAAAAAAAACAGAGGGAAGCCACATCACGTCTGTGAGAAAGTGAGTGTAAACGAGATACCAGATCAGGACATATCATGTGGCTTATCCGTCTCTGGATTTTGTCGAGGACTTCCTTCTTTTATGATGTAAATTGTTATGAGAACTTAGTAATTATTACAGGAACCTATCTCGTTATGTTTGTCCATATTTGAGAAAAGGTTCCTCGCAGTACTGGATAGCACTGTCTACTTTCAATTTAAAACATAACCAGACGAGAAGAGATTGATGCAAGCCTTTGCCAAGGGCAGAAGTACAAAAATACCGAATTAGGATATGTTTTATCTTCTGTGTTTTTCTATGCTAATGTGTCACTCCCACTCATTCTATGAGGGAGGTACCAGTGTGTTTTAATACTTGTCTTTTACAACCTGTTATGGCTTGAGTTTATTTTTCAAAATCTATAGATTAATAAAAAATATATATATCATTTCAGATGTCCTCAGCGCAAGCACGCCAACATCATCTGCTATTTATTTGCTCACTTTTAACTGCTGTGATTTATTGATTATTATATAATTTTATTTATGTTGTTTTAATGACGTTTTAAGGAAAATATAGTTTAAGTTTCTTGGACACAACACTGAAAAATATATTGCAAGTTAAGAAATTCACGAGGCAAACGAATTCAAAGGAGACAAGGGAGGTAGTAATTAACCTAGCCAAAGAGCTTAAATTAACGTAATAAGGAACGGATAATTGGATGTGCTGTAAAAGCCAAGATTGCTCAGAGTTGCAAAGGCTAAAAACATGTGGGAAGTCATCACTGCCAACATCTTGAAGGGAAACAGCACACTGAAGAAGAACAATTTTATCGCTTTCTCATTGTCGTATCTTCTTTGAATTATCTCTCCACTGTCATATATAATTTTTCTGGCTCTATCATTTATATTTCGTTGTGTTTATTTTCCCTTATTTAAACGTCCTTTTCTTTTGTCAATGTGTTTCTCTTTTTTCTCTCCTTACGTTTCCTACTTTCTCGCCCATAACGTCAACGACAGTAAAAGTAACAGAAGCTCGAAGAGCTCTCCGAGTTACTTTCTTGCTAAATCGCTCTTCATCAAATCACTTAAACGTACGTAATAGACACCCCAGTTACGAAATCCGACGTAAAATTTCGAGTGGCCGGAATCTGGGTCAGCACAAAATGTGGGTTAGGCCAAACGAAGATTTGACAAATTGGCGCGAGAACAACGTTTAGTGTCTTGAATTTAATCGAAAAGGAAGAAAGCGATGTCGATGTATTGACGTATAGCACTCGGATCGTCGAACGTCTGAATGATTCATGCGGTTCGTAATTATTGAACGAACTAAGAAATTGAAACGAAAGACTGCATAAAAGAATTACGAAGAAAGTATTTCGGGAGATAAAGAAAAAAGGTTAGCGTTCTGCGATTAGTGGTTCTATCTCTGTAATCTTCAAATTGATCTCAGAATTTTCAAAAGAACTAATTAAATCTATACGCCTTTTGACATCACTGAAGAATCAGTCTATTCAATGTCTTCAATAATGTCCTTACTAATAATACTAAGTTGCAGACCATTTTCAAATAACGTACAAGGTCTAAGATTCTTCTCCTGGGTTAGTGTGCTTCGTTAAATAGTTAAATGAGCAAAAGTTATACTTTAAAGAAAGATAAATTAATTGACGATTTTTTTACGGGTTTTCAAACATTTCTGTCTTATTTAAATCTGAGAAATATTTCGTATCGTAAGAAAAATTATTTTTTATTTCACGATTGACTATAACAGTTATTTCTTTCTGACACCTATTTAAATCATTCCTGTGGAGCAGACGGAGTCATAGTTTGATTTAAAGAAAAAAAAACTAATATAAATTTAAGAATACAATTCAGTTAATTTATGAAGTCATAGACATAATAATTTTTAATGGCGGCGAATGCATACAAACTAAATAATTATTTTAAGTGAATCATAGATCATTTGACATTTAAAATGGTCCGACAGGAGTGTAACCATTTTTGTCATAATAGGATATATACGTTCCATTAAAATATATCTGTTTAAGATCTACCTGTGTATTTCATAAATCTTAAATTAAAAATAAATATCCAAATATTGTTTTCTGTGGAAACACATTGGTTTAAAGAATATCATTTATTGAATATTCCATAAAATATTTAATATAAAATAAGAATTCCAGTGTTTGGTAAAAGTTAAAGGGGATGAATTTAGAAAAACTTCCCCGATCTAAACCAACTCCGAAACCTATATTCTGTCAAATAATTAAACCAATGACGCAAAAGGATAAAGTACACGTATTGGTTTCTTTATTAACCTGATCAGGCAAAGGGGATATTAACTGGCATACAAATCAAACCCTCTCCTTTGTAAAATCAAATTTAAAATAATTTGAGTTGTTATAGAATATTTGAACACAGGTTGTAAACTAGTTATATCCCATTATGCACATCGTTTATAGATAGGTCTGGTTATAGATTTTGCTTTATCTCTAGAAATATCGGGACACATATGTTCCAAATTTGCATATCGTCTTCATCTATTGTGTCGTTTCTATTCAGGACGTTACTTATTATGTGTCTCTAAAATTTCCTGTCATTTTTTAACTTAACAAATGTTGTCTTTTTCTTAGCTCTACTAAAACCTGTTATGTCAAACATTTACACAATTTTCTTAGGCAAGTTATGCGTTAAGTTCATCTGGCACTGTTGTTTTAAATATGTTCTATGAGTGCCCAAGCATTCAAGCCACTTTTCCTCATTATGTGCCGTAGCAATTTCAACTGTCTCTTCCTGATGTTAAGATAGGGTGACCTAAAAAAAGGGGAACTTTTTAACAATCCAATAATCCCAAGGGTGATGGAAGAAAAATATTTTATTCATCGTAATTGAAACCTGAAAATATGCCATTTAAGAAACAATGATAGAACTTTCATTTTTTAAAAATTACGTCCTGTAGATGGCGTCCTCCTGTACGAATACATTCTTGAAATCTGCTGTTGAGATTCCTCATTGATTGCTGCAAAATCTCAGCTGGGATACTGTGAATTTCATCTTGAATTCTAAATGGCAAAATGTTTAATTGCTGAAGGTCACTGACTCGCAGTGTTGCCACTTGCTCAAGTCTGGCTATACGCACTTCAAAAATTTCAATGATTTTTTTGGTCACCCTGTATAAATATCCTTTTTCTTCCATTTTCTCTGAAACTTGTGCGTGCATGTTCAGTCTACTTTTCTGTTGCATTCATCTCTTCATCATCTGTGAGAAGATTATCCAGAATTCATTTCCATAACAATTCAATACACTTTCCTTTGTTTCTAACGGGGGAAATAATTATTATGCCATTCACATTCAGTTAACGATTTTAACTGTCATGGAAGCAGCTTTGTTCAAAATTTGAAAAAAATGTGTCAATATAAAGTTATTATTTTTTTTATTGAAAATTGTGTAAATCAATATGATACCTCGAAGGAAAAAATAATTTCTCTGTCAATTATATAAGGTGCCAATGTTAGTTTCCGTTATTCAACAGGCTCATTAATTAATTAATTTTCAATAGGCAACATTAATTAATGTTCTCCCAACTTTACCTCTTAAAGAGAAAATAAGCGCTACTTTCGCAATACGGCATTTTTTAAAATTTCGCGCCTTGCTAATATTTTTTCTTTCACGTGTAACACTTGTGGGACTCTTTCTAAATATGCTATTTATTCTCTGGAAATCTACTTTGTTCCATTATCGAGGTAGACACGCCAGCGTAGCAAAAGTTGTCGCGGAACGTGTTAAGAAATACTGTGTTTACTCCAGTGGTATCCTACTGATGTAATGAATATGCATACACCTGGGTTCCCCCTAACAGTAATATGATTGGCTGATGTCAGCCATAAATACAGACTGATGTGGACGCCTATTGACGACGCCTATTGACGACGCCTATTGCCTACCACTAAGACGAGGACCAGTCCATTATGGTTATCTGCTAGATTTTCCTACCCGTTTACAGTAGTGAACAACCACTTTGCTACTTCAAACAAATATATCTCTTTCCGGGACATATCACATACATAATAAAGAACAATTTAAATTTTTATTTATTTCTTTCCCTCTAACTTCTGCCATGTGTAAACAAGGAGATACTTAAAATTAACGTGTGATTCGTTTTCTGACTTGATTAATGGGTGAATCCTAATCATATTTGTATGTCCATCCTAAATGAAAGCAGGAAGTGATATAAGAATTATATCATTTCTCGGGTTTTTTAAATAGCACAATAAAGAATAAAATTGGACGTTGATACACGGATATAGTGATACTTTCTAAAAGATCACATACGTTTACTAATAAACACAATCGTTTAACGGGGACAGGATTATAAGATATAAGTTAGTTTTATAGAGACTGGATTAAAATAAAATTCTTTAACATTACAAAACTTGAAGTTGGCTCGAAGCAGAGGGATTTTAAAATTAAATGTTAAAAAAGAAATGGCTAATTAATATAATTTCTCTAAAGCTGCCAACTTTTCCATATTCCGTGACCGTTGATAAAATTCAAAATCTTTGAAAATAAATAGAATTACAATTAAGAATTATGTAACACGGTTTTAAATTGAACATTATTTGTCTATCCAAAAAAGAAACATTTATACAACCCTTCATAGACGTGGGAGAAAATATTGTAACACCCCACAACGTGTCCACAGAGCTAAATTACAGTTTACCGATACTCTAATGGAAAATGTATAACAAATTCCAGGAAAAGATTAGAACGTGCATTTGTCTTTTAAATTTGTCACTGTGAATTAAAAATAAACGAAAATACATTTTTACAACCCTGGTCCAGATCTTAAGACCAGGAGAAAAAGGGTTAAAAAAAAAAATACTGTGACTTTAATAAAAATATGTTTGTGAAACATTTACATTTAAATAGAAAATTTAGTTTATCAACAAACAAGTGAACGTTTTAAGCTTTTATTTAATTAATTTAAACAAACCTGTCATGTTAAGAGATGAAAGATAATCTAATATTATTTGATCAGATGAGAATTTTTCAGTTACATTAGTTTTCCGTGTTACCTGAACTTGTGACTATGTTAAGGTTGAGCGGCCAGTTTGATTTCAGTAAATTACTTAAATGCAGCGTTACGGAGACGTCAGTACATCACTGACGAAAAATCCTTTGTAACGAGCCAAGAACTCTCCGTTTTAGCTGCGGTTAACCAATTTAAGTTACTCCGGGTAAATTCAAGGAGTAAATTATCTTGTTCGTATTGGTGAATTACTTTTATGGTTTACTATTTAAAATTATATCAACGGTCTGTTTTTGATGAGTGCGGATTGAAAGTCTGGCTGCTTTAAATGTACTATACACCTTATTTCATTTGACAGTTAATTTCAACATGGCTCCTCTTCTTCAATCGGTAATGAAAAGTCAGATAGAGCGAAGTAATTCGTGACTGAAGAATTAGCTATTTACCAAATCAATGTACATATATAGTGGTATCATTAAAGAGAGAAAGAAAGATAGGAAATTATGTAACATCGAAAATTATTTATTTACAAATTTCTGTGATGTAGATTATTGAACGTGATTTACTGATAGGTTAATGATAATTATTATTATTATTTTAAGAAAAAGAAATATTTTTTCTTTATTTTTCAGTCAAAGTAGAAAATTGTGATTCTTCTATTCCTTGTCTTAACAGAATCGTCCATGCCTTAGTATCCATGATTCTGCAACGATGTCATTAAAAAAACAAAAAACATGTAAGTATATGGCGTAAATGTTGCAATGAGAAGAAAGTGCATCGAGAAATTAAAACTCATGTGACATATTGAAGCCAAGAGACACAGAGGGAAACAGAGCGGGATCTATCTAACAAGCTTGTGTAAATGCATGGCACATCAGGAAGCAGGTTGCAAAATAAAAAGGTAATTATTGCTCTTAGCTACAAAAGACTAAAGAAAGATTAAAAGATTTAAAAAGTCAGGATCGCCCATCTTCTGAACGGATACAGCACATCAAGGAAGAAAAGAAAATAACAAAAAATAATTTAATCGAAAATATCCAATAAATTATGCGCTGTTGTAAATCGGGATTCATGTCTTCGGTAACAAAGCAAAATGGTTGACTTTCAGACGTCATTCATGACAGGTGGATGTTGATGACATTATGAAGTTTACATTTTTTGTCTTTCTCATCATGAAAATAAAAGAAAAAATAAATACAGGTATTTCGAAACTTAAATTTATGCAACTAGGAGAAATTGAAAATTTGTAAATCTCTTCATCAGCATTAATTCAGCAGACATAGAATTATGATTATCTCGCTGTTCTTGAGGGCTATTCCTTATTCAGTAAACACAGCGTTCTTTGAAATTAGAAATTTGTGTTTAATTATATATCCCTAATAAAATGAATGTCTTTATAATCAATTTTTCTGAGTATTCAACCAACAGAGCTTTTGATGGAAGTAGGATGGGAAAGTTTGTTAAAGTTTAAAAAGTAATAAAATAGGCGGATTTAATGATTTTAAAATTTGGAATATTTCCTTATAGATGAACGTATCCCCATCTGTTAGGTATCTTGAGTAAGTAAACTTACCCTAGAAAGTTTCTAAGAATTACATATTGAGATTCATCATCGGCAAATGTCCTTATATTTATGTATTGTTCATAAATATGATTGAATTGGGAGATATTTACTTTCATCAAAGATTACGTGTATGGAGCCTCATATGAAAAATATCGTCATATTTGCCGTCATAGAGCAACTAACAAACACCCTCATCAAAACAGCAGCGACTAATTGTATCAGAAAATCTAGACCTATGAAATACATTCTGGTTCAACTGGTAAAATCCTTTGAGTTTTTTTGTGCATTCTGATATGCAAATATGCAAGGACACCAACTTAAAAAGCAAACCAACGCAAGATTTTTCTCTCATCATAAGTATCTGTATTCAAAGACCGCCATATTAAGCAGAAGAGTCATAATTCACAGTTTTTAGAAATGAGTTCGATCCTTTTTACATGGCACAACTAATATACACTATACTAACTTTAGGAAATAAGGCTTGCAATATCGTTTTATATTTACGTATTTCTCATGACCTGAAAGATCGAAAAGCGGAATACGAGACAAGAGAATACTCGTTGCCGTCAAGAAAGATTGATGAAATACAATACGTCTTGACGTCATCTGGCCCTACGCCAATCAGAGCTAAGCTTAATAAATAGCTACTTCATCCCCATCGCTATCACTCGAAAACAATCGTTATATATCACTCGTTGCGAGAATGTATACACATATTTTATGTCAATTACTCGCCTCTAACTGTACATCATGTTACCTATTATACAGAAGAAGGATACCTGTCTTTCTATTATGAAAGGACTGTTCTTCAGTATCTGTATATATATATGAAGTATTATGTACATTATTTACATTATTCGGACTATTGTCCTCATCTTTGTCGCCATATTTATTACAACGTTTCGGTCGTTGTACGCCCCGGCCTTCTTCAGGTGGTTGGAATGTTAAACTGAACCATTTATTTCGCTCACTAGACTGTTCCACGTGCCATGTTTAATGGATGTCAGTTATCAGTTATATCCTGTTAATTTCCCCCTGAAAGTTCTCTACTGTATTAACCGTTTATTGAACTCACACTCTTTGGGTCCTGTCACTGGATCTAACCAACGCCTTCACCCACTGTACCATGTGCCCTCAAGGACACATGGAACAGTGGATAAAGGAACGTTGTAATAAATATGGTGACAAAGATTAGGACAATAGTCCGAATAATGTTAATAATGGTCTATTCTTCAGTTCATTGGTTTACAATTTCCAAATTTTCCTCTTTTTGGTATATATGGTTCAAAATTCATTGTTATATATCAAATCCTAAAAGAAGTTGATACATGTAACCATTTACTCTTTACCCTCCTCCATTGTCCCTGTTATTCCGTCCATTCACACATAGTACTTAAATTAATTTACTTACGATTGCCATTAATTTCTCTTGCTTTCAGTATACCCTGTAAATATTGAAAACTGTAGGTCGTCTATTCTTATTATATGTCTCCGAAAATTCACCTATATTTTTTTTGATTCTAAGAATCAGTGTCCTTATAATTAAATTTCTCTCTAAAACCTGCTTGTTACTCATATACTCCATTCATGCTGTACTCAAAATTAGTAAGCATTTGATAGAATTTGAACATCTCTGCGACTTCAGTCACACACACAAACTGGAACACACATTCACACATTTGTAACAGCACTGGTAAAAATGGTTGCTGAAGACATTAGATTTATAATACCCGAAAATTCATACACAGATGTCCTCAAGGACACATGGCACAGTGGATAAAGGCCTTGGTAAAGTCCAGTGACAGAACCCAAAGGCTGTGAGGCTAAGGTAGTGGAGAACTTTCAAAGGGAAATTAGCAGAACTGATAACTGAGATCCATTAAACGTTGAACTAGAACAGTCCACCACAGCGAGCGAAATAAAGGGTTAAGTTCGACATTCCAACCACCTGAAAAGGCCGGAGCGTACAACGGCCGAAAGGTTGTAATAAATACGGCGACAAAAATGAGGACAATAGTCCGAGTAAAGTAAATAATGAGCAAATTTCTCTTTTGCAATATGTATATCTCTTCTTTTTCAGTTATCTTTGTACATACGATTATGTTTTCTTTCTTTTTGGGGGTGGGGCGAATGGCGATGTTTTTTTTTATGTATTTATAGGAAAGTACACAAAATATATATCCTCATGTTGAAATATATTCCTTTCGAAAATGCTGATTTTAATTTCTTTGAAATTTCTCAAACACAACCTCGTGTATAAAATCCTGTATTGACGTGCATTCATTTTACAAGTGATGTTCTTCCTCCGTAAATAGATAATCCAGGATTAACTCCCATATAAGAGATTACATATAGCACAGATGTTATGCCTTCATATTTTTTCTTTATAACGTTATTTCTCTATGTATTAATATTGGTTTTCAGTTGAAAACACCGTTTATGTACTACATACTGATTTCTCGCTACATTTCTGCCCTAGTCGATGTCGAGGTTCCAATAATGCTACCTTTGGCTTTCACTTTACATTCATTCTCAATTCTTAGAACTAATAGGCTATTTTGCTTGTCTAAGAGTTCGTTGCGTATGCCATTATTACACTATCATTTGCATATCTAAAGTTAGAATCAAATTAATAATATAGCTTGATCTGTCTGCACTAGTTGCTTATTTGCAACCGACACAAAGTGTTCCATTAAACAATAGACAAAATTCAAGATATTAAATCTAGATATTCAAGTCAGATAAACCCTCGTCGCTTAGTGTAAGATATTTGGCCTCCTATATGAACTTATCAAATAGAGTTGATTGAGAGTGTTACACAGAGATCAATAGGTGCAGAGGGATAGCAAATATATGTCCTCTTGAATGCAAACAAGTACAAATGCATAAGAAAATATTTTAAAAAATAAAAACACAATATTGTAACGAATTGCTATCTAATATAGAATCTCCTTTGTGGCCGCGGATGACAAACTGTTTCCTGAAAGATCAAAAGGCAATAGGAAGATGATTCTATTGAGGATTGCTGTGAACAGCACAGCCAAAATAAGTGACCAATGTGAAAGTCTAAAGTAAAATACGTCTATAAGGATAATCATGTTTTGCGTCTTGAAAAATATATACTGGAATATATGAGTAAACAGGGTTTGACAACAAGGAGAAAATTATTTACATCATTCGGACTATTGTCCTCATCTTTGCCGCCATCTTTATTACAACATTTAGGCCGTTGTACGCCCCGGCCTTCTTCACGTGGTTGAAATGTCGAACTGAATCCTTTATTTCGCTCATTGGGTATAGACTGTTCTAGTTCCACGTGCCATGTTTAATGGATGTCAGTTATCAGTTAATAGTCCGAATAATGTAAATAGTGTACATAATACCTCATCTCAGAAATATAGACAGATACTGAAGGGCCGAAACGTTGTAATAAATATGGCGACAAAGATGAGGACAATAATCCGAATAATGTAAATGGTGTGCATAATACCTCATCTCAGGAATATAGACAGATACTGACTTAATGATTTTGCGGGGATGGTAGAACAACGATGAAAATGTTGATGAGTTAAAATTACTTGGAGCAACAAATGTCAATAATGTTAGTCTTGGGCAATGCTAAAAATAATGAAATGAATATCGAGAACTATTAGGTGGACATGCAAAAAAAATGTACGAAACTTTAAATATCATGAAAGCGTTTTAGCATAGAACAGGATATGTAACTCTGAAGGATTACGGCGCATTTCAATAGCTAAAGGCGTCTTCCATACACCAAACAAGCTAATCGTCTAAAGTGTCATAGGTAATACATCTATGGGCGAACTGCTCGAAATCAGAAAGGTACACGACACCATGCCATGTCACAGTCTTGTTTGTTAGAAACATTGTTCTATGACCGGGGTGTCCATTATTTTCTGCCGCGGATCAAAATAGAAGAGAGATGATTCTTTTTCGAGACAAAATGCGATGTGGATTTGTTTTTGAAGTTAGCTTCTTCAAACCTTTGCCCAAATAGGTCTAGCTGGTTTGAATTCAGGGTATCCGTCTTCTACATTGGTTGTCACCCGAGGCTATAGGACCCAATATGCTCTGTTCTTTCACCCTTAGCTGAGGACAAGAGATGGATTAATACCTTTCCTAAGGGTATTAGCACGAAATTAAATGTAATGAACCCAACTGGAATTTGAACTCGGCTCTCCGATTCCTCAATCCTCAATCGTACCTCCTATGCGAAGCAGTAAGTAATAGGAAAAAAGAAACAAATATTATAGCGTTGAATTCTTTTGTAATATGATTCACCCTACATGGCCCTGAATGCTCGATAATCTATACGGAAATGATGAGGATGATTCTGGCAAAAGATATATGGACCTACAGAAGGATGATGTGAATACCATGAATTAAAGAGTTTTTAAGGGAAATTTAAAGGGCAAAGATGCTTATAATTAAAATCAGAAATAAAGACGACGAGACTTTAAGAAAAGCGGGTTTGCTGAATTTGACACTTGCAGGCCATATTGAAGATAAAAGAAACAAAGAGAAATTGCTATTAACCTACTTACAAAGCTTGGGTAAATAGGCTTCAAAACAGTTTGATAAGGAGGGTTAAATGGCACACTTTGCACAGAGCTAAAAATGATAGTATGTTACCCCTCGCTCTGAAGAGTAATGGCATATAAGACAAAATACAAACCCGCTGATGTATTCATATTTGTGCGTGTGTATGTGTTTGTGTCTGTATAGGCCGCCAGGAATATGAATGCTTTCAAGTCAGGCCCGTTGTTCCTCCTTTTAAGATTAGTGCAACATAATCTTCCACCAGTGAGTAGCGTATTTAATTATGTCTTCAACAGAGTTCAGACAAGTGTAAGCGTAATTATATTTCTTGCTGCCGAAACGTAATCCAATAATTTGTAATTGCTATTTTTACTTTGTCTCTTCAAGTACATGATGCCAATGAACCGGCAGTAAAGCGATGCTTAGCATCTTCTTTCCATATGTGATTGTTTGTGATTTCACTCTTCGGTTGAAATATATGAATGAAGTAATTGTGTTGAACTGATAGCAGCAATGTATTATCAATATATTTAATCGCAACAGATTCAATGAAAGTCAGACGGTATATGATTAGCCATTTTAATATGTGTATATCTTGATAATTTTATCAACAGTGGTTGGTTAGAGAACAGTTTCTTGATACATTATATTGAAATTATTTGTTCAAACACAGATACACACAAATATGTGTATGTGTGCGTGTGGGTACGTCATTGTGTGTAGATAGATAGATTGATCATATTTATATTGAAGAAGAATGCGCAATGCCAGAGATATAACTTTCATCGTCAGTGTTTACATCGGATCCATACTATATTATCTGAAAATCACTTGAGATCTGAACATGGCATTCACCATGGATTACGTTTTCCTGTGTTAACTAATAATAGAAACCGTCTGCTTAAGAGGAAAAATTGAAACATTCATCGACTGAGCAGGCGGTATGATTCTGGTTGGAAATTATAAACACTTCCTCTTAAAATAATTTTTCTCGAGGTATCGCAGGTCCAGTAACTGATATTGGTTCTTTCCAGTATTGATGGAGATTCTATTTGAATTAATGTTTTTTTTTTCTTCTTTTGATTGATTGGTTTATTTCCTGCGGTTTATCAACCCTTCCCTGGTTATTTAAAGCCATAAATTACTTTTAGATTGTAATGTTTGCGAGCTACTTCTAGCTTAGTGATACAAGTCATCCTAATTAATTATTATTGATTATCCATTACACCCGTACACACAAGCGTACAGTGCCTGGTATTCCCAATCTGGCACCCATCAAGGTACTGACAAGGTTTGCAGTTGCTTAACTTGAGATATGGGAACCAGCGTTTCAACGTAATATACACGTAAGCCACTGAAGTAATGTGGAATGGCAACATCTTCCTTATGTTATCATTTATCTCTACCTGTTTAGTTGTTACTGATGAAAGTCCTCAGGTGATGTGGTTCTGCTATATATTACAGTTCATTCTTTGGGATACTGTAGCACCAGAACACAGGATACGAAGAAGTGTTACACACACACACACACACACACATATATATATATATGTGTGTGTGTGTGTGTGTGTGTGTGTATATATATATATATATACATATATATATATATATATATATATATATATATATATATATATATATATATATATATATATATATAACGTCATCCACAGACAGACTGTTTGCTGTTTCACAGCTCATCAGTGTGGCTAGACATCCGTTGCCTCTAGCTAGATCGAAAACCTGATCTATAATAGCCACTGTTTACCAACCCCACCTCGTCCCCAGAGAGCTCAACTGAAATTGATATTTCAGGAGCCAATATAACGTCATCCACAGAAAGACTGTTTCGCTGTTTCACAGCTCATCAGTGTACTAGACACCCGGTTGCCTCTAGCTAGGTTCGAAACCCGACTGAATTGGTGTCAGTCGGAGATTCTAACCATTAAGCACGGTAGGGATGAAAGTGGATTTTTAGCGTATTTATTTTTAGAAACACGCCCAGTGACCGACAGTGACTCAATTCGCATCTGCGAAGAGTCTCGCTATAAATTATATATATATATATATATATATATATATATATATATATATATATAAGAATTTTTGGAAGGTGGAATAATATGTTTGACAGGTTCGAACAATTTATGTGTTAATCATATTGACGTATCTAACAAATTACAGCATCAATAAGAAAGTCAGAAAGAATGTAAGATAAAACTTGACAATCAAATCCGTAGATGTGGAGATTATTGTTCAATATTTTATTTGCAAATGGTAGATGACATTCCTTCGAACGAGATATTTTTCTATAGATATTACCCACATATTGTCTATTGATATTACATACATACACACTGATATATATATATATATATATATATATATATATATATATATAAACACAATTTTCAAAGATGATTTCCAAAACCATGTTGTTGATGAACAAGTAAATAAAAAAAAACAACATAAGCAACCATCTTGATAGAAACAAAAATAAATTATCCATTAATTAATTTTATTGTAAATAGATACAACCTGCTTATCCCCAAGATGACAACAAATATTAGAAATATAATTTACCAGCATATAACAATAATTGATCCTAATAAATACTTTGATCATTTATCAGAAAAACTTCAAAGCGTATAAACTAACATTTAGAAATAATTCTGCTCCTCAAACATCAACCCTATTTAAACATAATACTCTTCATGAATTTTCGTCTCTTTTGTAAGATTATATGTCTAATACTAATAATAAACAGCATTAAATTCTTACATTGGTCACACATACACTACACTCATAGGGTGATTAACATTTGTTAAAATATAGAACAATACGTAACATGTAACTAAACATATCACAGACAACAAAAATAATTTGAAGAAGAATTTTAATTGTTTGTGGTAACTACCACCACCATTACATACTCACAGTACATAGAAATCATGCGAGAAGCATTCATTGGTTGATCTCGTCAAAACTAGCACGCTGATTGGTTGATTCCGACCAATCAGATATCCAGCACGCTAACTAAGGTTGAGCCGATCTCGTGATACCCAGCCTTATATAAACAAAACACGTGTAAACTCTCTCTTTTCGTTTTCTCATTCATCTTTCTCTTTGCTGCCATACAGTCAGACGTTAAATAACATTACAACATTCACGCAAGTACATCGCTTAACTCTTCTGAACTCTTACAAACTTTATACAATACGCAATTCCTTACATGCTAAAGGAACTTTATTTTTCTACAGTTTAATAATTAATTCATCTTTATGAGAGGTATAAATATTTCCAAATCTAAGAGACATCTATCAAACCTTCAGCTTATATGCATGTACATCAACACAAATAAATTCTATTGTTATGTTTTGAATCATACATTCTATCTTGTATTTTATACTATGTGCTATTTTTACGTCAAATATAAATCGTATTCTGCACGCCACATTGTATAGTAACCTCCAGCGTTTTTGCTTTCCTTAATCACGCCTTTCCTAGTCAAAAGATAAATATATGTAGCATCAACACCTAGAAGTTAATACTCACATATATGAATATGCAAAGAAGAAAAAAGGAAATTGTAAAAGCTTTTATAACAGAAAAGAGACAACATTATATGAAATACCTTGGAGATCGTATATTGAAGTTTGTATACAAATGCTCTTATGTATTCAGTTGAACCGGTGCATAAGGCGTCACATGTAAAAACAATGACTCACAGTTCTAGACAACAACTATAGTGAAAGTGGAAAGTACTCGGATGAAAAGAAATTTCTTATTCTGACATTAAATAACATTGTCAAAGTCAGGACCTTGACGATATTTTTCTCTAGATCGATTTAAAAAAATGTTATGGCCAAAAGAGACCTTAATTAAATACGCACATAGAGGGATTCACAATTTTTGAAACATAATGATCGGGAAAATATCAAGCACCGCAAATGACAGAGTAAGAGAATGTACACTTAGTGAAAAGTAAGAGGATATCATTTTAGTATCTGCAAGTATTTTGTCTCAAACATGAACCAAAAATGTCAAGAGTAGCCCTCGAGTACACACTCCAGATATTCGGCGTTCAGTTGAAGGCACTGCTAATTGAAAGGTTGCTGATAAAGCGTGAACATTTGCTGCCTCTTGGATCTTCTGAGTGACGGATATCTTCAGAGCAGTAGGTGTTAGCATTGAGGAAACCACAAAGGGAGAAATTTGGTCAGGGTCACGTCACGCAAGTGAGGTGCTCATTCCTCATCAGTTGAAAAAAGCTTTTCCCGGATCCATGCAATGGTAACATTGGAAGCTAGAATTGTGTGGAGGAGCACCACCCTACTGGAACCTCTGTTCCTCCTGATGAAAATTCTCACGCTCCTTGAGCCCCTCCATCTGTAAGGTCGCTTATATATATATATATATATATATATATATATATATATATATATATATATATATATATATATATATATATATATATATATAAATGTTATAACAAGTCAGGCTGTATGCCTGTTTCCTGTGGAGAGAGGGTCGATTTCTATCGGAGGACACATAATTTCTGAGAAATTTCTCTGCTATTCAGCCCGGTAAATGTTGGTAATACTGTCTATTATAAACAGAACATTTACTTAAATATTTGTCTCTCTGAAATAACGTATAAACAATATAATACATATGCAAAATATATAAATACCCATACATGTATATTTATAGAAAAAAATTCCAAGTGGAAGAATCCAGGTAGAACTCAATGTCTAGGACAGAGTAAGTATATAATAAAAAGGCTTAAACACTAATATTCCATGGTCATAATTTATTCAAAAAAATTTGATTCCAATGGAAAAAATTATGAAAATTAATATATATATATATATATATATATATATATATATATATATATATATATATATATATATATATATATATATATATATATATACAAGGGTTGAATGTGCTGTTTGTAAACTTAGGTTTCACGCTTATATATTTATGCTTTATTTGCGTTTAGGCATTTGTGGGAGGGGGAATAGTGTTTTTCTATGTTTGTGTAGGATGACACTCACGTTTACATATACACACATACACATGGGTACATCGAGTTGATGTAATGGATAGCAAGATTGCCTCGCTAATACAATTATGAATGAGTAGTGAGTTCGATTCTCATTGGGTGTCCATTACTTTCGGTCTTGTGCCACAACCAAGCTATGCTTGGAAAATCACTATGCACACAGGAGTATACATGTTAGCCCATACATATTCATAATTTTGGGTTTGGCAGTTACACTTTCATATGCTCGAGCACATATATATATATATATATATATATATATATATATATATATATATATATATATATATATATATATATATATATATATATATATATTATAAGAATCCTTTAAGGCTCCATGTAATAAATTAATTTACATATAATTAATACGGCCGTCAAAGATGTGCAAATTTCTTTCATTTCAACTTAATTTATTACATGGAAATATTAAAGTCGTCTGTTTTTATTTTTTTTTTGTCTCTGGATATCATCCTCCTTGGGTCAACCCATTCGGAAAATATATATATATATATATATATATATATATATATATATATATATGTATGTATGTATATATGTATATATATATATATATATATATATGTATATATATATATATATATATATATATATATATATATATATATATATATATATATATATATATATATATATATATATATATATATATATATATATATATATATATATATATATATATATATATTTTTTTTTATATAAAGTTTTGGTTTATTTCTAGGACCGTCGAAGTAATGTTAATCCATTAGATAAAGTCAGGGAATTTCCTTCATTTGAAACTTGGAATAGTATATATAATTTTCTTTTATTCTTAGAGAAGTGTTAGCTTGAATACCAGTGAAATATTTTTACTGTATTGTAACAGAATGTTTTTCCTTACAATTACCTCATCTATTCAAGAAGATATTGCAAATGAATCCACAGAGAGAACCAGAGATTAAATGTCTTCTGCTTTTATTTGTGACTTCAATCCCCAATTGGTGCTCTATAATGAAGTAAATTTGGCGCATTATTACAGAAAGGAATCACGCAGTACTATTTATCTCTGTTACTCAAACTATCAGTTAAATTAGGGGCGAAGATATCTTCCGCAGAGAACCAAAACAATTATAAAAGTTATTTATTTATATACACTGATATCCGAACATGCATTAGATTATAAAAAAATGCATTTGGCAGGTTACAAAGAAAACACATATCTTTAGAAAGAAAGAAAATATTGCTGAACTGCTATGTGATATCAGGTCTCATCTATAGCAGTGAATACTGGAAAATCCCACGGAGATGATTTGAAAATTATGGGCATTAGAAAATTGATTACATCGAAGGATGCTGAACATGCTGTGGATGAAGAGAGTAAGTGTTCATAGAGAGAACACTTATAATTACAATTAAAAAAGACAGTTACTTTTTTTTTTTGGATCCATAGTATTATGGAGGAATAAGTGATAAGTGAAATAAGGGGAAAGTTGAGAGCTACCTACTGGACGAGATTATGTGAACGTTTGGCGGAAAGAGGAGACTTGACAAAGTCAGAAAATCCACTAAGGGCTATAAACGATAAGAAACCGTGGAGAACCATGAGCTACCAAATCCTGAAGGGAAACGGTACATAGAAAAATAGTTAACATATATATATATATATATATATATATATATTAGCAGCATTGCGTTGCCCGTGCTTGATTCAAAATATTACGACTAATACAGCAATCGCTATCACTTGACTTAAAATATTTTTGCCCTTCTTGCCTTTTTAGAGGAGTGCCCTTTGCCGTGCTGATGTTGTTACATGCCTTATTTCTTGCTTATATCACACTGCCAACTTTTTCTAAGCTCAATAGTAAACATTAAGCATGTCCACTGTTTTCGCAGAAAAACAGCATAGCGTAAATGAAAAATGCCACAAACTTAAAGAAAATAAAGTATTATCGTCAAAATGCTTATGTTATTATTAAGATGAAAGAAAAAAGTATTTTTTAATTATTTTTGGAAATTTTTTAAATATTTTCTAACACGTTCGAAATTTTGGTTAAAGTCATCTTTGTTTACGTCATCGCAGTGACGTTTAAAATAATATTTTTTTTTTTGCGTTTTTTTTCCCGTTGAAAACATATTGACTTGGAAATTCTTGTAAAAATAAAATAATTGTCCGATCTTAATGAAATTTTCAGGACTTATTCACAAATGAATGAAATTATTTTTGAAATATTTTGTTTTTAAGAAAATTTTGTAAAAAAATTTTTTTTTAAATATGTTCCCCCCCACCACCACCACTTATTTAATTTCATGAAATTTCGCCCAAAACCTTTTTGGCTCCTCAATTTTATTTTTTTGTTAAAAGAAGGAGTCTTTGGAGATGGTAAATAACCTACTTTTTTTTTTCAAATTTGAGCTATTTAACTGAAAATCTTGTCTGAATTGAAAAATAATGAATCCAATAAAACTATGATATTACTTAATTAGAAAATCTTTTAATTGCTTTTGTAAATAAGTAATATTAAGGACATTATTGTCTGAAGAAATAATTTTTTTCTGATGAATAATTAATTTTTATAAGAATTTTTCCGTTTTTTAAGAAATTTTAATTATAATAATTTATAATAGTTTAACATCGTGTAAAGCTTTGTATTAAGAGGGTTCCTCAATATTATGTAGTAATTAAGTAGAAAAAAAATTTACGAGTCCAAAATTGCTAAGTTTAATAAATTTAGTTGCGCTACTTTTTTTAAAAATACTTTTTTATGTTGTATTTTTTTACTTAATACATTCCTTATTTCCATGTATGATATACAGAAATTGCCATTATTATAACAAGGTCATGTGATCTAAGGGTTTTGTCCCTTTACGTGGCCTTTTCATAACATTTCGTTTCTTACAGGTTGTATTTTCCGTTCAGCTTTAAAAGTGTAAACTTTAAATTTTAAATTATTTTTATTTTTTTCATTTAATATTTCACTAAATAATTTTATTTTATGCATTTTATTTCCATTAGTGTGTGTCATACTCAAATAGAATAATTTTTTTAAAAACTCAAACTTAAAAATTATGTCATTTATGGTCATTAGTAGTAGCTG